>CM038681.1:123425813-123856525 GCA_021605205.1 Aegilops longissima
AAAACGTTTAACCCGAGTAGAAGAGAGTTCAGAGTCCCGAGTAAAGGTCGAGGAGTAAAAGATCCTAGTACCACCCGATGGCGGCGTGGGCCGTAAGGCACACAGCCAAGTTAGTAAAAGTTTTGCAATGTCTAGACTCGACTTCGCCAAGGAGTGTGGAAGGGGATTCCTCACAGCGATCGGCTCGATACCAACTTGTGGCGCCCCGATTTAATCATACACTAATCATGCACGCAAATGTATGCGATCAAGATCGAGGACTCACGGAAGATATCACAACACAACTCTACAAATAAAATAAGTCATACAAGCATCATAATACAAGCCCGGGGCCTCGAGGGCTCGAATACAAGTGCTCGATCATAGGCAGTCAGTCGGAAGCAACAATATCTGAGTACGGACATAAGTTAAACAAGTTTGCCTTAAGAAGGCTAGCACAAACCGGGATCAGATCGAAGAGGAGCGGGCCTCCCGCAGGATCCTCCTAGCTACTCACTGGTAAATCGTCGGTGGGCTGCTGCGTAGTAGTAGGCACCTCCCGAGTAGTAGTCGTCATAGGCGGTGGCGTCGGCTCTAGGGCTCCATCGTCTAGTTGCAGCAATCGAGTAGAGATAGGGGTAAAAGGGGGAACAAGGCAACCGTGAGTACTCATCCAAAGTACTCGCAAGCAAGGAGCTACACTACATATGCATGGATATATGTATAAAGGGCCATATCAGTGGACTGAACTGCAGAATGCCAGAATAAGAGGGGATAGCTAGTCTTAACGAAGACTACGCCACGGACACTGTCTTGCAGCAGTAGAAGAGGACAATCTGAAGTCCTCCAAGTAACATCACATAGCAATAATCCTACCCGGCGATCCCTCCTCATATCCACGAGAGAGCGAACACGGTTGTATCCGCACTTGGAAGGGTGTGTTTTATCAAGTATCCGGTTCTAGTTGTCATAAGCTCAAGGTACAACTCCAAGTCGCCCACATTCACCGAAGATCACGGCTATCGAATAGATTAACTTCCCGCAGGAGTGCACCATCTTACCCAAAGACGCTTGATCCCATTTGGCGGACACACTTTCTGGGTCATGCCCGGCGCGGAAGATCAACACGTCGCAGCCCCACCTAGGCACTGAGAGAGGCCAACACGCTGGTCTAATCCTAAGCGTGCGAAGTGCAGGCCCATCGCCTGAGCACACACTGCACGCGTGCGTCTGTGGCCGAAGCAGACCTAGCCAAGAAGGCGTTCCAGTCCAATCCGGCAGCGCCCGTCGTCATTGACGTCTGAAGTGCTTGCCGATACCACGATGCGGGATACCCATAACTACTCCAGCGTAGATGGTTAGTGCGTATAAGCTCGTAGCCAACTCAGATCAAATACCAAGACCTCGTTAAGTATGTTAAGTATCATGAACGCCGAACAGGGCAGAGCCCACCTCTCCTAGGCGGTCTCAACCTGCCCTGCCGCTCCGCCTCAAAGATCCATCCAGAGGCCGTCGGGACAAAGGTCCTTTCAGCTAATCAAGTGAATCACTCGCGGGTGCCCCACAAGCCGACCCGACTTTAATCACCACATGAATCATGTATAAGTATATAGTATATACCGTGATCACCTCCCGAGTGATCACGGCCCGATAATATAGCAGGCGAGGCGGACAAGAATGTAGGGCTCTGAGATGAAAATGCTAGCATCCTATACTAAGCATATAGGATTGGGTAAAGGTAACAACAGTAGTAACAAGGACAGGCTATGCATCGGGATAGGTATAAGCGAAAGCGGTAACATGCTACACTACTCTAATGCAAGCGAGATAGAGGATAGTAGGCGATATCGGTGATCAAGGGGGGGGGCTTGCTGGTTGCTACAGCAAGTGAGAGGGTCGTCAACACCGTGGTCGAACTCGCCAAAGCAGCAGTGTCGGTCTCGTAGTCTACCGGAGAGAAGAGGGGAAGAAACAATGAATACCAAGTAAGCAGATGCATATCGATGAATGTCATGTCAAGAAGCGATGCTAGGCGTGCCCTAACGTGGTATGGAAGTCTTGGTTGGGGAAACATCGGGAAAGTATTCCGGTGTTTGATTTTCGCAGAGGAGGGCGGAGGGGAAAAGTTGCAGGTTCGATAGGTTAGGTGTGTGTGGCGGACGAACGGACTGCGTATCCGGATTCGTCACGTCGTTCTGAGCAACTTTCATGTTGAAAATATTTTAATCCGAGTTACGGATTAAAAGATATGATTTTTTTTAAGATTTTATTAATTTCTGGAATTTAATTAATTATTTAATTAATTCGAAAAAATGGAATTATGACGTCAGCATGACGTCATGCTCACGTCAGCAGTCAACAGGGTTGACTAGGTCAACCCTGACATGTGGGACCCGTTCGTCATACTCTGTTAACTAATTAACCTAGTTTAGTTTAATTAACAATAGTTAATTAGGTTAATTAGTCATTAGGTTTAATTAATCAGGATTAATTAAATTAATTATTTACTTAATTAATTAACTAATTAGTTAATTAATTTATTTATTTTTATTCATTTTTATTTTTATTAATTTAGTTTTAATTTTCATAATTAGTTTATGGGCGTGGGGCCCCTCCGTCATAGGCCCGAGGGCCAAGCGAGCGTCTTGGCGTCTGGCGCGCCAGATTGAGCGCACGTCCTGTGGGGGCAGGCGTGGGCGCCAGCCCGAAATCGCGTCGGCGCGGTGGACTGTCAGGACCCCGATCCTAAGTCACACCGATCTAGCATGTAACACATCATATCACTTTTGCGGCCTCACGACGGTATTCCCTGGTGTCGCCTTACCATGGCCCGGGACCGTTTGCGTCTTTTGGCTCACATATATGATAGTGTCGCTAGCATCCATATGACGAAGAACCCGGCCGACATGGCTAGTCGTGAACCCAAAGCGGCACTAACCCATGGGGACAGCATACATGAATCACATCGAGCATGTCGGTCATCAACGTATATATATATTCGGCTGTAGCAGGCTAACAGGACTCCGGTATCCGGGCTGTAGCAGAGCTAGGCGGGACTCGAATAACACCGCGTGACATTTCCCGAAGGGACGATATAGGAACGAAGTGAAACACATGCCGGCGATCAAGTGTCCAAGCGGTAGTCTTTGGGCTAGCGAGGACTCCGGTGAACCGGGGCATGGCGGACTACTATCGCTCGGAGGCACGAGACTACATTTCCCCATATGAGAGGCTGCCAAGGATAAACAACTAGTTTGTCGGATCCCACACATACCAAGCATTTCAAACATACACAATATGCTCAATATGTGTAAATCACGACGATGGCATCACAACATAACTCTACGACTCAGATATAATTCATTAGGCTCCGAGGGCGAGATATTACAAACATGGGTCTCATGACCCAACACTCAGAGCATACAAGTCAAAGCACAAGCGGAAGCTAAACATGTGCAGTACGGATAACTATAAATGAAAAAAGGTGAGAAGCCCGACTATCTACCGAGATCTGCCGAGGCACAAGATCGTAGCTGAGGTAACAAGCTAAGCGTCGAAGTCCAAGCGGAACTACTAGCGAGACTGACGTCTCTCTACAAAACATAAAATAAGCAAACGTGAGTACAATTGTACTCAGTAAGACTTACATCAGAACTAACTACATATGCTGAAGGAAATATGCCCTAGAGGCAATAATAATGTTATTATTTATTTCCTTATATCATGATAAATGTTTATTATTCATGCTAGAATTGTATTAACAGGAAACATAATACATGTGTGAATACATAAACCTCTGAGTGTCACTAGTATGCCTCTACTTGACTAGCTCGTTAATCAAAGATGGTTATGTTTCCTAACCATGAACAAGGAGTTGTTATTTGATTAACGGGATCACATCATTGGTTGAATGATCGATTGACATGACCCATTCCATTAGCATAGCTTTTGATCGTATAGTTTGTTGCTAGTGCTTTTCTTCATGACTTATACATGTTCCTATGACTATGAGATTATGCAACTCCGTTTACGGAGGAACACTTTTGGTACTACCAAGCGTCTGGCGAATCGGGTGATTATAAAGGAGTACTGGTGTCTCCAAAGGCAGATGTTGGGTTGGCGTATTTCGAGATTAGGATTTGTCACTCCGAATGTCGGAGAGGTATCTCTGGGCCCTCTCGGTAATGCACATCACTTAAGCCTTGCAAGCATTGCAACTAATGAGTTAGTTGCGAGATGATGTATTACGGAGCGAGTAAAGAGACTTGCGGTGGCGAGATTGAACTAGGTATTGGATACCGGCGATCGAATCTCGGGCAAGTAACATACCGATGACAAAGGGAACAAAGTATGTTGTTATGCGGTTTGACCGATAAAGATCTTCGTAGAATATGTAGGAGCCAATATGGACATCCAGGTTCCGCTATTGGTTATTGACCAAGAATAGTTCTAGGTCATGTCTACATAGTTCTCGAACCCGTAGAATCCGCACGCTTAAGGTTTCAATGGCGGTTATTATGAGTTTATGTATTTTGATGTACCGAAGGAGTTCGAGTCCCGGATGAGATCGGGGACATGACGAGGAGTCTCGAAATGGTCGAGGCGTAAAGATCGATATATTGGACGACTATATTCGAGTTCGGAAGGTTCCGAGTGATTCGGTATTTTTCGAGTACGGGTAGTTACGGAGAAGTAATGGGCCTTGATGGGCTTTAGTGGGAAGAGGAAAAAGGCTGCTGCCCCCTCCCTCTAGTCCGGTGGACTAGGGAAAGGGGCCGCCACCTTCCTCTCCTCCACTTCCTTCTCCTTCCTCCCCTACATGGAAGGATTCCTAGTTGGACTAGGAAAGGGAATCCTACTCCGGTGGGAGTAGGACTCCCCTGGCGCATCAAACATAGGGCGGCCTCCTCCCTCCCTTGCTCCTTTATATACGGGGCAGGGGCACCCCATGACACGCAAGTTGATCTACGGATCGTTCCTTAGCCGTGTCGGTGCCCCCCTCCACCATATTCCACCTCGATCATATTGTGGCGGTGCTTAGGCGAAGCCCTGCGACGGTAGAACATCAAGATCGTCACCACGCCGTCGTCTTGACGGAACTCCTTCCCGACGCTTTGCTGGATCGGAGCCGGGGATCGTCATCGAGCTGAGCGTGTGCCAAGAACTGGAGGTACCGAGTAACGGTGCTTGGATCGGTCGGATCGTGAAGCGTCGACTACATCAACAGCGTTAATATAACGCTTCCGCTTTCGGTCTCACGATGCGTACGGACGGACACTCTCCCCTCTCGTTGCTATGCCATCACCATGGTCTTGCGTGATCGTGGGAAAATTTTTGAAATTACTCGTTCCCCCAGCAGTGGCATCCGAGCCTGGTTTTATCGTTGATGAAGCGGCCCGGACCGACATTACGCCAGACGCTTCGCCGAGACTGGTTTCACCGCTCCGAGCACTCGTTGCTTAAAGGTGACGGCGGGTGTCTGTCTCTCTCACTTTAGTTGAATCGAGTGTGGCTCGCCCGGTCCTTGAGAAGGTTAAAGCGGAGTCTATTTGACGAAATATCGTTGTGGTTTTGATGCGAGGTAAGAACGGTTCTTGCTCAGCCCGTAGCAGCCACGTAAAACTTGCAACAACAAAGTAGAGGACGTCTAACTTGTTTTTGCAGGGCATGTTGTGATGTGATATGGTCAAGACGTGATGCTATATTTTATTGTATGAGATGATCATGTTTTGTAACCGAGTTATCGACAATCTGGCAGAGCCATATGGTTGTCGCTTTATTGTATGAAATGCAACGCCATGTAATTGCTTTACTTTATCACTAAGCGATAGCGATAGTCGTAGAAGCATAAGATTGGCGAGGCGACAACGATGCTACGATGGAGATCAAGGTGTCGCGCCGGTGGCGATGGTGATCATGACGGTGCTTCGAGATGGAGATCACAAGCACAAGATGATGATGGCCATATCATATCACTTATATTGATTACATGTGATGTTAATCCTTTATGCATCTTATTTTGCTTTGATTGACGGTAGCATTATAAGATGATCCTTACTAAATTATCAAGAAGTGTTCTCCACGAGTATGCACCGTTGCGAAAGTTCTTCGTTTGAGACACCACGTGATGATCGGGTGTGATAGGCTCTACGTTCAAATACAGCGGGTGCAAAACAGTTGCACACGCAGAATACTCAGGTTATACTTGACGAGCTATGCATATAAGATATGACCTCGGAACACGGAGACCGAAAGGTCGGCGTGAATCATATAGTAGATATGATCAACATATTGATGTTCACCATTGAAACTACTCCATCACACGTGATGATCGGTCATGGTGTAGTTGATATGGATCACGCAATCACTTAGAGAATTGAAGGATATTTTTCTAAGTGGGAGTTCTTAAGTAATATGATTAATTGAACTTTAATTTATCATGAACTTAGTCCTGGTAGTATTTTGCAAATTATGTTGTAGATCAATAGCTCGCGTTGTTGCTTCCCTATGTTTTCATATGTGTTCCTAGAAAATTGTATTGAAAGATGTTAGTAGCAATGATGCGGATTGGATCCGTGATCCGAGGTTTATCCTCATTGCTGCGCATGAAGAATTATGTCCTTAATGCACCGCTAGGTGACAGACCTATTGCGAGGAGCAGATGCGGACGTTATGAGCGTTTGGCTAGCTCAATATGAGCGATCTGAGGCGTTATGAGCGTTTGGCCAGCTCAATATGATGACTACTTGATAGTTTAGTGCACCATGCTTAACGGCTTAGAATCGGGACTTCAAAGGCGTTTTGAGCGTCATGGACCATATGAGATGTTCCAGGAATTGAAGTTAATATTTCAAGCAAATACCGAGTTGAGAGATATGAAGTCTCCAACAAGTTCTATAGCTAAAAGATGGAGGAGAATCGCTCAACTAGTGAGCATGTGCTCAGATTGTCCGAGTACTTCAATCGCTTGAATCAAGTGGGAGTTAATCTTCGAGATAAGATAGTGATTGACAGAATTCTCTAGTCACCATCACTAAGTTAGTAGAACTTCGTGATGAACTATAGTATGCAAGGGATGACGAAAAGATTCTCGAGCTCTTCGCGATGCTAAAATCGCGAAGGTAGAAATCAAGAAAAACATCAAGTGTTGATGGTTGACAAGACCACTAGTCTCAAGGAAAATGGCAAAGGGAAGAAGGGAACTTCAAAAGGAGCGGCAAGCAAGTTGCTGCTCAAGTGAAGAAGCCCAAGTCTAGACCTAAGCACGAGACTAAGTACTTTTGCTGCAATGGAACTGGTCCTTTGGAAGCGAACTACCCCGAATATTTGGTGGATAAGAAGGATGGCAAAGTGAACAAGGTTATATTTGATATACAGGTTATTGATGTGTGCCTTACTAGTGTTTATAGTGGCCCCTGAGTATTTGATACTCGTTAGGTTGCTAAGATTAGTAACTTTCGAAGCAGGAGTTCTGAGAATAAGCAGAGACTAGTTGAAAGGGAAGTGACGATGAGTGTTGGAAGTAGTTCCAAGATTGATATGATCATCATCGCACACTCCCTATACTTTCGGGATTAGTGTGGAACCTAAATAAGTGTTATTTGGTGTTGAGCATAAATATGATTTGATCATGTTTATTGCAATCTGTTATTCATTTAAGTAAGAGAATAAATTGTTGTTCATTTACATGAATAAAACCTTATATGGTTACACACCCAATGAAAATGGTTCATTGGATCTCGATCATAGTGATACACATATTCATAATATTGAAACCAAAAGATGCAAAGTTAATAATGATAGTGCAACTTATTTGTGGTAATTGCCGTTTAGGTCATATTGGTGTAAAGCGCATGAAGAAAACTCCATCTTGATGGACTTTTGGAATCACTTGATTATGAATCATTTGATGCTTGCGAACCGTGCCTTTTGGGCAAGATGACTAAAACTCCGTTCTCGGAACAATGGAACAAACTCTTGACTTATTGGGAATAATACATACCGATGTATGCGATCCAATGAGTGTTGATGCTCGTGGCAAGTATCGTTATTTTCGACCTTCACAAGATGATTTGAGCAGATATGGGTATATCTACTTGATGAAACATAAGTCTGAAATAGTTGAAAGGTTCAAAGAATTTCAGAGTGAAGTGGAAAATCATCGTAACAAGAAAATAAAGTTTCTGCGATCTGATCGTGGAGATGAATATTTGAGTTCTGAGTTTGGTCTTCAATGAAAACAATGTGGAATAGTTTCACAGCTCACGCCACCGGAACACCACAACGTTATGGTGTGTCCGAGCGTCAGAACCGTACTTTATTATGATATGGTGCGATCTATGATGTATCTTACCGATTTACCACTATCGTTTTGGGGTTATGCATTAGAGACAGCTGCATTCACGTTTAATAGGGCAACCATCTAAATCCGTTGAGATGACACCGTATGAACTATGGTTTAGCGATGAAACCTAAGCTGTCGTTTCTTAAAGTTTGGAGTTGTGATGCTTATGTGAAAAGGTTTTCACCGATAAGCTCGAACCCAAATCGGAGAATGCGTCTTCATAGAATACCCAAAAGAAAATGTTGGGTACACCTTCTATCACAGATCCGAAGGCAAGTTTTTGCTAAGATGGATCCTTTTCTAGAGAAGAAGTTTCTCTCGAAAGAAGTGAGTGGGAGGAAAGTAGAACTTGATGAGGTAATTGTACCTTCTCCCTTATTGGAAAGTAGTTCATCACAAAAATCAGTTCGAGTGATTCCTACACCAATTAGTGAGGAAGCTAATGATGATGATCATGAAACTTCAGATCAAGTTGCTACCAAACCTCGTAGGTCTTCAGAGTAAGATCCGCACTGAGTGGTACGGTAATCCTATTCTAAAAGTCATGTTTGAGACCATGATGAACCTCACGAACTATGAGGAAGCGATGATGAGCCCAGATTCCATGAAATGGTTTGAGACCATGAAATCTGAGATGGGATCCATGTATGAGAACAAAGTATGGACTTTGGTTGACTTGTTCGATGATCGGCAAGCCATTGAGAATAAATGGATCTTCAAGAGGAAGGCGGACACCGATAGTAGTGTTACTATCTACAAAGCTCGACTTATGCAAAAAGGTTTTGACAAGTTCAAGGTGTTGACTACAATGAGATTTTCTCAATTGTAGCGATGCTTAAGTCTGTCGAATCATGTTAGCAATTGCCACATTTTATGAAATCGGCAAATGGATGTCAAAACTACATTCTTTAATGGTTTTATTAAAGAAGAGTTGTATATGATGCAACCGAAGGTTTTGTCAATCCTAAAGGAGCTAACAAAATGTGCAAGCTCCAATGATCCATCTATGGATTTGGTGCAAGCATCTCGGAGTTGGAATAAGCGCTTTGATAGTGTGATCAAAGCATATGGTTTTATCTGAGACTTTTGGAGAAGCTGTATTTACAAGAAAGTGAGTGGGAGCACTACGGCATTTCGATAAGTATATGTGAATGACATATTGTTGATCAAAAATAATGTAGAATTATTCGCAAAGCATAAAGGAGTATTTGAAAGGAGTTTTTCAAAGAAGGACCTCGGTGAAGCTGCTTACATATTGAGCATCAAGATCTATAGAGATAGATCAAAGGCGCTTGATAAGTGTTTCAATAAATACATACCTTGACAAGATTTTGAAGTAGTTCAAAATGGAACAGTCAAAGAAAGAGTTCTTGCACTGTGTTACAAGGTGTGAGATTGAGTAAGACTCAAAACCCGACCACGGCAGAAGATAGAAAGAGAATGAAAGTCATTCTCTATGCATCAGCCATAGGTTCCATAAAGTATGTCATGTTGTGTACGGATCTATTGCATACCCTACCACTAAGATTGGCAAGGAGTGCAATAGAGATCTAGGAGTAGATCAATGGACATCGGTCAAAATTATCCTTAGTAGAATAAGGATATGTTTCTCGATTATGGAAGTGAAAAAGGTTAAATAAGTAAAGGTTACGTCGATGCAAGTTTTAACACTAATCTAGATGACTCTGAGTCTCAATCTGGATACATATTGAAAGTGGGAGCAATTAGCTAGAGTAGCTCGTGCGAGCATTGTAGACATAGAAATTTGCAAAATACTTACGGCTCGAATGTAGCAGACCGTTGACTAAAATTATCTCACAAGCAAAACATGATCACACCTTAGTACTCTTTGGGTGTTAATCACATAGCGATGTGAACTAGATTCTGACTCTAGTAAACCCTTTGGGTGTTGGTCACATGTCGATGTGAACTATGGGTGTTAACCACATATAGATGTGAACTATTGATGTTAAATCACATGGCGATGTGAACTAGATTATTGACTCTAGTGCAAGTGGGAGGCTGAAGGAAATATGCCCTAGAGGCAATAATAATGTTATTATTTATTTCCTTATATCATGATAAATGTTTATTATTCATGCTAGAATTGTATTAACGGAAACATAATACATGTGTGAATACATAAACCTCAGAGTGTCACTAGTATGCCTCTACTTGACTAGCTCGTTAATCAAAGATGGTTATGTTTCCTAACCATGTACAAGGAGTTGTTATTTGATTAACGGGATCACATCATTGGTTGAATGATCTGATTGACATGACCCATTCCATTAGCATAGCTTTTGATCGTATAGTTTGTTGCTAGTGCTTTTCTTCATGACTTATACATGTTCCTATGACTATGAGATTATGCAACTCCGTTTACGGAGGAACACTTTGGTACTACCAAGCGTCTGGCGTAAGCGGGTGATTATAAAGGAGTACTACAGGTGTCTCCAAAGGCAGATGTTGGGTTGGCGTATTTGAGATTAGGATTTGTCACTCCGAATGTCGGAGAGGTATCTCTGGGCCCTCTCGGTAATGCACATCACTTAAGCCTTGCAAGCATTGCAACTAATGAGTTAGTTGCGAGATGATGTATTACGGAGCGAGTAAAGAGACTTGCGGTGGCGAGATTGAACTAGGTATTGGATACCGACGATCGAATCTCGGGCAAGTAACATACCGATGACAAAGGGAACAAAGTATGTTGTTATGCGGTTTGACCGATAAAGATCTTCGTAGAATATGTAGGAGCCAATATGGACATCCAGGTTCCGCTATTGGTTATTGACCAAGAATAGTTCTAGGTCATGTCTACATAGTTCTCGAACCCGTAGAATCCGCACGCTTAAGGTTTCAATGCGGTTATTATGAGTTTATGTATTTTGATGTACCGAAGGAGTTCGGAGTCCGGATGAGATCGGGGACATGACGAGGAGTCTCGAAATGGTCGAGCGTAAAGATCGATATATTGGACGACTATATTCGGAGTTCGGAAAGGTTCGAGTGATTCGGTATTTTTGGAGTACGGGTAGTTACGGAGAAGTAATGGGCCTTGATGGGCTTTAGTGGGAAGAGGAAAAGGCTGCTGCGCCCCTCCCTCTAGTCCGAGGTGGACTAGGGAAAGGGGCCGCCACCTTCCTACTCCTCCACTTCCTTCTCCCTTCCTCCCCTACATGGAAGGATTCCTAGTTGGACTAGGAAAGGGAATCCTACTCCGGTGGGAGTAGGACTCCCTTGGCGCTCAAACATAGGGCGGCCTCCTCCTCCCTTGCTCCTTTATATCTGGGGCAGGGGCACCCCATAGACACGCAAGTTGATCTACGGATCGTTCCTTAGCCGTGTGCGGTGCCCCCTCCACCATATTCCACCTCGATCATATTGTAGCGGTGCTTAGGCGAAGCCCTGCGACGGTAGAACATCAAGATCGCCACCACGCCGTCGTCTTGTGGAACTCCTTCCCGACGCTTTGCTGGATCGGAGCCGGGGATCGTCATCGAGCTGAGCGTGTGCCAAGAACTTCGGAGGTACCGGATAGCGGTGCTTGGATCGGTCGGATCGTGAAGGCGTCGACTACATCAACAGCGTTAATATAACGCTTCGCTTTCGGTCTCACGAGTGCGTGGGCGGACACTCTCCCTCTCGTTGCTATGCCATCACCATGGTCTTGCGTGATCGTAGGAAAATTTTTGAAATTACTCGTTCCCCAACATATGCATCATTATCAAAAGGGGTGGTGGAGTTTGTTGCAGCAAGCCAGCTTTGACTCGGTGGCTATCTGAACTACATTGCAAGTAACTCTTTTGAGGTGGCGCACACGAGTCCACACATTCACCATATCAATACACCACTATGGACCCGCTCCCGTCTCCCTACGAGCGCCATCCATAGCACTCACGCTTATCTTGCGCATTTTAGAGTATCCACTTTCACTTGTCTATGAACCGATATAGGCAACCCCGAAGTCCTTTTCATGGACACGGCTATTGAATAGATCATATTAAACCCTGCAGGGTGTACTTCTTCACACGCTCTCACCACTTACGCGCGTTTACGACATGTACTCGGCAACCTTCAAGCGGAAGCCCAGCGTGGGTGTCGGCCACGGCCTACCTAAACACTCAAGTCCCTAGTCTAGGTTTATCGCCTATTCGGGTTCCATCCGCAGGAGTCCGCCGAGGTTTCCCATACAGCCCCGAGCGATGTGTGCAGGGTTCCCGAGATACCAAGCGGGCACTTCGGTACACCGGGCCACGGTGCCTACCGCAACACAACCCACCCCTAAGGTCAGCGTTGCGTCCCCTGACATGCTACAAACACCGAAACTACTTGCAACTCCCGGATGAGGACAAGGGTGGTTAAGAAGCCGAGAGGGTCAATTAAGGATCCCAATGCGTGGTAGTAACTGTTCATGGATCACAAACACAGAACTCAGTTCACGAGGGCGGTTTCAATGAGACAACCCACCATGTACTCCTACATGGCCTCTCACCGCTACCTTTACCAAATCGTGTTCACACACTTAGCTCACACACACGATGGGACATGTTCATAACAATTCCAATTCATTCTGATGAATCAGACCGACTCAACTCTAAGCGATAGCAGGCATGACAAACAAGCATAAATGAGTAGGCACAACATGTCTCAAACAATTCCTACTCATGCTAGTGGGTTTCATCTAATTCTTGTGGAATGACAGGTCATGCAAAGGATCAAGGGTTCAGCTACCGTAGCAAGTAACACATGAGTCGTTGTTGTCCTAATGCAGTAAAATAGAGCAGGAGCGAGAGAGTGGGATTGTATCGGAATGAACAAGGGGTTTTGCTTGCACAGCACTTCGAAGATAATATAGTTCTTCATCGGTGTCATCGAACTCATCGTCGGTACATCGCTCTACGGGAGGGACAATTACCGCAAACAAGAGAGAGCACAATCAATGCAATGCACATTCACATGAATGACATGTCATATTAAGGTACTGAATTCACCTAATGCAATAATAATCCAAGTTAGTTGAAGTGGAATTCAAACAAGGTTGAACTCAACTCCAAATGCTATTTCATAAATTACCCTAATCATGATTCATCCTATTCAGTGATGTTAACTTGTTCAAACATGCATGATCATGGCATAAACAGATTCTTCATATTTTTCTGATCATTTTTCATATATAAATTATTTCCATCCGAGTTACGGTTGAATTTCTATGATTTATTAAAGTTTAGGGCATTTTCTGAAATTTCCTAAATTATATTAAATCCAGAAAACTAGTTTATTGCGTCAGCCTGACGTCAAGGTGACGTCAGCGGGTCAACAGGGCGGTCCAGGTCAAACTGGCAGTGGGTCCCACGTGTCAGAGTAATTAGCTTAATTAGATTTTAATTAAAACTAAACCTAGTTATTAAACAGGGCTGGGCCCCACCTGTCATTGACTCAGGAGAGTCAACCAGGCCCACCCATGGTCAAATCCACGCTGGCTGCGGCGTTTAGCCGCCAGCGAGCGAGCCAAGCGGGCGAGAGTGGTTTTGCCACTCCGCGACCAAATGGCTCATGGAGGGCATCTAGGAGGAGCTGAGGGATGGTGAGGCTCTTGGTGGAGTGGCTTGAGCTGGGCGGCGGAATCACGCCGGTGGCGACCTATCGGCGCCGAGCTCAGGCGAGCTTCGGGCTCGGACTGCGGTGCACTAGAGGGGAAGCGGAGGCTGCGGGTTCTGGTGTCTGCAGTGAGCCCGGAGGTGGGGTTGGCTTGAGCCATTGGGGCTCTAGCCACGCCCGGCGACGAGGCACGCAGCGGTGGCGAGCCGGCCCTTGATGGGAGCAGTGGCTAGAGGAGGAGAACGAGTCGGGAAGAGGGGAAAGCGACTCGGGGCTCACCGTGAGTCCGTTGGGAGGTCGATGGGCTCGAGGGCTCTTTGGAGTCTGTGAATCGACGGCGAGGGCTCGGGTGCCCGAGGTTGGAGATGGCCACGCGTCGATGAAGCGAGGGCCTCCGAGGGGCCGTGGATCGGTGGGGTGGAAGAGGGGTCGGGCGGAGCTCGTGGGCATGTCGGGGAGGAGAGAGGGTGGCGGTGGCCGCGAGGGCAGCGAGGGGCGGCGGCAATGGCTCGGTCCAGGCAAGAGAGAGAGAGCAGAGGAGAGAAATGGGGTCCAGGAGAGAGGAAAGAGGACGGGGGTCGGGGAGGCGTGGCGTCTCCGGGCGTCGGGGAGCCAGCAGGCTGGGAGGGAGGAGGTGGCGAGCTCGGCTGGTCGCCGTGTCCCTCCTCGCCTCTTGGCAGAAGGTAGGCGACAGCGGCGTGGCGGTTGGTGGGCTGGGCCACCCTCTTTGGGCCAATGAGCGAGAGGGGGGGAAGGTGGGCGGTCCGGACGCCTGTAGGTGGGCTGCCAGTAAGCCGAGTGGTCCTTCTCTCTCTCTTTTATTTCCATTTACTATTTTCTGTTTTGTTTTAGTTTAGTAAAATACTAAACCATTTAAATAAATCCTGAAAATAATTGTGGGCATTAACTGAATTATTACAGAGGCCCTTAACTATTTTCAGAATTGTTGGAGCATTTAAAAATATTAATAGTATTTAAATGCCCCAATTCAAATACAATATGGTTTATTCAAAAATCCAAAAATGCCTTGGAAAAATATCCATCATCTCTGGATATGGGTTTCACCCTTTTCCATTAATCATGAACATTTTTGCAAACCAATTTGGGTTCTTTGAAAATATTTTGAATTTGAACCTATGTGAATTGCTTTAGTGCTAGGGCTTGATCATCCCCATTTCAAATTTCATGGAAATTAAACATGATGCATGGATGCAATGCTACTAGTTACAACCAAGCTCTAGGGCTGATCAGGGGTCAGTGACACTCACCCCACTAAACAAGAATCTAGCCCGAGATTCAAGGCGTGAGTAGGAGGAAAAGGGAAGTCACAAACTATCACAATCTTCATGATTCACTTGCCCTTCTCGAAAATGTTGATTTACTCCATCATCCTGGTCTTGACGTCCTTGCTTTCAAGATCTTTACTCGACACGTCAACAGAAAGAAGGGGGAAACCCTACATGATTCGATCTTCACGAAGATCAAATAAACATGATCGACTCACGGACTGAGACGGTGACATATCTCGAGTTGAGACACAAAACATATCGAGAGGGATGGAAGAACAACAACGAGGTTTGATTAGTGGGCAACAATTCCATGCTTAGAAAGATGGTGGATGGTGTCAAGGTGGCGAAGAATATTTACCATGATCCCGTAACAGGGCACCTCGAAAAAGGTGGCGAAAGAGCTATTCTCTTAAGTGGCAAAAGAATTACTTTTGATATAGAGACCATTGAAACTCTTTATACCAGCCTAAGGCAATTCTAGCGATCATTTGGCGGAGTGCAAGGAAATGGTACACTCGGACTAGAATGGATGATGTAGACTACCTTGTTGAAAACAACGCAATGGATGATTTTGCTTATCATCGGAGATGGATGGGACCCATGGTAGGTCCACTTTTGAGGATGATCCTAGACAAGAATTACTAAGAAGGCAGCCCATAGTGAAATGGCACAAGGACGGTGCAAGCTGGGAACGAAATGCAACCTGTTGGAATGTTCCAACCATCATATCTGCTGAGATTCAGATCTGGTTGGTGTTAGGATATTTCGGACTCATCATGTCTGAAAAGGAAGGGTTGCAACACAATTCGACGAGATGGCGTTGCGAGATTCTCGGGATATGAACTACGATAGCAAGCTCCAAAACATGAGCTGGTTTTGCTACAAACATGTGAACACGTTGTCCTAGACAAGCATGACCACATGGTAGTCTTATAATAAAACACTACCGAGTTCGGGTGGGGGAACCATCATCGAGGATATCGAAGTCTTAACATAAGTCATGATTAGCTCTTATGAAAGAACTCCTTTCCTTGAACAAATCAATCAGTGGCTTGGTGTGCTAGGGATACATACGGAATGAAGATGATCAGTCTATCAAACCATAGAATACTTTGCACCTGCATGACGGACTTGGGATGATTCCACAGGAGGCAAAACAAACCTTTCTCAAGTTCATGGCGGCAACTTACATCAGATGCACATGAACTAGAGGAAGTCACTACTTTCATCCAAACATATGCTTCATGAACAAAACACGAAGAAATGCTTACACAAGTTTCCAACACTAGGTTGATGTTCAACATGACTCATGGGGGAGACAAAATGCTCTTGATGGGCTCATGACAACTCATCGGAATTTCCATATCTTTGGACTTCCACCATCATGTGAACACGTTGATAGCATTGGTCGGACCAAAGATGTAATGGTGTATGCTCGCGGGATCAACCACGAGTAAGATAACATCACGAATATCGTTGGTTACGATTTGACTCGACAATGGCCCATACTCGAATCAAAGAGTTGATAAGACAATAGGTCCAAGAAGCGATCACGAGGACCAATCGATGAAGATATCATCCTTCTTCAACACACTACACAAGAATATCCCTTTGGAGCGAACTAAGTTGGACAAGCTTTTATCTTCCAACTCTCCAAGTTGTTGTCTAGCTTAACCGACTAGCTCAGGGGTATCCAACACAGATTCTTGGAGAAGGGGTGGTTCACAAGAAACCAACTTGATCACGAGCTCAACATAACAGTCAGGGAACAACCCGGTAACACTTCCAAGAAGATATTTGGAAAGTCACGAACCATCGTATGTTACTAAGCTCGAGAACAATCTTGCTTTTCAGGGCAAGACGATCTGATCAAATGAGTGAGGACTTGACACAATCCTAACTCATCAATCGAAGTGTGCACCAGAAATAAGGACTAGGTAGCACTATCAATCTTAGGATGATGGTTTAATAACCAACATGCTAAGAATGAGAATATTGTCCATTCACTACCAAGCAACAAGTTGCTCGGAGTATTGATTTCGCACATCACAATTCACTTGTCGGCATTCCGGTTACAACAACACGGAACCGAGGAATGAATAGTGATGGCGAGAAGTATCACTGCATCAAGAATTCCTAGGAGGTTGTGCAATTCCCATGACATTCTTGACAAAAGATGGCAATACTTCAGGGTAGAACAGAATCAAAAGCTGGATGGCACTTTGATCTGCGGAATACAACTGCTTTGACCTAATCCTAGAAATGGATGAGGTACTGGAGTTTGTTTCTCCTAGTCATTCCAGAATAGAATGACTTGACGGACCACAAGGATAATAGGCATCGATGAGCACAAATGCACACATACCCTTGGCTATCAATTGATAGATGAAGGTCAGAATGCAACTGAAGAGGGCAACTCAGAGGAACATATGACTTACTGAGTTGTGGATGCATGGATTAGTATGTCGAGCAAACTCAACATTTCTTCCGGATAATCCATGCAGAAAAGGTAGAACTGGCAGAGTCACAATATGAATGGAGAACTCCTCAAGGGCGCTCTTATCGTGATGTTTTGGTTCAACAAGGAACTTCTGCCATAAGCGGTTCGTAGTATTTGGAAGAAGGAAATACCACGGACCTCGAGGACTATCACAAAGGTTACTAATATCCTAAAGGAACTAGCAACACTTATCAACAGGAAGTAAGTAGGGTGAATCTCGGGTTCAGAAACTCAGGAGTAGGATACCTACTACTAAATGGCATCACGGGATGCTTTCGAAAATGATGGCCAGAGTCATCACACTAGGGATACAAAAGCATTGCTAAATTGCTAGGTGACTTCCCAAACACCTAGGGTCATAATAGTATTTCCAACATATATGTCGAGGTAACAAAATACCTCAACTCACCGATTAGTGTGCTTATTCTGACCAAAAAGGACATCGGGAACAGAAAGAAAGGATTTGCAAATGCATCAGACTATTTAGAGACCTGGGATGACTCGAACAGCATAAAGGCTGTAAATGCTCAAAAAGATTTGAGACATCATGCAAAAATGGTGGCATAACCACTCAACAACATCATAACAAGATTCTGAGATCAACAGTTATCATTCAGAAATAGTAGGAACCGAACTGGGGATTAAAACCAACAATCTTATAAGTCTATGGATTTGTAACACGTCATCACGATAGATGACGAGAAGCCTAGTTCTTAAACCCGTAGAAGAGAAGAGGATGACTCGGATCGAAGGCCATGAGGTATAAGGAGTAAAAAGAGCCTTCGTTCCCTCCACAATCAATTCCTTACATAACTAAAGCATTTCTAGACACAACTTCGACCAGTTTGGCTTGGTAATCCTCTGAGCGATCAGGCTCGATACCAACGCTGTCGGGACCCGATCCTAAGTCACACCGATCTAGCATGTAACACATCATATCACTTTGCGGCCTCACGCACGGTATTCCCAAGGTGTCGCCTTACCATGGCACAGGACCGTTTGCGTCTTTTGGCTCACGCATATGATAGTGTCGCTAGCATCCATATGACGAAGAACCGGGCCGACATGGCTAGTCGTGAACCCAAAGCGGCACTAACCCATGGGGACAGGCATACATGAATCACATCGAGCATGTCGGTCATCAACGTATATATTCGGGCTGTAGCTTTGGGCTATGAGGACTCGGTATCCCGGCTATAGCGAGCTAAGCGGGACTCGAATAACACCGCGTGACATTTCCCGAAGGGACAGACATAGGAACGAAGTGAAACACATGTCGGCCGATCAAGTGTCCAAGCGGTAGTCTTTGGGCTAGCGGGACTCGGTGAACCGGGCAGAGCGGACTACTATCGCTCGGAGGCACGAGACTACATTTCCCCATATGAGAGGCTGCCAAGGATAAACAACTAGTTTGTCGGATCCCACACATACCAAGCATTTCAAACATACACACAATATGCTCAATATGTGTAAATACGACGTGGCATCACAACATAACTCTCACGACTCAGATATAATTCATTAGGCTCAGGAGGCGAGATATTACAAACATGGGTCTCATGACCCAACACTCGAAACATACAAGTCAAAGCACAAGCGGAAGCTAAACATGTGCAGGTGCAGACAACTATAAATAAAAAAGGTGAGAAGCGACTATCTACGAGATCTGCCGAGGCACAAGATCGTGCTGAGGTAACAAGCTAAGCGTCGAAGTCCAAGCGGAACTACTAGCGAGGACAGCGTCTCTCTACAAAACATAAAATAAGCAAGCGTGAGTACAATTGTACTCAGCAAGACTTATCGAACTAACTACATATGCATCATTATCAAAAGGGGTGGTGGAGTTTGTTGCAGCAAGCCAGCTTTGACTCGGTGGCTATCTGAACTACATTTGCAAGTAACTCTTTTGAGGTGGCGCTACGAGTCCACACATTCACCATATCAATACACCACTATGGACCCGCTCCGTCTCCCTCACGAGCGCCATCCATAGCACTCACGCTTATCTTGCGCATTTTAGAGTATCCACTTTCACTTGTCTATGAACTGATATAGGCAACCCGAAGTCCTTTTCGCGGACACGGCTATTGAATAGATCATATTAAACCTGCGGTGTACTTCTTCACACGCTCTCACCACTTACCGCCGTTTACACGACATGTACTCGGCAACCTTCAGCGGAAGCCCAGCGTGGGTGTCGCCACGGCCTACCTAAACACTCAAGTCCCTAGTCGGGTTTATCGCCTATTCGGGTTCCATCCATGAGGAGTCCGGCCGAGGTTTCCCATACAGCCCGAGCGATGTGTGCGGGGTTCCCGAGATACCAAGCGGGCACTCGGTACACAAGACCCACAGTGCCTACCGCAACACAACCCACCCCTAAGGTCAGCGTTGCGTGCATTGACATGCTACAAACACGAAACTACTTGCAACTCCCGGATGAGGACAAGGGTGGTTAAGAAGCCGAGAGGGTCAATTAAGGATCCCAATGCGTGGTAGTGCTGTTCATGGATCACAAACACAGAACTCAGTTCTGAGGGCGGTTTCAATGAGACAACCCACCATGTACTCCTACATGGCCTCTCACCGCTACCTTTACCAAATCGTGTTCACACACTTAGCTCACACACAGTAGGACATGTTCATAACAATTCCAATTCACTCTCGATGAATCAGACCCGACTCAACTCTAAGCAGTGGCAGGCATGACAAACAAGCATAAATGAGTAGGCACAACATGGCTCAAACAATTCCTACTCATGCTAGTGGGTTTCATCTAATTCTTGTGGAATGACAGGTCATGCAAAGGATCAAGGGTTCAGCTACCGTAGCAAGTAACACATGAGTCGTTGTTGTCCTAATGCAGTAAAATAGAGCAGGAGGCGAGAGAGTGGGATTGTATCGGAATGAACAAGGGGTTTTGCTTGCAGCTTACGAAGATAATATAGTTCTTCATCGGTGTCATCGAACTCATCGTCGGTACATCGTCTCTAGGGAGGGACAATTACAAGCAAACAAGAGAGAGCACAATCAATGCAATGCACATTCACATGAATGACATGTCATATTAAGGTACTGAATTCACCTAATGCAATAATAATCCAAGTTAGTTGAAGTGGAATTCAAACAAGGTTGAACTCGAACTCCAAATGCTATTTCATAAATTACCTAATCATGATTCATCCTATTCAGTGATGTTAACTTGTTCAAACATGCATGATCATGGCATAAACAGATTCTTCATATTTTTCTGATCATTTTCATATATAAATTATTTCCATCCGAGTTACGGTTGAATTTCTATGATTTATTAAAGTTTAGGGCATTTTAAAATTTCCTAAATTATATTAAATCAGAAAACTAGTTTATTGCGTCGACTGACGTCAAGGTGGCGTCGGTGGTCAACAGGCGGTCCAGTCAAACTGGCGGTGGGTCCCACGTGTCGAGTAATTAGCTTAATTAGATTTTAATTAAAACTAAACCTAGTTATTAAGCAGTGGGCCCCACATCATTGACTCGGGAGAGTCAACGAGGCCCACCCATGGTCAAATCCATCCGCTGGCTCTTGGCGTTTAGCCGCCAGCGAGCGACGCCGGCGAGTGGTTTTGCCACTCCGTGACCAAATGGCTCATGGAGGGCATCTAGGAGGAGCTGGGGATGAGATGAGGCTCTTGGTGGAGTGGCTTGAGCTGGGGCGGCGGAATCGGACGGCCGTGGCGACCTATCGGACGCCGAGCTCGAGGCGAGCTCGGGCTCGGCAGCTGCGGTGCACTAGATGGGAAGCGGAGGCTGCGGGTTCTGGTCTGCAGTGAGCCCAGAGGTGGGGTTGGCCGAGCCATTGGGGCTCTAGCCACGCCGTGACGAGGCACGCCGGTGGCAAGCCGGCCATGATGGGAGCGGTGGCTAGAGGAGGAGAACGAGTCGGGGAAGGGAAGCGACTCGGGGCTCACCGTGAGTCCGTTGGGAGGTCGATGGGCTCGAGGCTGCGGAGTCTGCGAATCGGCGAGGGGCTCGGGTGCCGAGGTTGGAGATAGCCAGACGTCGATGAAGCGGGGCCTCCGGAGGGCCGTGGATCGGTGGGGTGGAAGAGGGGGTGGGCGGAGCTCGTGGGCATGTCGGGGGAGAGAGGGTGGCGGTGGCGCGAGGGCAGCGAGGGCGGCGACGGCAATGGCCTTCGGTCCGGCGAAGAGAGGGAGAGAGGAGGAAATGGGGTCGAGGAGAGAGGAAAGAGGCGGGGGGTTCGGGGGGCGTGGCGTCTCCGAGGCGTCGAGGGGAGCCAGGCGGTGGGAGGGAGGAGGTGGCGAGCTCGGCGCGATCGTCGTGTCCCTCCTCTGCGCCTCTTGGCGGAGGTAGGCGACAATGGCGTGGCGGTTGGTGGGCTGGACCACCCTCTTGGGCCATGAGCGAGAGGGGGAAAGGCTGGGCTGGTCCGGACGCCGGTGGGTGGGCTGCAGTGGCGCCGTGTAGTCCTTCTCTCTCTCTTTTATTTCCATTTACTATTTTACATTTTGTTTTAGTTTAGTAAAATACTAAACCATTTAAATAAATCTGAAAATAATTGTGGGCATTAACTGAATTATTACAGAGGCCCTTAACTATTTTCAGAATTGTTGGAGCATTTAAAAATATTAATAGTATTTAAATGCCCCAATTCAAATACAATATGGTTTATTCAAAAATCCAAAATGCCTTGGAAAATATCCATCATCTCTGGATATGGGTTTCACCCTTTTCCATTAATCATGAACATTTTTGCAAACCAATTTGGGTTCTTTGAAAATATTTTGAATTTGAACCTATGTGAATTGCTTTAGTGCTAGGGCTTGATCATCCCCATTTCAAATTTCATGGAAATTAAACATGATGCATGGATGCAATGCTACTAGTTACAACCAAGCTCTAGGGCTGATCTGGGGCTGTGACATGGACGGTGCCGGCCGAGGCCATGGCCTCGACGAGGAGCCGGCGAGGGCGGTCCCCGGCGGGGGCCCTGGCGGTGGCGGGGCTAGAAGGGGGCGGCGGCTCGGGAGGAGGACGAGGGGAGGGACCGCTAGGGGAGAGCTCACGGGGGGCCAGGGGTCTATCTGGCGGGCTCGGGGACGGTCGGTGGCGGCCGGTGAGGAGGAGGCGGGGAGGCGGCCGTCCGTGACGGGCGGATCCGCGACGTGGGGTCGGGGACGACCCATGCAGTGTGGAGCCTTGAGCCCGTGTGGTCGGGAGGAGGTGCGGTCGGTCGGGGGGTCGGGCGTCGGCGGGGGGGCGACAGGATCGGTCGGCCCGATCTAGATCGAGGCGGGGAGGAGAAGGGATCGGGAGGCGAGTGAGGTGGTTAGGGTTTCCACCGGCCAGGGGGGCGGGGAAGTGGATAAGGGGGCCGGTTGGGCGGGCGGGCTGGCCATTGGGCGTGTGGGGGGCTTGGGCCGGTTGGCTGTTGGGTTTTCCCCTCTCCTTTTTACATTTTAGTTCCTTTTCTTAATTTTCTTTTTTACATTTTGGTTTATTTAAAAGATCTAAACACTTTACAAAATGTGTGCACCCACCATAATTAACCTTGCAATATTTGACAACCCGCGAACATTTTAGTTTTAGTTTTTGAAAACTTTTATCGTTTGCTTTTGTTTTAAATTTGAATTTGAACCGGGATCGTATCAACGTGAGTTTAGTCACAGTAACCGAGGTGACGTGGCATCATTAGCAGGGGTTACTGTAGCTTAATTATCCGGGTGTTACACACAGCTACTTGCCCCCAATCGAGGTTCTCAAACGGCATGTTTCCTCAGCTGATGAGAAGGGCAAGACTGCTGTTATTGATGAAGGCACTCGTCCATTGGATGGACAGTTTCGCAAAGCAGCATCCTACTCCACCAATGATGACTTTGCCACTCATGACACTGCCGAAAATGCTTCAAAGTAAAATCTTCAAGCCACTGCTCCAAGGGTGATGACTGATCGTGAGCTTCTCCTCAGTCTTCATCAGAAGGTCGATCGCAACCACAAATGGGTGAAGCGACAGTTTGGTTCAATTCTTTAGAATATGACAATCATGCAAAAAACTATGAAGAAGAACCATTACTATCTGCATGAGGTTTTTGATCGCACCTGGGCTGTATTGTCTCACCTCTATGGTGATGAAGATCTCAAGCAAATGGGCTTCAAGCAGGACTTTGGTGGTCTCAACCACCTTGAAGAAATTCAAGAAGGTCAAAGTTCCTCACTTGGTTCTTGACTCATATTCTTCATCGCGCGAGACTGATGAACATGAAGATTTGAACGACGCTGCGGCAGGCCCTACATCAACGGACGACCCCAATAACACTGACGCTTCTCCATCGACATCTTGATGATATTCTTCAGGGGCGTTAGTCCTCATTTTTCGTCCCTTTTGGTCATTCGATGACAAAGGGGGGATTTGAGTTAGTCTTCAAGTAGGTCTATATATGGGCGTTTTTTGTTAAGTTACAACTCTCGTTCTTCTGAAGTATTTGTTGGATCGAGTTGTAAACTTAAGTCCTATGGTGGTCTGATACTTTTGCTCTATTTTCCTGCATGCTATTTCCTCATATATGTTAATGCACGAATGCTGAATTACATCAGACACCATATTTCATCATGCATTTCAAATTCTTCATATCATAAGTTAAATGCGTGTATTGATTACAAGATATAGGGGGAGATCTCCATGATTCTACTCTACAATGTGCATTGCTAATCAAAGCAAATTCCTCACACATGCACTTCTTCAGGGGGAGTTCTTCTATATCTTGCAATCAAATTCCTCAATATCAGTATTTACACATCATATGTTCATCCCCGTTGAAAACTTAATCTATATTGTCATCAATCACCAAAAAGGGGGAAATCGTAAGTGCATCTAGTGCCCCTTAGTGATTTTGGTGTATTGAAGACTTATAGGTTAAGGGACTAATGTGTTTGTGAGTGTACACAGGTCTATAAGTCTATGAGGAGTTTGATATTTACAGAGAAAGTCAACCCCTAAAAATGAATGTCTTCAACTGAAGACTTTGGCTTTCTGAAGACTTTGAAAGTGAAGAAATTGGTGTGACCGTGGAGACTTGATATTCATGCGAGGATTATGAAGCGTGAAGACTTTCGTTTTTGTTGTTTCATTTTTCTCTTTCTTGAGTCATAGGAAACACCGTACTGTTAAAGGGGGTCGAGGTAAAACTAAGGAAAATTTTCCAAGTGATGCTCATCTCAAAATCCTACACCTACCAATCCTTTCGAGTGAAGCCATTGGAAATCTCATACAGTTCAATCAATTTCTTCAGTGACAGAGACGAAGATCTTCTGGTCTCTGAGGAATTTGTTCTGACTGAGGAGTTAGGAATTCGTCAGTGCGGATTGCCTACAAGTGAGGAACATGATAGCCCTAAGGAATTTGATACTCAAATATTCAATTGTTGTTGTGCTACGCACCAGCAGTCCCAAAATATCCACCCACCTAACGGGCATATCATTGAAGGGCATTTATGTCCTATCATGTTGGGCTGCTCCCTAGGCTATTAATGGCCGCCCCCTACAACCACTAGCTGGATGGCTGCTCCTAGAGAAACCGACACTTGTCATTGAGAGCATCCCATCCTCCGAGGACTTTGAGCGAAAGTCATCAAGTGAGGAAAACCCAAACACCTACAAACCCAAAGTGACTGAGCATCACTGAAGATATTGTTCCTGTGTGGAACCAAAGCTTGTTACCTTTGAGGACTGTGCATCCTCCAGACGGTTAGGCGTCATGGTATAGAGCATCCAAGAAGAAATTATGGATCGCCGAGTGACCGGGTCTGTGAAGATTTGGAAGTCACCTGAAGACTTACCACGGGTGATTGGGCGAGGTCTGTGTGACCTTAGCTCAAGGAGAATACGGTGAGGACTGTGTGTCCGGAACTGTGTGTCCTCAGGTTTAAATACCTAGCCGCTCCAACCAGACGGATGACTGTCACAGCAGTTGGAACTGGTCTACCAAATCACTGTCTCCACCAAGCTACTGGTTCTATTTCCTCAACCCTTCCATTTCCTCATTCATATACGGTTGTACTTGATCGTTACTATTTGAACTTTGACTGAAGACTTTTTCAATTTCCTCAATCCTAATTCTTCAGTCAGTTTGTCTTCAGCCTGCGTATCCTGTGTTTACGCTACTTGTACTCTGTACTTGTTTTCATTTCATCATGATGACTGTGCTACTGCTCTGTTATGCTTGCATCTGAGTACTTATTCCGCTGGTAGTCGTTCGTGACTTAGTAATTTCCTCATCTTGAAATTCCTCAGTGATGAATTTGTAAAAATTGCCTATTCACCCCCCCTCTAGTCGATATAATGCACTTTCAAAATGCAACCTTACCTTCTCAACGCCTTTGGTCTTCGTGCACATATCAAGCTCTAGAGCAAATACTACAGACCATTTCATATCCATGCTCAAGTGAGCAATATTGCATACAAACTCCTGCTTCCTGACTCTGCCAGCATTCACCCAGTGTTCCACGCCAGCCAACGAAAAAAATGGGCCCCAAAGCAGTTTCGTGTGCTGATATGCCGTTGGTTGGTCCTGGTGGAATGATACGAGTTGAACCAGTTCTGGTGTTGGAAACATGGCAGATTCTTCGTAATAATCTGCCCGTTGTCCAATGGCTCGTCCAATGGGAAAACTTGCCACCTGAGTACGCATCATGGGAAGATGCAGATTTCATGAAGAAAACTTTTTTGGCGTTCTTTAAAAAGATAGTACAAGGGTGGTTCAACCTATCAACTCCTTGAGGACAAGTTCGTCTTTAGAGGGAGGCATTGTCAGCTTGCATTTTCTCGAGTTAAGAATTGTCACTCCCCTTCAGTTATAGGATGGCTACAAGGGAAGATTGCCAAGACATTGGATGTCTTGTGTAGGTCGCCTCCCGTCCAAGCACTGTTTACTTATAGTGTTGCATTTCTATTTTCACTGTTGTTCACTTTCTTCTATTGTCAGCTGAGCTTTATAAGCCAGCCACCCCGCTTGTAACCGACATTGATTATTCTGTTGAACAACTCTACTTACATTTTACAGCTAACAGAGCACACACTAGTTGGATTCTTATATCAAGTTGCGCCGGCAGGACGTTGCACGGCGCAACCCCGACACCCCGCTCAGTTTGGCTTCAGCTACACAACAGCCATGGTGAGCTCCTTCCTACTCCATGTTGTGTGTCCTGGCCATCGCGCTACGGTTGATCCTGTGTTGACCATCGTGCCGATGATCTTGTGCTGTATATGGTGATGATGGTCATTTGGTCATCAAGGGTTGATGCCCGAGTCATTGTGATGTTCTAGGATTTGTAGTTGTTGCTCTAGTAATTGCCTATGTTTATGTTAGTGACTAATTGCTTTCTTGAGGTCATTATTTGACTAGCTTGGCTCAGTGGATCATTTCTGGTGATATCATTTGTACATGATAGGGTTACTTGTTGGCTCTCTGACTTGTTGGGCATGATGTAACTGAGCCATTGTTCCGATGGTTAGCTCAGTTTGGTTGCCTAGCTACTGTTCGTGTGTTGTGTGTTGGTATGTGCTCTATACATGGCTAGCTGCTGTTTGAGGTATACTAGGAGGGTATTGTTCTGTTTCTGTACAACATATAATGCACTACAATTGCGGAAC
This sequence comes from Aegilops longissima, assembly GCA_021605205.1. Taxonomy (NCBI): domain Eukaryota; kingdom Viridiplantae; phylum Streptophyta; class Magnoliopsida; order Poales; family Poaceae; genus Aegilops; species Aegilops longissima. Next base: position 123,453,175 of record CM038681.1, read on the forward strand.
ACATGCTTTGGTTGACCATGCATATGACCTGTCATGTTTAATTTTACCGGACATGCAACTTGATATTTTGTTTCATATGGGCATGATTCATGGTCTGTTAATTTAGTATAGCACATGATCCACTATTAACTTATAGCTATAGTTGTAGTACCTTTGTAGTTCATGATCTATGTATATAGTTTTAGTTACAGGGTTATAGCAGGACTAGCTCTTTTTAGTGTACATTTTTTTTATTTAGGACATAAATTCAGAATTCTGGTTGATTCATACTGTATGACAAAATTGAAGTCTTATATAACAATGAAAAGGACTAATAGTTAACATCTGCTTTCTCCCTTCCGAATTATAAGATGTTTTTTAAGATGTTTTTTAAGTTTTTTAACATCTGTATAATTATAGTCTTATTTTTCTCTAAATTTTTTTTCTCTAAGATGTTTTTTAACTTCTTTTCTGATGAATGTGAAATGTGTTCCATGATCCAATCTGAAAAAACCGTAATCCGCACATCCTCCCGGTCCCAGCAGCCCGCGCCTCCCGGCGGCGCTTGCTCCCCGTCGGCGCACTCGCTTCTCCCCGGTTCCTCGGCGCCGCTCGCTCCACCCCGTTATCTCTCGCGCGCAGCCTTGCTTGCCTCCCCCTCGTCGCCCTAGCCGGCCGCGGGTGCGCCCGCCCGCGCCCGCGCCCCCACCGTTGCTGCGGCCTGCTGGCCGCACGCGCGCCCGCGCCCGCGCCCCCACCGTTGCTGCGGCCTGCTGGCCGCACGCGCCCGCGTCCCGGTCCCCGCCTCGCCGTCACCGGAGTCGCGCTGCGCCGTTCGCCTCCTTGCCTGAGCCCTCGTGCCGCCCTCCTCTCTCCTGCCCTAAATCGGTTCTGCGGGTTGCCGAATACGCATGTCGTCCACCTCCTGCCTAGCCCCTCTCGCTCCGCGGCTCCCCTGCGGTAGGGTTAGGCTCCCACCTCCCTCGGCCGCCGCCGAGAGGCCATCACTCAGATTGAAACCTCGCGGGGCTGCTCCCACCAAGGTAAGGCCGAAACGACCCCCTGCTCTGGGTTCAACCGTTTGACTTCGATTCTGCGTAGCCGGTCGTGGTTGTGTGCCGCAGTTTCAGCAGCCAAGCCTTGTATGGGTATCACAGTGCTCGGTTTTGTAGCTGCAACATTGCTATCCACACGGCCAATCTGAATGTCATGCCCATAAGTTTGCTCTGTTAGTGTCAAAATGGCATGCTGCTTGCGGTAATTTGATTTTTTTTTTGTTTCTTGTGCTCGTGTGCATTTAGGGATGGAGGCCGGTTCACATCTCGTGCTTCAGGCAGGATCAAGACGTGTCAACAACATCTGATGATGGCACCGGCTTCAAGTACAATGAGCAGGCAGAGATCTCAGGGGACCCTGATCTGAAGGAGGAAGACGGTGGAAGCCCCAACAGGGATGATAAGAGTTATGTAAATGGAGACTGGTTTGTTAGAACACAGAAGGTTCGTCTGGTTTATTTTTCGCATTACAACTTCATTGTGTTTCGACAAATAGGAATTTCAGATGTAAATTATATTAGGTTGATGCTGCAAAATGAAGCACGGTATGCACGATACGATACAAGTAAAATTACCAGTTTCTATGCTCAGTTGCTCACTTGAAATACTATGTGAGAGCTTAAGGGATAAGATGGCAAAACATTTTTCATAATCGATAAAGGAGACTTCGTGAATTACTCCATCAAATTGAGTTACCGAATCACATCGCTTCTACTAGCATTAACTGGAGGCGTCCTGATAACAAAATTAGTTGTTGCACTTGAATTGATTTTCTTACCCATATAGACATTTGTTTTTCTCTGTTTGTGTGGTGCCAGTCAATGTGTGGACTGAAGGAAAATAGCTATCGTTGTGCATATTTTTTCCCCTGTGCTACTGTATTGGGTTGCATGTCTATCTGAGTTTATAAGGAACCTTTTGGATGACCAATTGATCACCATCGATGTTTAATAATGTTGAAGTGTATATGTGGATTGCCTAGCCCTTTCCGTTAGTTCGGACTTTGGTTGCGATGGCCAGTGCATGAAGCTTAACATGGTATCAGGACCTAAGGTCTTGAGTTCAAGTCCTGGCTTTCACAATTTATTCAAAAATTACTGCTGCCCCCCTCTGTCCACGTATAGGCCTCTTGAGCCATACCTCGGAGTCTATTCACGTGTTAACTTCCCGCATCACACGTAAGAGGGCGTGTTGAAGTGTATATGTGGATTGCCTAGCCCTTTCCATTAGTTCGGACTTTTTGTTGCGTTGGCCAGTGCATGAAGCTTAACAAATACTCCCTCCGTTCCTAAATATAAGTCTTTTTAGAGATTCCACTATGGACTACATACGGAGTAAAATGAGTGAATATACAATCTAAAATATGTCTATATACATCCGTATGTAGTTTGTAGTGGAATCTCTAAAAAGACTTACATTTAGGAATGGAGGGAGTAATATATAGGAAAAAGTGCTTGTCGTTTATAAGTTTATGAATACCTGCCATTTTTGGGCCTTGCACTACACTTTCTCATCAAGCCCAGTTATTGTATGATATGGTATCTTGCACGGTCTCTCACAAGTATAACTAAATCCTAATATTCTCACTGCTCAAAAACTAAATAAATCATAATATTCTCCTTTTGTGTTACTCTCGTTGCAAACATTGTGGGATGTGTACTTATTTGGCAGAGTATTCTCATCTTAGTTAACATACTTTGAAATTAGTTGCCAACTATCATTAGATATTTGATTTATTCAGGCGTTCATATTGGTTCAGTGCTAGTGTATAATTTACTATCACCTCTGTTCCGAATTATAAGACGTTTAGGATATTTCAATATGGACTACACACGGACTGAAATGAGTGAACAGACACACTAAAACACGTCTATATACAACAGATTCAGAAAAAAAAAGTTAGAACATCTTATAATTCGGAACGGAGGGAGCAGATATTAACTGTTAGTCCTTTTCATTGTTAAGACTTTGACTTTGTCCTGTGAATCAATGAGAATTCTGAATTTATGTCGCAGATAAAGGAAAATCTACAGGAAACAATATTCAGATTTTGGAATGGGCGCTGGGCGGTACCTTGGACTGGACAAACAATTGCCCAGGTTAGTTCTCTACTTATTCTATTATGTTTGGTGTTATCACACATCCATTTTGCTAACTACTCCCTCCGTTCCTAAATATAAGTCTTTCTAGAGATTTCACTATAGACTACATACGGAGCAAAATGAGTGAACCTATACTCTAAAAGACGTCTATATACATCCGAATGTAGTCTGTATAGTGGAATCTCTAAAAGGACTTATATTTAGGAACGGAGGGAGTAGCAGATATCTTCTGGATATCCTACGGGATGTAGGGCTAGCTGTTGTTTTTCTCGTAACGTAATTCATCCCTGTTCCATTAGATTTTCCGTATATGGACACAGACATATTAAATGTGAATCTGATCTATAAGATGCTGAACCCACGTGGATACTTTATTTTGGATATGATATGAGACACCAGACAGATATTAATATTGCCCTTACGTGTCCACCTATGGTTTTCTTACTCTGTAGGAGATCTTATAAATTATAACAAGGTACTCTGCATTACCATTATTTTCTGTTTAATTTTTCGTGTCGTCCCCAACTCAGCTCCTGCGTGGGACATGCTATTTATGCATAGCACCCCGCTTAGAGTTTTGCCGCTTCCCCTTAAAGGGCTAACAGGGATGGGGGACGACACAACAAGGATTACATAATCGTGTCACTCACCTTTAGGCCTCTAACTCTACTGTGAGACTAAAGTCACAACCACAACACAGGGGCCACTCCAAACAGGCTGGGTGTAAAAATATGTTCCCCTCTAAAGAAAAATAAGTTATGATGCATGTGCTAGCATATTATGTACATATATAATAGAAAGGAACGGCTGAATGTTCCTGCTGGTTATTGGTTGTCTTTCTAAAGATATCAGTTAAACAGGAAATGTTGATTGAATATAATGTTCTCTTAGCAGTTTAGATGAATTTGGTATTAAGCCAGTTATACTTTTTGAATACAGGTCATGTTTCTGTGGATTGCGACATTTTGGCTTGTGGGTTCCTGGATAGTGCCATTCTTGGCTCATGCTGCTGGCTTTAGCAAGGAAACATTGACGCACAGAGGACAAGCATTATATAGCCTCGTGACGGACATAACCGAAGGCCTTGCTGGGATTGCTATCCTTCACCAGTGCCTTGGTAGATTCCGACCCCTTCCTCCAGGCTGGTTTGAGTTCAAATTAAGGGGCAGATGGCATTGGGATGTAGCGTTGGGGTGCCTGTTGTTCCCACTGGTGAATTTGCTTTCTCACATCAACATCAGCCTAGTTCATATGTCATCAGGGCCAGTCGCCGGGGTATCCAGTGTAGAGCAATCCATTGTGGCCCGTGACCCGGTGGCAATGGCCTTGTATGCAGTGGTAGTCACTGTATGTGCACCTATATGGGAAGAGATTGTATTCCGTGGTTTCCTTCTCCCATCTCTAACACGATACATGCCTCTTCCGTGGTCGATCCTGCTAAGTGCCGCTGCGTTTGCGCTGGCGCACTTCAACGTGCAAAGGGTGTTGCCGTTGATATTTCTCGGGGTTGTGATGGGAGGCGTCTTTGCCAGATCACGCAACCTATTGGCATCGATGGTGCTTCATAGCCTTTGGAACGGTTTTGTATTCCTGGATTTGATGAAGTGAGCTATGAAGCTATTGTTGTCCAGCTTTCGATGTCTCCTGTGGAGTTTCCTCCTTCCTTTGTGTTTTCATTTTGCATGGAGAGTATATAAAGAAGCTAACAAAGGGTAGCGGTCAGGTTGTTTTATGTGGAGAATAGATAAACTGAAGACAGAATTTTGAAGATCTTTGTGTAGGGGTCAAATAGCCATAGGGATTGTACCCAGAAGCATGTATCTTACTCATGTAAATTGTATACGCGTGGGAATAATTGCCTCGTGTATATAATTCCCCATTCATATGTAATTGTGCACTTTATTCTTGATCATGTGCCCAGACATACAAATTCCTTGGTATATCTTGTCCAGTGACTTGCCTAGCTCTCATGATGTCTCTTTGTCGTGAAAATTGTACCACGTTTTGAGCTAAACAACCGTGACAAATTCTAAATTCCAGATAAATTATATATGGTCTATCACAATACCGGGAGAAATGTCGTACTCCCTCTAGTTTAAGTAAGCAATACATACGCGATAATTCAAAACGGTGCCCAGGCTCATCTGCTTCTGGTGAACAGTACATTTGGAAAAATAGCAAAGAAACTAGAAAAATTCTGAAATTTTTACACAAAAAACGAGAGAATTTTCTATGTGCATGCAAAATTTTAAGATGTTTGGACATATGATGAGCTCGTGATGGAAAAAATAAAATTTAGTCTACACGGTGCACTTTTTGGAAGTTTCTTTGACAAGCCAAATTTGTTATTTTTGCCACCAGCCTCTCAAATGTCCAAACACCTTGAAATTTGGCACACACCTAGAAGATTCTCTCAACTTTCATGTGTAAAAATTTCAGATTTTTTTGAACATTTTTGCTATTTTTTCAATTTCATTGTTCATCGGCAGGTGCAGAATCGTTGCACTCGTACATACAATTTAAAAAATTCCAATCAAATTATCTAGAACGATATCAACAGTCAAATTTCTACTCCGGAGTAAAAGTTATGACTGAAGCCCCAAAAAAAATTTTGACTGAAAATAAGCTGTGCACCCTCCCCCAGCTTATATTCTAGAAGTCCAACCTAAAATTTGGGGGCAGCTTATTTCCACAGCCAGCCATAGCCTCCAAAAGAACTGGCCCTTATTAGCACTAAAGCATACAGACATCCTGGAATAATTGCCATAAACTATAGGATCTTCTTTCAAATTCTGTAGATACAAGTAGTTAAGATATGACAGTTTTTTGGCAACGTTGTGTGCCTTTTAATTTTTGCTTCTGCCGATGAAAGCACTGTGTGGGGGCATCATTGGGTAACCATCCATCTGTCATCAACAAAACGACATGGAACTTAACATGCCATGCATATTCACATTGCAAACGGAACATCAGTCCGTCATCTACAGAGACGAACGTTAGCAGCTGTCCTATCAAACGTCTCACATAGACACTATCAGCCATACAGAGCCTACGGCTCTGAAAGGAAAACATACAAAACCTACATACAAGATACAACAGTGCTTGGACTGTGTAATCCACGACCAACAAGATGTCAGCTGCTTTGGCTCTCCAGTCCTTGACCTCCTCCAACTGATGACAGTACGTCTTCCGAATCGACGACCACCTAATAAATGCCATGCAAACAAAATAAAGTCAGCACCGGATATGGCTAGAACTGGAGGCACCTTGCTCGAGATGCACTAACTTGTTGCAGGTGGTTCATCAGGGCTCCATGTAGCAACTTCTTGAGCCTATCACACTGATCAGCACTGTGGCCAGCGCTTTGCATCTCTTCAAGCTGACACCAAAATCTCTCGACAGTGGTGTACGGGAACCAGGCGGCCGACATCTTTTTGCGGTGCAGCACGTCCATCGGTCTCTGGAAAAAGAGAGATTCCAAAGGGCATAAATTTCTACATGTACTCATTAAGGTCTTGTATTTAGATATTTCAGGCCATCAATCCATTACCGATGAAGCAAAAGAATCCAGGTACTCCACCAACAAGCTGGCTGCTTCTGTGTGCCGGCCATAATTTGTATATAGTCGAAATAATGCAGCTGGATCTGCCTCTTTGCCAGACATTCCCCATGAAATCATCCTATTTCCACCCTTGGTGGTCTAAAGACACAATGAGCAAAACAAACCGATGGTCACAAGTGTCAAACAATAAAGTCAACCAAACTAATAGGCTATACAACAGGAAGTCACCTTGAACATCTGAATCAGCCAAAGAGGTAGCTCAATCTCAGGATCAGTGTAAAGAAGTGTTTCAGCAACAATGACAGGCAGCCTCGGATGCAAATCTTTATATTTATCCTGCACAATGAAGACGCAAGTAAAATAACTGTAATATGTGCAGTTCATGGACAAGCTACATTCATACTTTTATTTACTAGCACGTAAGGCTTGGCCTAGTTTCAGGGAGAACATATAGGCAAGTTTCAGCAGTACAGCGATAGGTTAAGCAGGTGTCAGTTTATTTTCTCCAAAATCAAAGAATTTCAGTATGTCACATTTTCCAGTTATGATTGCTAACAGAACAATTACCGACCAACAATGGTGGTTACTAGGTGGAAACAAGGTCAGGTGGTGGTCTGTTGTGTCAATGCAGCAGCACAAAAGTAGTACTCCCTCCGTCCCAAAATATAAGAGTGTTTTTGACACTACACTAGTGTCTAAAACGCTTTTATATTATGTGACAGAGGGAGTACTTTTCATTTTGCTGTTGTGATCATTGTTACCAGGATACCAGGTTAACCTGGCCAATGAACGGGGTCACAGAACGCAGCAATCTCTGAGACACTAATTCTAAATGAGGAATTTGACACCAATGAATCCAAGTGGATGACCCAGTTACTGAACTATAGGGGTACCAAGTGTATCTAAAAAATAAAGGATAAACGAAACGGAAGGGTTTGCTTGGCCCAATTTCTCGCCTTCTAGGAAAAGTAATGGAAGTAAAATGAAATAAGATTAAGAAAAGGAGAATAATCTTGCAGCTGGGTTTGCTTGGCCCAATTTCTCTTCCCTCCACAACACAACAGACCTTGCCTGCTCCCTGCTCCCCAACAAAACCGCTGCACGGCACCAGGCAGCAACCACCCAAGTCTGACATTGCTGTTGTGCCAGTTGAGGCCTGGACGGTCGAGGTCGGGTGACCATTCCAGATATGCAGCTACGGCAACAACTTGAGCAACGGTGACAACTAACAGACTTATATCTCTTCCTCCCAATCATCCTGTCCACTCTGACAGGGATACATTGCGGCAGAAATCTAGAGTGCCATTGACCCATGCCATGACACAGGAAGCACAGATCAGGGTCGTGGGTCGCAGCATCGAATAAAGATGCCGGTGACTTTGGTTATGACTGCTCTCAGTGGTCAACAACAAAATAAACTTCCACGTAATACTTAGGAGGTTTACTTAACCTAGTATGGGATGAAGCTCATTTCTTTTGAAAAAATCACTTTAGTTGTACAAAATAAAACACAGGCAGAACAAAAATACACATACCAAATATAGTTCAAGAGTTTCCCACTGGCAACTTCCCTGCACTTGATGGGCCACAGCAATAGTCTTGCTATTGCCATCCCATCCATCATCCTCGGAAGAAGGCAGAAGTAGCAGCTGTTGAGTGTCAGTCAAATTTCTCCTGTAATAAGGTGAAAAGTATTTTTTTTCCTTAGTACACAGCAGTTACTATAATCTATAGTCATACATGGCCGATTAGATGGAAAGTTAAAAACCAGAAGAAAAAATACAGTTAAACGCACCCTGAGTTGCCTACTCTGTTTGGGCAGCATTGCTGTGCAATAGCTGCAAAGACACGCTCCAATTCTCTATCATAGAGAAGTACAAACAACATCAACAGTCAGATTAGTTCACAGACGTAAAAGTGATGAACAAGAATTTATACAAGTAAAAGGCCAAGGGAAAAGAAGGTTATGTATCAGAGTACCAATCCACCTTTTCATTCCTGACTCCTTCCAAAATTTCAGCACGATGGTGAATGCCAGGTCATACAAATTCTCATTTACAAGAATGTCAGTCAAGGTTTCGATAGAATAGCTTTCTGCAGTACCACAAAAATGAATTGGCCACAGCTTGTTTAAATATTGATCTTCAAGATTGATAAATGTGTGTGTGATTAATTGGGCACGTACCAGAAAATTTGGATTTAGAATTTACAGTACTAAGAATATAAAGTGCTTCTGTTAGTGTGTACTCCTTTTCAAGAATTTCAATGTCAACACAAAACTGCAATGTAGAGAGTTCTGAATCTGTGCCAAAAGCAGCTGTATACAGGAAACAAAGTTTAATCAAGCACATTGTTGTTGACAGGTATGAACTAAACAGGAATTGAGAGCTTAAGTCAACATACAGTTCTCCATCAAAAGATTACGAGGCTTTTTGCTTGGCGAAATTTGATCATCAGCTTCACAAATCGAATCGAGCCAGGCACATGAGGGTTCAACAAGCTGCAACGAGTTGATAGCAGTAGACAAAGCATGCAACTTCTCTTGTAATACGTGAGTGAGTTGGCGGCCTCCACCTGCTTCCCCCTCTCTACTCAATCTAACAAAATACCTGTACATGCATCCAGCTGCCTTCCTCCAATTGTTCCTATAAGCTTCAAATGAATAAAGGACTTTGTATAGATTTGGTTTAGAAGATAGATCTGAGCGCTCAGCCTGCCAAACAAAAAAACAAACAAATGACAGACTGTGCTAGACAAACATATGTTGTGGTTAAAATGGTAATTATATGCACCAACCTTCCAGAAGAGCTCTTGCTCCACCTTTTCCACCAAACCAGTGAACGGTATCTCACCATTGCAAATGACCTTGATTAGACAAATCCAAAATAAGAGATGATTGCACCAAATGTCAGAACAGGATGTGGCACACAGTTCGGTGTACTCAAATGTGCAATAACCAACCTACAAGTCTTATAGCACATATACATGGATGGCTGGTTAACAGCTGTAATGTACATTAATGGGTGTATATGGACATCAGGCAGAAGAAGTGGTTAATTTTATTCACCAGGTGCAAGGAAGAATAAAGGTAAACAAACAATGAAACAATGTCAAACCTTAGTCTCGCCAAGCTCACAAAGAACTATGATGAAACGCCTCAAGCAGACATACTTGCTATCATCATCTGGATTTGAGATTATAGCACAATACGCATCACGGAAGTTTTTCAAATCTAAGCTGTACTTGAATACATTGGCCCATAGCCGTCCTTTAATCATCGCTGTAGTCTCTGGGAGATCCTCGACTTCACTTCCATTGTCCAAATCAACAATGCTATCAACTTGTTCAAGAGCAGCGAGAGCAAACTGGCATGCTCCCTCCCTCATTGAGTTTTGCTCAAAAATTTGCATTGCCCACTCGTAGTAATGAAGCCTCCATAAAGAAATAGACCTGCACTCCCCTGGAAAATCCAATAAAAAGTCAGGATATGGTTGAAATGGATTTAGACTGCATGCAAGGTCAGGAAAATGAAGTCACCGGAAATTTGAAACCCTGTTTCTGAAGAGAACTTCTTCAGCGCCTTCGGAGATTCTTGCCCAGATGCAGCTCTGTTATTCTCCCCAAGCACGACATTAACACCATAGAATTAATTAGTCAATGGCCCAATACAGCACAAGATATTAGAAATGTGAAAGAGATAAAACCAGATACACATATATATTTAAGCATTTTGCTCATGATGTGTTATGACCGGCCAGGTCTATGGCCGCCGTAGGCCCACTGGGCAGGCTTAGGCCCAAGTTATCTTAGGTTTATTTTCAGATTATGGTTATATATACAAGTTGTAAGACTATTTTGAGAATTAAGCAATAAGACTATTCTATTGCCCGGCTCCCAGAGGAGCCGGAACCCTAAACCCTAGCCGCCTCCCTCTTGCGCCGCCGCCGCCCAGCCGCAGGGCGGCGCCTCGCCGCCGCCGCCGCGCGCTGCAGCCTCGCCCAGCTCCTCCTTCCCTACAGCCTACGCCCTAGGCAGGGCAGAACCCTAGCTCCTAACACCTTGGTATCATCCAGCTCAGGTTCGACTATGTCGTCACCACCACCATCGCCGTCGCTGCCTCGCGCCACCACCGCCGCCAGCGTCATCACCGCTTCGCCACCAGGGCGGCTGGGCCTCCTCCCGGCGCGTCCGCCCGCCTGCCGCGGCCCTCGCCAGCGAACCGCCGCCGTCTACATCAACTCTGCCGCCAACTACACCCGGAGGCCATGGCGAGGGTCCTCAACGATTGGTGCTCGCGGTCCACGGCATCCGGATCTTCTCGCCCGGCTCGTCGAGCCGCTAACGCCGCCCAGCCACCGCGCCCTCCGCCCGCTGGCGCTCACGTGGTACTCGGTGCCGCCGCCCTCGCGGCGGCCCGACACCAACGATCAGCCGCCCAGCAGCAGCAGCATCGGCAGCGCGCCGCGCCGCCTGGCCCGGCTGGCCCGCCCTGCCGCCGCGCGCGCATCGGCAGCGCCGCCCGGCCCGTGGCGGCCTGGCCCGCCCGGGCCCTCGCGCCAGCTCCAGCGCCACCGTCGCCTAGCACCGGCCCGAATCGAGGGCCCTACCGGGGCTCCGATCCAGACGCGCGGTTTCCCTCATCGCCCTCTCCGATTCCAGCTTGGCTCACCGGCACGTCCTGCGCCCGGTCTACGGAGGCGGCGACCGTCGGTACCCATCTTTGCGGACGCGCGCCGTCCTCGGCCCTCGCATCGGCGAACCGGTGGCCCTTGGCGCGTCGACCCGACACCACCTCGCCGCCGGATCGACCGCCCGTATCTTTGGCTCGGAGGACCCCTAACTGGTTAAACCGGTGTGACCAGTTCTTCCGGGGCGGCGCTGCTGGCGTCCGGCGCGCAGCTCGCGTCCTACCACCTTGAGGTGCCGCCGGACATGGTACTACGCTCTCGGCGGGATGAGGCGGCATGCCCCCGGGATCGTTTTCGCGAGCTCTGTCTCCTTCGCTTCGGACCACCACGGCGCGGCAGCCGCTTGTCCGAGCTGGGCCGCCTACCCTTCACCTCCACGGTCCAGGATTTCGCCGACCGCTTCCAGGCTCTGGCGTGTCACGCTCCGGGGTGACGGCACTACAGCGGCGGAGCTCTTCGTCGGCGGCCTTCCCGACCACATCCGCGTGGACGTCGAGATGAAGGGCCCCCAGGATCTGAGCGGCCATGTACTACGCTCGGGCTTTCGAGCAGCGCGCCCGAGCCTTGACACGGCCAGCGGCGCCTCGGGGAGCCGCGTGCCTCCACGACCATCGCCGGCCGTGCCCGCTTCTTGACCGTCTCACCGGCGACCACACGGCGCGACACGGCCCTTCCGGCGCCTTCGCGAGCCGAGCAGCTCAGCGCCGCCGCTGAGGTTGTGCTTTAAGCGTGATCGCCCTATGCCCCGAGCCATGTCGCCGCGCCTCTTCTACTTGGAGACCGCCGGCGAGACCGAGGAGGACTAAGCGACCAGCGCCCGCCGAGGTCGCGCGGCACCAGCGCCGCGCCGGCTCGGCCCTTGTCGTCTCCCTTCACGCGTTGGCGGCATCCGCAATGGCGGACTATGCTTATCCCGATCACGATCCACGGCGAGACTCGGTGGCTCTTTTGGATACGGGTTCTACGTAACTTCCTCCGAGTCTACTATGCGGCGATCGGCACTACAGCCCGCGGGAAGCAAGTGCGGGTCACCGTCGCTATTGGTGACCGCCTCCGTTGCCATGGGCTCGCTCGGGACGTTCCCATTACTATCGGTGACGAGCACTTCACCATCGCTTGTGCGGCATCGATTTGGGCTGTTTCGACTTCATCCTTGGCGTCGACTTTTTGCGGACACTCGGTCCCATCCTTTGGGACTTCGACGCATACGACGATGACCTTCGGCGCATGGGCGCCGTGTCCGGTGGGGGCGTTGAGGCACCCGGCGTCGCCCACTCCGGCTAGCCGCGGCTACCACGGAGGCCGAGCATCCGCTGGATCACCTCTGCGGCAAAGACGGTGATCTTTGAGAACCGGGGCCTTCCGCCGGCCGGGTCTCGACCACCGTATTCATCTCTGCCGGGCTCGGCTCCGGTGGCGATCTGCCCTATCGGTACCCTCGATTCGCGAAGGGCGAGTTGGGCGGCGGTGCGCACTCATGCTTGCGCGGGCATTATCCGGATATCGACATCACCGCTACGGCACCGGTCCTCCTCGTTCGCAAGTCGGACGGCACTTGGCGCTTCTGCATCGACTACCGTGCCCTTAATGCGCTCACACTCAAGGATAAGTTTCCTATTCCGGTGGTCGATGAACTCCTGGATGAGCTACATGGGGCGCACTTCTTCACCAAGTGGACCTCCGGTCGGTATCATCAGTGCGCATGCATCCGGCGACATCGCCAAGGCGGCGTTCGGACTCATCACGGCCACTTCGAGTTCTTGGTGATGCCCTTTGGCCTCTCCAACGCCCCGGCGACATTCCAGGCCTTGATGAATGATGTCCTCCGGCCCTACTTACGTCGGTTTGTGCTCGTTTTCTTTGATGACATTCTTATCTGGCGCCTCTTGGCGAGCACCTCCGGCATGTGGCCATCGTCTTCAACGAGCTTGGCGCATCATCTTCATCTTAAGCGCTCGAAGTGCTCGTTCGGGACACCTTCGATTCGCTTACCTCGCCACGTCATCTCGGCCGAGGGGTGGCCATGGGCGCCGACAAGGTGGCGGCCGTCGCCGCTGGCCGATCCGCGATCTCCGCGGACTCTTGGCGGGTTTCTTGGCCTTGCGGGTACTACCGGAAGTTCATCCAGAATTTGGGCTCATCGCGGCCCGCTCACGCGCCTACTCCGTCGCGGCGCCTTCTCTTGGGATGAGGAGGCCACGTCCGCATTCGAGGCCCTCAAGGGGCCCTTACGACGGACCCGTACTACGGATGCGGTTCGACCTCCCTTCACCGTCATTGCGGCGCCTCCGGTCGCGAGGTTTGGTGCGATCTGCATCGAGGCGATGGACCTCGCCTTTTTCGGCCGTCCCTTTTTTGCATGCCATCTTAAGTTGGCGGCATATGGCGTGAGCTCATTGGGTTGGTGTGAGCGATGCGCGGCTGGCGGCCCTATCTTTGGGGTCGCTCCTTCCGGATCCGCGCGGACCACTACAACCTCAAGTTCATCTTTGGATCAAAGGCTCGGCGGTCCCTCGATACAGTGGATCGATAAACTCTTTGGCTTTGATTTCACCGTCGAGTACCGGCGGGTCGCCTTAACTGCTTCGCCGACGCCTGTCCGGCGTGGCGCCGATGTGGACGACGGAGGCGGCGGAGGGGCGGCCTACGCATCATCACCGGGCCCTCATTCGCCTCTCGCCGACATCCGCCCAGCGACGCGTTCGCGGCCGCGCTCCTCTTGCAAAGAAGTGGCGGCGGCGGTGGAGGAGCCGTGGCGACTAGCCGACGGCCGCTTCTCCATGGGCACCGCATCTTCGTCCCGCGCCACGACGATCTTCGTCGGCCAGTGCTGCGTCTCGCCACGCGCGGCGGGCCATGAGGAGTCGAAGGCGCTCCATCGTCTCGCGCCGACTTCTACATTCGGTGATCGTGCCTCGTCCGTGATTGGGTGCGGTCTTGTGTGACGTGCCGGCAACAAAGCGGAGGCGCTGCGACCGGCATGCTTCAGCCTTTGGAGGTTCCATCTCGGGTTTGGGCGGACATCTCCATGGATTTCATCGAGGCCTTCCCAAAGTGGGCGGCAAATCCGTCATTCTCACGATGGTCGACCGCTTCTCCAAGTATGCTCATTTCATCGCCCTTGGCCACCCATATTCAGCGACATCATCGCCGGGCCTTCTTCGATGGCATTGTCCGTCTCCACGGGTTTCCTTCTTCGATCGTCGGTGATCGGGATCACGTGTTCACGGGCCATGTATGGCGCGACCTTTTCCGGTGGCGGGCGTGAAGCTCCGCTGAACATCGCCTTCCACCCTCGACGGACGGCGACCGAGATAGTTAACAAGGTGATTGCCATGTATTTGCGTTGTGTTACGGTGATCGCCCTCGCCCATGGGTGGGTGGCTCCGTGGGTGAGTCTTGCTACAACACCTCTTTTCACTCCGCCTTCGTACTCGCCCTTTGAGGTGGTTTATGGTGGCCGCCCCGCCAATCCTGCCGATGGATGCGGCCTCGGCGACGACCGAGGCGGCCGGGGCTCTTCGAGGAGCCGTGATGAGATGCTCGCGGAGGTCCGACAACGACTTCTCCGGGCCCGGCGATTGGCCAAGCGATACTATGATGGCCACCATCGCGAGGTGGAGTTCGCGGTGGGAGATTGGTGCTGGCTGTGTCTACTTCACCGCTCTCTGCGATCGTTGGACCCAAGCGGAAGAAGCTCGGTCCTCGTTATGCGGTCCCTTTGCTATCTGGAGCGCATTGGGAAAGTGGCGTACCGTCTTGACTTCGGCGGCGGCGCATTCATGATGTCTTCCATGTCGAGCTGCTCAAGCCATTCGCGGTGATCCACCAGCGGCACGCCGCGCACTTCCGCCGGCCTCGGACGGACGTCTCCTTCACCTGCCGGAGAAGGCGCTCAAGGCCCAGTGCGCCGAGGCTCTGGTATGTGTTAATCGGTGGGCTGGACTACGAGAGGAGGGCGCTACTTGGGAGCAGCGAGGAGTTCCTGACACTACCCGACTTTCATTTCGAGGGCGAGTTGTTTGCAGTGAGGAGAGATGTTATGACCTGCCGGTCTATGCGTCCGTGAAGCCCGGGCGAGCTTAGGCCCAAGTTATCTTAGGTTTATTTTCAGATTATGGTTATATATACAAGTTGTAAGACTATTTTGAGAATTAAGCAATAAGACTATTCTATTGCCCGGCTCCCGGAGGGCCGGAACCCTAAACCCTAACCGCCTCCTCTTGCACCGCCGCCGCCCGCAAGGACGGCGCCTCGCCGCCGGCCGCCGCGCTCCAGCCCTCGCCCAGCTCCCTCCCCCTACAGCCTACGCCCTAGGCAGGGCAGAACCCTAGCTCCTAACATGATGATTTTTTGCCTTTTCTCCACGGTTTCCTTCTTGAATTTTGGATTCCCATCCCTCCCCTCAAAAGCCCCCAAAAAATTGCTGCAATTTTTATCACAAGGGTGATCCTAGCCATGATATTTGATCTGATGGGAGAAACTAATAGTTGGTGCTGCCTCAGTTCTACATTAATTTACCAGCTCCATAAGATACTGCATAGTACTCCCTCTGTAAACTAAGACCTTTTAGATCACTATAAAGTAGTGATCTAAAAGGTCTTATAGAAGTTTACAGAGGGAGTAACTCACAACCAAGAACATCACAACTTCACAAGTAATAAAGATTTCCTCGTAGTATTGAACATATATCATCATGAAACATGTGCCCTTCGGAAATCTATTCACGGGTCCACAGAGTAAATGCCCTAAGAAGTAGCATAGCAGAAGGCAGTACCTAAAGAAACATCTGATGGCTTCCTGAACCTTGGATTCTCTCAAAACAATGTTTGCTTCATCATGTGCAAGCATCAGAAGGCAAAATCCACTGAGATGTAGGCGAGCCAAACATGCAATATCAGTATCCTGATCAGTTTGGGATGCTCTCGCATAGCCCAAGTATGTTTCAAGAATGCCCAGCAGATTCTTATGTAGAGAGAAAATCGTAGAAAGATAAATTAGCATTAACATCACGACAGATTAAATATATCTAATGACTTTCAGGACCACAAGCAGAAAAAATAATACCTGAGCAGCTTCATATTGACCATGTCGGATGAGAACTGCTGCCAGATTTATTATGGAACCCAAGAAGCTGTCTACACGGTCAACACTATTTCTGCACATAATCGAACTGCTAAACCTCCTGACCAAGTTGATCACCTCGGTTGGACTAGGAAAACAAGGTGACAGATCATCCCCTTCCGCAGATTTAGGAAAATCAAGCAAACAAGCCAATGTAAAATCAGAGGATCCAAGCTTTCTGTGCAAAGACAGCTCATCGGCTATACCTGTCAAGATAAGCAAAAACAATAGTTTCTTAACTCGAAATTACATAAAAAATGTACCCGACTACACATATTTACAACATATGTATAGACTGCAATACAAGTTGAAGATGAAAACTGTAACCTACTTGCAGAATGTACAGTGCCTCTACTGGCAGAAAATAATTAAGAGCTAGCCCCTTTGCAAGCAAAAAGATAGAACAAAATACCTACTTAAATGATTAGACAAAATCACCTAATGCATACTCCCTCTGTTCCTAAATATAAGTCTTTTTAGTGATTCCAATACTGACTACATTCGAAGCAAAATGAGTGAATCTAAACTCTAAAATACGTCTATATACATCTGTATGTAGTCCTTACTGAATCTCTAAAAAGACTTGTATTTAGAAACGGAGGTAGTAGTTTCTTAGCCATCTATCTGCAAGGTTTATGCTCCAAGTCATCTCATCATATTCCAGTTATTAATATGGAATTATAAATGTTAGGTTGAACCGTTGAAGGCGTATTACAACACAACAAGGTTCTGATCGTTAGTTTAGGATTTGCAGGGAGTTACATGCTTAATAGTGTAGTACTGGCATTAAAAAGGTAGAATGTGTTAGCAGTAACTATGTCTTTTCTGCATATATAAATTTGTGATTAACCAAAAGCAGAACATTGCTCTCCATCGAGTTAAAACATGGCACCCTCGTCCTCAATTTTGATCTACAGTCACACAGACATGGATAACAATTCATTCTTTAGATGGATAAAAGAAACAATTTTCTGATCACTTGCAAAGGCAATACATAGTAGGTTAATTGGCTTCGCAGCCTTCTAATGCAGAGTCCTCAATAGCAATAAAGGCTAGGGTGTGCATTGTCCCATTAAACACAGCCACTATACTCTGAACCTTACACACATGACATTTTTCACTTTAGAATAAATCCAAATGGCAATACCCATAGTCCTTTTACATGTACTTATGAAATTATTGTCATAAAAGAGCAAAATGGAATACTCATGATTGAGGAAAAGCCACTGATAAAAAAAAAATCACCACGTTAAACAAAGTGTAAGAACACAACTGTTTCTTTTAGGCAACTCTTACCTAGCTGGAGGGAAGAAAGTTGATAGCTGAAATCCTCGATGGTTGGTGGTGTGGTTGGTGAAATTCCCACAAAATGGAGAACGATCCACCGTCCCAATATGTCTTGAATCATTGGAAACAACTGCAGTTTGATTCTAGCAACATCGCTTTGCAGCAAGGAGACCTGATTTAAAATTTACCTTATCAAAGGTTGCTCACATTCTTAATAGCTTGTGCTCTGCTTGATTTGTACTTCAACAACACAGAGACCAACAGATCCAAGAAATTAAGTGCTCATAGTCTCAGTAACAAAATCTATTCAAGAACAGATGACTTTTGGGATATGGCAAGAGTGTCCAAGAAGCAATTTTAACCGATACTCTTTTTGTATGAACATGCAAGCAAAACAATTTAAATTCATATATTGTGAAAATGTGTTTAATGACAATCAAAGTAACTATTTCTATATTGCTAGTCAAAGTTGGACAAGTTGATTGCATGCTTTGTAAAACATCGTCTATTCCTGAATTGAGGTAGTATATATCTCCATACTATAAACGGCAGTCAATTGAGTACTTAGCGGAGCTTGTTGTTTTGTGATATGAAGACTAGTTGCAGAGGTGGCAAAGTTGAAAGCCGCATATGTACAGCAGACAAAAATGTTGAGACCCTAAAAAGATAGCATACCTGCCCACCAACACCAACCAAATAACTGAGGAACAGAAATAGATCAAAAGCAGCCTCAAACATGGTTCTTGCAACCTGTGAAGTAGCCTGAACCACTAAGGCAGAATTTACATTACAAAGTCTTCTCAATTCAAACTCTTGTATAGTGACCTTTGTGTCCAAACACTTCATGAACTTATCAATCACATCAAATACAGCCGACCAGGATGTGGATCTTGATTGCAACTTATGGAAAGATAGTAGCATCTCAACAGAAAACTTCCTTTGGCTTTTGTGAGCCGTCTGCCTTCTTTCTACATAAGCATCTGTTCCAAGCAATGTAATGAGGGGCGACGAAGATTGAGGACTGAACCCACTCTCTAGAATCTTTAATATCTGAGTAGTAACTTCATCTGGTGATATAACAGAACTGATGAGGGACTCGTAATATATTGCAGCAGAAGATCTCCCAAGCAAATGGTTTATATGGCCCATGCACCTGAGAACTTCAATAAGGGTTTCACCGTCAGTATCATTCGATAAGTTCATCCCGAGGCCAATGAAATTTCCCAAGTCATCAGAGGAACCTGATATGTTAAGCTAGTTAGTATCCCCTCATAAATGATGAGTTGAAATTTCAGTAAGAGATGTCAAATGCTAGGGCAGAAACATACCATAAATAAGTTGCTCCACACCCTCCAGACAACGGAAGAGAGAAAATGAACCCTTTCTAATTAAACCAAACACTTCACTGTTCATATCAAGAAGCAACCCATATGGCCTATTATTCCAGCACCAGTTGTGGAGATACCGTGCAGAAAACTTCTTCCAGTGATAAACAGTAGAACTTGCAACCTGTGAACTTCCCTACATAAAAAAGGTGATTATGGAAATTCAGCTATACGCTACAATCAGAAATTAGGAGGCCTAAATGAAAAAATAGAAAAATAGAGTACCTCTTGTTCTATAATGGATAATATTTCTTTCCGTAGCCCACTAGTTGTAAGCAACTGAAACTCAGAATCAGATAGAAACCTTTTGTACTCCAATAAGGTTTCGCGGAGAGCAGAACAGTGGTTCACTCCTGGTTGCAGCAGCCTCCGCAGAAACATGGATGAGATAAAACTGAAACTGTGCTCCTACAGGTACCAAAGAAAATTACATGGCTAAAGAACATTGGAGACCTCCGCATAGGCATATATCACAAAAGAGGCAAGGTAAATACAAGAAAGAACACTGCATAGCCAAAGAATACTGAAGTCTTATGGTATAGATCAATATACTCTAGCCATGCGAATATGCCATATCAATCTATGACATAATCCGAGAAGACAAATTCAAAACTTGCTAAAAAAATGACGAATTGCCACATGAGTTCAACTTGTCATGGTTGATAGTAGATAGATTTTTTAGCCATTGTCAAAATACAGAAATTGTAACAGTTTGAGTGCATAACTAAAAGGTAAGGAAATACATAAATTGCCTGTAAATCTGTGACTCTAAAGAAAAGGTTTAATAGTTGAGACTGTTTGTGATGTTTGGGAATCTCTTGGGAGCAACTAGAACTCTCAGGAAACTCTGGAGTTACTACAAAATTGACACATGCACTGGAATTATTGCAATTTAATAGAGTACAGCACAAGAGAACCTAACAAAATAATGCAAAAAAAAGAAGCCCAAAGTTGAAACTGAAGAAGCCATTACCATAATTGCTAAGTTTAAGAAAGAACTGTATCAGCACATGCCAGATTATATAAGAACTATGAATAAACTTAAGGGAATTACATTTACCTTCATAGATGAGAATACTGAATCAGCAGTCCAAACCAAATCGTCCAATGCACTCTCAGAACTTTGGAACATTTGCTCACTGATAGCGTCTTCTTGTAGCACATATGAACATATTTCCTCGCTGATCAATGTCATTTGAAGAAGCAATTCTTTAGTTCATGAGGCGATAATGCAGAATAACCACCAGTTGAAGGATTAGAAGGGGTTAGTGTGACAGCAGACTTACCTATCAGAGTTATACTGCACTATTTCATAGAGCATTGGTCCAACTTCTTTAAGTATCCAAAGCTTTTCCGTGCTTATTTTCAAATCAATGATCTTTCCCTGAGTAAAAGGCAGTATCCATCAACAGGTGAGAAATATTAGCTCCACCGAGCTTCTAACATAATCGCTGAACTACGATAAGTTGCTACAAGCCATTCTACACTAGTTGGTTGCTAAACTCGGGAAGCATATTTCAATAATATAAGGAACCATAATGCAATAAAATTGTCTTTCAGGAAACATATACATTTTAAACTCCACAGTACCAGGATTGACAAGTCCTGAGCTGAATCTCCTGCTGATTTTAAATAGAACTCAAATTTACTGATGCCAATGCCAATAATAAATATAAAACAGGAACTATGGACGCACGAAGGTGATTCCTAGACAGGTACAAGCTACTAAATGCTGGCTTATCTCCTACTTCTCTTTTATTTTTCTGTTGGAGGGTGTATCTGTGTGCGCATTAAGCAGATTTGATTGACTGCAGAGGTTATTCAATAGTGAGCGAGGAAATTCCTCCATAGACCATATGGGTGGTAAATAACTACAAATGGATAGTGCACACTGCACAGCATGAAATAGAAGCTTCCAGTTTTAGTGCTGTCAAAGTCCTAATGCAATTTCCTCGTATATTTTAGAAGGCGGGAACCGAGAAGACCAAATCATCTTAAGGAATATCATGATGAGTGATGCTTTTGAGTACCTCTAGCAAAGGTACAGCAGAAACCGAAGGTTCAGGAGACAACAAGAATCTTTCGCCAGCACCAAAACTGAAGGCATATACACCAATATGATCACAAGCTGGAACCTTTACAATTTCAAAATGCAAACAGTCAGCTACTTCCAGCAACACTGACAAGAGAAATCAATAGTTTCCATCGCATTATGTCATGTGGTCACAACCCACAATCGGCAAAAAGAGAATCATAGTGACTAAGATAAGCATGCAAAAATAGCAAAAATCAAACGTTCAAACTGAAGGTCATGGCCCCAGATTCCTTTAATGTGTCGCATCTAGCCATAGAATGCTGGCATGACGAGGTGTATCTATTGTATCAGATATCTACTGCCAGAAGTGCGACAGTTTGCCAAAAGGAAAAAAATAATTTCATGGAAACAAAGAAAAATGTTAGCATGCTACTATTGCTAGACATCCAGGTGTAATAATCCATAACAAATAAACTGCGAGCAAACCATATTTAACTACAGGAATCATATTCTCCCACCACTTACTGCCTTTTGGCATTAAGAACTCCACCTCACGCAGCAAAATTTAAGCAAAAATCACCATCAACATATCCTCCTGATTCCTCCATGACCTCGATAAATATTAAACCCCTATTTGCTGATTTACTCCAACTACAAGTATCAGTGGGCGACTCATGAAGCAGGATGCCTTAGTTCAGAGGTATATGGGCGCACAGTGAGCATGCCAGATAGACCAACTTCAACTCACATTGTGCCTAGAACACTATATTGCCATTTTAAACAGGATTGGTTCTATAACCTACTGTTTTGTTTTGCCTTCATTTTTATATATCAAATGGGAAGTACAGCAATAGAATTTGTGCATTGTAGACAAGCTAGTAAATGCAGCCCAGACATCAATATGGGTGCATACCATATTCCCTTGGTGCAGAACAGCCAAGGATATCAGCTCTTGATCATCATCAGCCTCACCAACCCATAGCCTAGAGGGTTGCCCTGAAGATAAAGAAAAAGGATTCAATTGAAAGGCACTACTCAACAACAAAAGATTCAGATATCCATGCAAGCAAAGTTTAAAACATGTCCTGTTTGTTTGAATGCAATTATGCCAAAATAAAACAGATAATTGCAGAAGCAGCTGCTATAATGTGAGGCAGTAAGAATTAAGAAAGCACACTGACATTGATTCAGAGGACTATTACAGACAAGCCCCACATGATAGCTACTGTCTTCCCCCTTTTTCCCTCATGGTACTTATTTTCCTCCATCATATAGAAATGGCATGCAGCTCACTAAAATAAAAATGAAGACTATGCTAGCATCACCAGTAATTACCACTTGGACAACTACTAGGATATACTTTAGTAGAACAGCTGGAGATAACCAACCATTTGTTCCCAAATCCCAAGGAATAGACCTGTGCATGCCATGGCAGCAGCTTGTGGATCAGATGCAACTTAAGAAGAGTGACTTCAATACTATAGCAGCAACTGACTTCAGAGTCTAGGTTGTGGCTTACATATGCATTACGGTAGCATTACATGAAACGTATATAATGCAAATGAACACTAAGAACGAAATCTTTCAAGAAACCATAATACCATAAATGACACCTCAGCAGAAGAAATTTGATCTTTCACGCAATAAATAAAGTCGGCACAGATATTACCTTCAAAATCATCCAAGTGAACGTTATAATTAACAAGTTTCATCTGACTAGAAATATCCCAGACACGCAAACTTCCATCCAGATGAAGAACAAATAACAACTCCCTCTCATTTACAGTAGCTGTGTCAATATCTTGTACAGGCCCCAGAGCCTTTGTTCTGTTGAAGAAAATAGGCATACATTACACAAACTGATAAGCAAAAGAAAGTGTAACATGATCTGTTGATCTACTGGACAAGTTCTGACAGTGCACAGCATGAAGTATCAACAGTACACCAATCTTCTGCTAGGGCTACTACGGTATGATAGCTTCTAAAAAAACTATTTAGCTCTGGGCGAAGCCGATGGAACAACAAATGAAGATGACACATTTTCCAGCCGCAATTTGGGTGGAGCTCAGTTGCAGACTTTTTGTTCTTGCTGTTTGGTGGACAAATAAGCACGTACCTCGACATGAGAGTCCACAAACGACCGATTCCAGCATCATCACGGAGCTCATTAGAGAAACCTGGAGCGGAATATAATATACCAGTTACAAAACCTTGGTGAGAGCAATAGAAGGTATAACCTTCATCTATATCTCATTAAATATGAATAAGCATACAACCATTTTTTCAATTGAAATCAGAAAACTTGCCTGGTGAACTAGGAGCTAATTTGCCAAGACTGTAACAGCAGATTGACCCATCTTGCCGCCCAATTACTAGACATCCTGGCTTCGCTTTAACAGCTGTAACCTTAGCACTCTGTGTGTGGGTTTGAAGATTAAATCCAACTATGTCATTTTGAGACAGTATTGAACCAGATACATAGGAAAATGGGCTGCGCAAGTTGCACAGAATAGCAACTCCAGAAATAGTGAGCACATATAGCAGATATACAGACTCGCCTCGCCTGGCACCCTGCATTACCATGGAAGAGATTGAGTCTATTGTGTATTGATGTTCTAGATTGACATAAGATATCATAGTTCATAGAACTAACCTCACTTTCACACATAAAAGCGAATGGACATAGCGCCTCCTGGAATACCAAACGCAGCCCAGAGCTTGGGAACTCCTTCAAAGCACAGAGTTCAATGACCTCTAGCACATTTTGGTGTTCTTCGTGAATCCTCCTGTAAATACAGAAACCATCTTCTACCTTTAGAAAAATGAAATCCACCAGTGAAGCTTTCAGATTAGCATCATTTTCCTGGTCTTTTTAGCCAGTTTATCTATATTAAGAAGCACTTCACCAGGAAGCCAAAATAACATCATGGCTGGTGGCTCTCAAAAATTCTTCAAGGGGTACAGTTCAACACAATCTATCAGTAACAGGATTTATCTTCGATTGCTTTGTCAGATTGTACATATAAATCACTTTGGTTAGGGTATCAAACTATCAGGACATGACCATTTCTTAGATTAAACATTTCTGCACTAATTTCTTATTGTTATGGTCTACCAGAGCGACAGTGTCACCATGTCATCGCCATGCTGATTTGATGTACATTACCAATACAGTGTGTCAGGCTAGGACTCCACTAGACCACTACGATATTGATGGTACAAAGCTCTATAATTAAATTGACACAAACAAATGCAATGGCAATTTCATAAACAAGTCTGCCTCTTCGGTGGAGCTACCACAAACCTAGGGTTTCTCTACGCATGGCAACAACCACACGAACATGGACGTGCAATGCAGTTCTCAGTCCTAACAAAACCTACGAACTGAGCACAATCCCTCTTAGCTAAAAGCTTCACGACGCCCAGGTAGCACAACCGAACCACCCAGTCAAACGGAACAAAACAAAAAATGGGGGGGAAAAGCCCGATACAGCACGAGGCGGCGGGGCGAAAGTGGTAGCACGCACCAGGCGAGGTAGCGTTGGGAGTCGCGGCCGGAGGACACGACGTGGCACCCCGAGGCGGCGCGCGGGGGCACGGAGACGAATGGGTCGGCGGGGCTCGCCGGCGCTGGGGAGGGGGGTGAGGGGACGGTGAGGTCGATCCACCGCAGCTTGTCCGAGCCCGTGATGGGGACCTCGGTGCCCGCTATCCTGCAGGATGTAGAGGCCGCGGTGGCCATGGCGACCTCGCCGTCGGCGGCGGCGGCGGCGGCCAGAAGGAGGCCGGGAGGGTTTTGGTCGGGGAGTGTGGGTTTTGGGCGGCGACGATGTGGGGAAAAGCTCGGAGAAATTTGAGAGCCTGGGAGTTGGGGGCCTTGAGGTGGGTGACTGGGTGGTGATGGCAAGTTGGGCTTTCGGCTTTATTTACAGTCCCTTTAGTCTTTCAGCGATTCTGGCCCGTTTGTGTATATTTATTTGGTTATATCATTTTCAACCCCTCAAAGAAAAGGTTACATCGTTTTCAAAGGGAATTTGCAGGATTAAATTTATTTATTTTTAGTGTCTACTATCAAAAGAGCTTGTGCGTTGCAATAAAAAAATACCAGATTCCCCTAACTCAATAACCATGACCGAAGACCGCAATAGATGAGACGCCACATGTTGAAATAAAGGATGTTTTTCTTTTTTTTCCCGCAAAAAAAAAACATCCTTTATTTCAACATGTACGGTGGCCTCAGTACTCACGAGATCACAAGGTGTTTGAATGTTTTCAATCCTAAAGCGTCTCACTCTTGGCATAAGATGAGAAATATGATGTTTTTTCCTGTAAGATTTTGGCGAGGCGTGCATGCATGGTTATAGATGGATTTTTCGTCTTCAATCCTGCTTTTGCTTAGGTGTTCATTTCTAATCCGGGTCAGTATCGGTATGAAAGAAAGAAGGATCATGCGCTATTGGTTAAGTTTGAAATGGTTAACATGTAAAATAACATCATATTAACTAAAACATATTTCTAGTCAAATTTCATATAACATGCTAAATTTAAAGTTAGGGTTTAAAAGTTATGGATATCTTTAAAAAGTATTTGATTTGATATGTAGTGTGGGGTGATTAATCCAAATAGCAGTGGGGGTCTGCGAAAACAAAAATCTGACTTAAAACTGGCATGCGGATTGATTATCAGAACCATTAGGCGGGTTTCTGCAAAAGCGAAAATCTGAGTTAAAACTGAACTGCGGGTTGATTACCATAAATATCAAGAGGGTTTCTGCAAAATAGCATGACGGACTAAGAATATCACATCCCTTTATGCCGATTGATGTGTTTTCCATTTATGCGAACCAAAGAGTTCGTAATATAGATATGCACGTGTGGCGCGCGCACACATGCAATGTCATGCATAGTCGTCTACCCGCATAATTTCTATTAAAATTGGCATTTTGGATATTGTTTCTTTGGATTGATGAGATTTGACTTTCAGTCAGTGATACGTCCATTTTGCATCATGCTTTTATATTGATATTTATTGCATTATGGACTGTTATTACACATTATGGTTTAATACTTATGTCTTTTCTCTCTTATTTTACAAGGTTTACACAAAGAGGGAGAATGCCGGTAGCTGGAATTCTAGATCGGAAAGGAGCAAATCTGAGAGACCTATTCTGCACAACTCAAAAAGTCCTGAAAATTTACGGAGAATTATTTTGGAATATATAAAAAATATTGGGCGAAAAAAGTACCAGAGGGGACCCACCAGGAAGCCACAAGGGTGGGGCGCGCCCCCCTGACTTGTGGGCCATCTAGCAGGCCTCCGGTGCCCATCTTCTGCTATATGATGTGTTTTAACCTGGAAAAAACCATAAGGAAGCTTTCGGGATGAAGTGCCACTGTTTCGAGGCGGAACCTGGGCAGAACCAATCTAGGGCTTCGGTGAAGCTGTTCTACCGGGAAAACTTCCCTCCCGAAGGGGGAAACCGAATCCATCATCATCACCAACGATCCTCTCATCGAGAGGGGGTCAATCTCCATCAACATCTTCACCAGCACCATCTCCTCTCAAACCCTAGTTCATCTTTTGTATCCGATCTTTGTCTCAAAACATCATATTGGTACCTGTGGGTTGCTAGTAGTGTTGATTACTCCTTGTAGTTGATGCTAGTTGGTTTATTCGGTGGAAGATCATATGTTCAGATCCTTAATGCTATTCAATACCCCTCTGATTATGAACATGAGATGTTTTGTGAGTAGTTACATTTGTTCCTAAGGACATGGGAGAAGTCTTGTTATAGGTAATCATGTGAATTTGGTGTTTGTTCGATATTTTGATGAGATGTATGTTGTCTCTCCTCTAGTGGTGTTATGTGAACGTCGACTACATGACACTTCACCATGATTTGGGCCTAGGGGAAGGCATTGGGAAGTAATAAGTAGATGATGGGTTGCTAGAGTGATGAAGCTTAAACCCTAGTTTATCGTTGCTCAAAAATTTGGTTTGGATCCACATATTTCATGCTATGGTTAGATTTATCTTAATTCTTCTTTCGTAGTTGCAGATGATTGTGAGAGGGGTTAATCATAAGTGGGAGGCTTGTCCAAGTAAGGACAGCACCCAAGCACCGGTCCACCCACATATCAAATTATCAAAGTAACGAACGTGAATCATATGAGCATGATGAAAACTAACTTGACAATAATTCCCATGTGTCCTCGGGAGCGCTTTGCTTTATATAAGAGTTCGTCCAGGCTTGTCCTTTGCTACAAAAAGGATTGGGCCGCCTTGCTGCACCTTATTTAATTTTGTTACTTGTTACCCGTCACGAATTATCTTATCACACAACTATCTGTTATCGATAATTTTAGTGCTTGCAGAGAATACCTTGCTGAAAATCGCTTGTCATTTCCTTCTGCTCCTCGTTGGGTTCGACACTCTTACTTATCAAAAGGACTACGATAGATCCCCTATACTTGCGGGTCATCAAGACTCTTTTTTGGCGTCGTTGCCGGGGAGTGAAGCGCCTTTGATGAGTGGAATTTGGTAAGGAAACATTTATATTACGTGCTGAAATTTACTGTCACTTGTCACTATGGAAAATAATTCTTTGAGGGGCTTGTTCGGGGTATCTTCTGAAGGAAATATGCCCTAGAGGCAATAATAAAGTTTTCATTTTATATTTCCTTATTCATGATAAAGCTTTATTATTCATGCTAGAATTGTATTGATCGGAAACCTTAATACATGTGTGAATGCATAAACAAACATTGTGTCCCTAGTGAGCCTCTACAAGACTAGCTTGTTGATCAAAGATGGTTAAGGTTTCCTAACCATTGGCATGAGTTGTCATTTGATAACGGGATCACATCATTAGGAGAATGATCTGATGGACATGACCCATCTGTTAGCTTAGCATAATGATCGTTCAGTTTTATTGTTATTGCTTTCTTCATGTCAAATACATATTCCTTCGACTATGAGATTATGCAACTCCCGGATGCCGGAGGAATACCTTGTGTGCTATCAAAGCGTCCTGGCGTAAGCGGGTGATCATAAAGATGCTCTCTGGTATCTTGAAGGTGTTTGTTGAGTTGGCATAGATTGAGATTAGGATTTGTCACTCTAAGTATCGGAGAGGTATCTCTGGGCCCTCTCGGTAATACACATCATAAGCTTGCAAGCAAACGACTAAGGAGTTAGTCACGAGGTGATGTATTACGAAACGAGTAAAGAGACTTGCCGGTAACGAGGTTGAACTAGGTATGAAGATACCGATAATCAAATCTCGAGCAAGTAACATACCGACAGACAAAGGGAATAACATATGTTGTCATAACGGTTCGACTGATAAAGATCTTCGTAGAATATGTAGGAGCCAATATGGGCATCTAGGTTCCGCTATTGGTTATTGACCGGAGAGGTGTCTCGGTCATGTCTACATAGTTCTCGAACCCGTAGGGTCCGCAAGCTTAATGTTCAATGACGATATTGTATTATATGAGTTATGTGATTTGGTGACCGAATATTGTTTGGAGTCCCGGATGAGATCACGGACATGAAGAGTAGTCTCGAAATGGTCAAGAGGTAGAGACTGATATATAGGACGATAGTATTCGGACAACAGAATTGTTCCGGAGGGTACAGGGTACATATCGGGTCATGGGAAGGGGTTCCGGGCACCCCCGGCAAAAGATATGGGCCTAATGGGCCAAGAGGGGAAACGCATCAGCCACTAGGGGCTGGTGCACCCCCCATATGGGCCGAACCAGAGGAGAAGGAAAGAGGGGAAGGAAAAAAGGAAAGGGGAGGGATTCGGCCTCCCCCTTCCTTCCCTCCTCCCTCCTCTTCCTTCCCCCTCCGGCGGATAAGGAAGGAGGGGGCGCCAGCCATAGGAAGGCCCCAAGTAGGATTCGGCCTACTTGGGCACCTCCTTGGCTGCCTCCCCTCCTCCTCCCACCTATATATATGTGGGGGCGCCCCTAGCACACACCGGACAACACTACTGGAATCAACAGATTTGTCGTCTGCCGACTCTTTGCCGTCAGCTAGCGGACGGCAAATAAAGGCTCTGCCATCAGCCACCGAAAAACGGACGGCAAAGAGGCAGTGGACGGCTGTTGGGGAACGTAGTAATTTCAAAAAAAATCATACGCACACGCAAGATCATGGTGATGGCATAGCAACGAGAGGGGAGAGTATTGTCCACGTACCCTCGTAGACCGTAAGCGGAAGCGTTATGACAACGCGGTTGATGTAGTCGTACGTCTTCACGATCCAACCGATCCAAGCACCGAGCGTCACGGCACCTCCGAGTTCAGACACGTTCAGCTCGATGGCGATCCCGTACTCGATCCAGCAAAGTGTCGGGGATGAGTTCCGTCGACCGACGGCGTGGTGGCGATGATGATGCTCTATCGCGCGAGGCTTCGCCTAAACTCCATGACGATATGACCGAGGTGGAATATGGTGGAGGGGGCACCGACACGGCTAAGAGATCCAAGGGATCAATTGTTGTCTCTTTGGTGCTAGCCCTGCCCTCTATTTATATGTTGAGCCCCGGGTGAAACTTGGAGCAAAAGCCTCCTCAAAGTCGGTTTTGCCGAAAGGCAAGAGTCCCACTCGGACTCAGGACCAACGCCACAATCCTTGGCGTCGGCCCGACGCCATGGGCCTCGGCGTCGCCCGGGCGAGACGCCGAGGTCTCCGGCGTTTGGCCCCAGCCTCATAAAACTCCTTTTGCACCGACCTAAAGCCTCATGGGCTTGACCCTTAGCCTAAACATATAATCCAATATATGAATCTTTACGTCTCGGCCATTTCGAGACTCCTCGTCATGTCCCCGATCTCATCCGGGACTCGAACTCCTTGGTACATCAAAACATGTAAACTCATAATATAAGCATCGCCGAAACCTTAGCGTGCGGACCCTACGGGTTCGAGAACTATGTAGACATGACCGAGAACTATTCTTGGTCAATAACCAATAACGGAACACGGATGCCCATATTGGTTCCTACATATTCTCTGAAGATCTTTGTCGGTCAAACCGCATAACAACATCGTTGTTCCCTTTGTCATCGGTATGTTACTTGCCGAGATTGATCGTCGGTATCCAATACCTAGTTCAATCTCGTTATCGCAAGTCTCTTTACTCGTTCCGTAATACATCATCTCGCAACTAACTTATTAGTTGCAATGCTTGCAAGGCTTATATGATGTGTATTACCGAGAAGGCCCAGAGATACCTCTCCGACAATCGGAGTGACAAAACCTAATCTCGAAATCGCCAACCCAACATGTACCTTTGGAGACACACTGTAGTACTCCTTTATAATCACCCGATTCGTTGTGACGTTTGGTAGTACCAAAGTGTTCCTCCGTAAGCGGGGTTGCATAATCTCATAGTTACGGAACATGTATAAGTCATGAAGAAAGCAATAGCAATATACTAAGCGATCAAGTGCTAGGCTAATGAATGGGTCATGTCAATCACATCATTCTCCTAATGATGTGATCCCGTTAATCAAATGACAACTCATGTCTATGGCTAGGAAACTTAACCATCTTTGATTCAACGAGCTAGTCAAGTAGAGGCATACTAGTGACACTATGTTTGTCTATTTATTCACACATGTATTATGTTTCCGGTTAATACAATTCTAGCATGAATAATAAGCATTTATCATGATATAAGTAAATAAATAATAACTTTATTATTGCCTCTAGGGCATATTTCCTTCATCTCCCACTTGCACTAGAGTCAATAATCTAGTTCACATCGCCATGTGATTTAACACCAATATTCATATCGTATATGATTAACACCCATAGTTCACATCGTCATGTGACCAACACCCAAAGGGTTTACTAGAGTCGATAATCTAGTTCACATTGCTATGTGATTAACACCCAAAGAGTACTAAGGTGTGATCATGTTTTGCTCGTGAGAGAAGCTTAGTCAGCGGTACGCACATTTGAGCCGTAAGTATTTTGCAAATTTCTATGTCTACAATGCTCATGCTGAGCTACTATAGCTAATTGCTCCCACTTTTAATATGTATCTAGACCGAGACTTAGAGTCATCTAGATTAGTGTCAAAATTTGCATCGGCGTAACCCTTTACGACGAACCTTTTGTCACTTCCATAATCGAGAAACATATCCTTATTCCACTAAGGATAATTTTGACATTGTACATTGATCTACTCTTAGATCACTATTGCACTCCTTGCTAAACTTAGTGGTAGGGTATGCAATAGATTTGGTACACAACATGGCATACTTTATAGAACCTATGGCTGAGGCATAGGGAATTACTTTCATTCTCTTTCTATCTTCTGCTTGTGGTCGGGCTTTGAGTCTTACTCAATTTCACACTTTGTAACACGTGCAAGAACTCTTTCTTTGATTGCTCCATTTTGAACTTACTTCAAAATCTTATCAAGGTATGTACTTATTGAAAAACTTATCAAGCGTCTTGATCTATCTCTATAGATCTTGATGCTCAATATGTAAGCACTTCACGAGGTCTTTCTTTGAAAAACTCCTTTCAAACACTCCTTTGTGCTTTGTAGAATAATTCTACATTATTTCCGATCAACAATATGTCATACATATACTTATCAGAATGGCTGTAGTGCTCCCACTCACTTTATTGTAAATACAGGCTTCACTGCAAGTCCGTATAAAACTATATGCTTTGATCAACTTATCAAAGCGTATATTCCAACTCGAGATGCTTGCACCGGTCCACAGATGGATCATTGGAGCTTGCACATTTTGTTAGCACCTTTAGGATTGACAAAACCTTCTGGTTGCATCATATACAACTCTTCTTTAAGAAAACCATTAAGGAATGCAATTTTGACATCCATTCGCCAGATTTCATAAAATGTGGCAATTGCTAACATGATTCGGACAGACTTTTAAGCATCGATACGAGTGAGAAAATCTCATTGTATTCAACATCTTGAATTTTGTCAAAACCCTTTTTCGACAAGTCTAGCTTTGTAGATAGTAACACTACTATCAGCATATGTCTTCCTCTTGAAGATCCATTTATTCTTAATGACTCACCGATCATCGGGCAAGTCAATCTTTGTTCTCATACATGGATCCTATCTCAGATTTCATGGCCTCAAGCCATTTCGCGGAATCTGGGCTCATCATCGCTTCCTCATAGTTCGTAGGTTTGTCATGGTCAAGTAACATGATCTCCAGAACAGGATTACCATACCACTCTGGTGCGGATCTTACTCTGTTTTACCCACGAGGTTCGGTAGTAACTTGATCGAAGTTACATGATCATCATCACTAGCTTCCTCACTAATTGGTGTAGTAGTCACGAGGAACAGATTTACGTGATGAACTACTTTCGAGAAGGGAGCAGGTACAATTACCTCATCAAGTTCTACTTTCCTCCCACTCACTTCTTTGAGAGAAACTCCTTCTCTAGAAAGGATCCATTATTAGCAATGAATGTTTTGCCTTGGATCTGTGATAGAAGGTGTACCCAACATTTCCTTTGGGTATTCTATGAAGATGCACTTCTTGATTTGGGTTTGAGCTTATCGGGTTGAAAACCTTTTCACATAAGCATCGCAACTCCAAACTTTAAGAAACGACGACTTAGGTTTCTTGCTAAACCATAGTTCATACGGTGTCGTCTCAGCGGTTTAGATGGTGCCCTATTAAAGTGAATGCAGCTATCTCTAATGCATAACCCCAAAGCGATAGTGGTAAATCGGTAAGATACATCATAAATCGCACCATATCAAATAAAGTGCGATTCTGACGTTCGGACACACCATAACGTTGTGGTGTTCCGGTGGCGTGAGTGTGAAACTATTCCATATTGTTTTTAATTGAAGACCAAACTCGTAACTCAAATATTCATCTCCACGATCGGATCGCGAAACTTTATTTTCTTGTTACGATGATTTTCCACTTCACTCTGAAATTCTTTGAACCTTTCAACTATTTCAGACTTATGTTTCATCAAGTAGATATACCCATATCTGCTCAAATCATCTGTGAAGGTCGAAAATAATGATACCGCCATGAGCCTCAACACTCATCGGATCGCATACATCGGTATGTATTATTTCCAATAAGTTTGTTGCTCGTTCCATTGTTAGAAGAACGGAGTTTTAGTCATCTCGCCCAAAGGCACGGTTCATAAGCATCAAATGATTCATAACCAAGTGATTCCGAAAATCCATCTTTATGGAGTTTCTTCATCGCTTTACACCGATATGACCCAAGCGGCGATTGCCACAAATAAGTTGCACTATCATTATTAACTTTACATCTTTTGGTTTCAATATTATGAATATGTGTATCACACGATCGAGATCCAACAGACCATTTTCATTGGGTGTATGACCATAGAAGGTTTTATTCATGTAAGCAGAACAATAATTATTCTCTAACTTACATGAATAACCGTATTGCAATAAACATGATCAAATCATATTCATGCTCAGCATAAGCGCCAAATAACATTTATTTAGGTTCAACACTAATCCCGAAAGTATAGGGAGTGTGCGATGATGATCATATCAATCTTGGAACTACTTCCAACACTTATCGTCACTTCCCTTCAACTAGTCTCTGTTTATTCGTAACTCTGTTTGAGTTACTAATCTTAGCAACCGAACAAGTATCAAATACTGGGGCTACTATAAACACTAGTAAGGCACACATTAATAACTGTATATCAAATATACTCTTGTTCACTTTACCATCCTTCTTATCCACCAAATATTCAGGGCATTTCCGCTTCAAAGGACCATTTCCTTTGCGGTAGAAGCACTTAGTTTCAGGCTTTGGTCCAGCTTTGGGTTTCTTCGCGGGAGTGACAACTTGTTTGCCATTCTACTTGAAGTTTCCCTTTCTTTCCCTTTGCCCTTTTCTTGAAACTAGTGGTCTTGTCAATCATCAACACTTGATGCTCTTTCTTGATTTCTACCTTCGTCGATTTCAACATCATGAAGAGCTCGGGAATCTTTTCCGTCATCCCTTGCATACTATAGTTCATCACGAAGTTCTAGTAACTTAGTGATGGTGACTAGAGAATTCTGTCAATCACTATCTTATCTGGAAGATTAACTCCCACTTGATTCAAGCGATTGAAGTACCCAGACAATCTGAGCACATGCTCACTAGTTGAGCGATTCTCCTCCATCTTTTAGCTATAGAACTTGTTGGAGATTTCATATCTCTCAACTCGGGTATTTGCTTGAAATATTAACTTCAATTCCTGGAACATCTCATATGGTCCATGACGTTCAAAACATCTTTGAAGTCCCGATTCTAAGCCGTTAAGTATGGTGCACTAAACTATCAAGTAGTCATCATATTGAGCTAGCTAAGCGTTCATAACGTCGCATTTGCTCCTGCAATAGGTCTGTCACCTAGCGGTGCATTAAGGACATAATTCTTACGTGCAGCAATGAGGATAAACCTCGGATCACGGATCCAATCCGCATCATTGCTACTAACATTTTCAATACAATTTTCTCTAGGAACACATATAAAAACATAGGGAAGCAAAAACATAGGGAAGCAACAACGCGAGCTATTGATCTACAACATAATTTGCAAAATACTACCGGGACTAAGTTCATGATAAATTAAAGTTCAATTAATCATATTACTTAAGAACTCCCACTTAGATAGATATCCTCTAATCTTCTAAGTGATTACGTGATCCATATCAACTAAACCATAACCGATCATCACGTGAGATGGAGTAGTTTTCAATGGTGAACATCACTATGTTGATCATATCTACTATATGATTCACGCTCGACCTTTCGGTCTCCGTGTTCGAGGCCATATCTGCATATGCTAGGCTCGTCAAGTTTAACTTGAGTATTCGCGTGTGCAAAACTGGCTTGCACCGTTGTAGATGGACGTAGAGCTTATCACACCCGATCATCACGTGGTGTGCAGGCACGACGAACTTTGGCAGCGGTGCATACTCGAGGAGAACACTTCTTGATAATTTTAGTGAGAGATCATCTTAAAATGCTACCGTCAATCAAAGCAAGATAAGATGCATAAAGGATAAACATCACATGCAATCAATATAAGTGATATGATATGGCCATCATCATCTTGTGCTTGTGATCTCCATCTCGAAGCACCGTCGTGATCACCATAAATCACCGGTAGCGACACCTTGATCTCCATCGTAGCATCGTTGTCGTCTCGCCAACTATTGCTTCTCGACTATCGCTACCGCTTAGTGATAAAGTAAAGCAATTACTGGCGTTGCATTTCATACAATAAAGCGACAACCATATGGCTCACGCCGATTCTCGATAACTTCGGTTCTGAAACATGATCATCTCATACAATAAAATATAGCATCACGTCTTGACCATATCACATCACAACATGCCTGCAAAAACAAGTTAGGCGTCCTCTACTTTGTTGTTGCAAGTTTTACGTGGCTGCTACGGGCTGAGCAAGAACCGTTCTTACCTCGCATCAAAACCACAGCGATAGTTTGTCAAGTTGGTGCTGTGTTAACCTTCGCAAGGACCGGGCGTAACCACACTCGGTTCAACTAAAGTGAGAGAGCAGACACCGCCGGATCACCTTTAAGCAACGAGTGCTCGCGGCGGTGAAACCAGTCTCGCGTAAGCGTCTGGCGTAATGTCGGTCCGGGCGCTTCATCTCACAATACCGCCGAACCAAAGTATGACATGCTGGTAAGCGGTATGACTTATATCGCCCACAACTCACTTGTGTTCTACTCGTGCATATAACATCAACGCATAAAACCAGGCTCGGATGCCCTTTGTTGGGGAGCGTAGTAATTTCAAAAAATTCCTACGCACACGCAAGATCATGGTGATGGCATAGCAACGAGAGGAGAGTATTGTCCACGTACCCTCGTAGACCATAAGCGGAAGCATTATGACAACGTAGTTGATGTAGTCGTACGTCTTCACGATCCGACCGATCCAAGCACCGAACGTACGACACCTCCGAGTTCAGCACACGTTCAGCTCGATGACGATCCCGGACTCCGATCCGGCAAAGTGTTGGGGATGAGTTTCGTCAAGACGACGGCGTGGTGGCGATGATGATGCTCTACGGCGTGAGGGCTTCGCCTAAACTCATGACGATATGACCGAGGTGGAATATGGTGGAGGGGGGCACCTGACACGCTAAGAGATCCAAGGGATCAATTGTTGTCTCTTTGGTGCTAGCCCTGCCCTCTATTTATATGTGGAGCAAGGGTGAAACTTGGAGCAAAAGCCTCCTCAAAGTCGGTTTTGCCCGAAAGGCAAGAGTCCCACTCGGACTCGAGGACCAAACGCCACAATCCTTGGCGTCGGCCCGACGCCATGGGCCTCGGCGTCGGCCCAGGCCGACGCCGAGGTCTCGGCGTTTGGCCCCCAACCTCATAAAATTCCTTTTGCACCGACCTAAAGCCTCATGGGCTTGACCCTTAGCCTAAACATATCATCCAATATATGAATCTTTACGTCTCGACCATTTGAGACTCCTCGTCATGTCCCGATCTCATCCGGGACTCGAACTCCTTCGGTACATCAAAACATGTAAACTCATAATATAAGCATCATCGAAACCTTAAGCGTGCGGACCCTACGGGTTCGAGAACTATGTAGACATGACCGAGAACTATTCTTGGTCAATAACCAATAGCGGAACACGGATGCCCATATTGGTTCCTACATATTCTCTGAAGATCTTTATCGGTCAAACCGCATAACGACATCGTTGTTCCCTTTGTCATCGGTATGTTACTTGCGAGATTCGATCGTCGGTATCCAATACCTAGTTCAATCTCGTTCGGCAAGTCTCTTTACTCGTTCCGTAATACATCATCTCTTAACTAACTTATTAGTTGCAATGCTTGCAAGGCTTATATGATGTGTATTACCGAGAAGGCCAGAGATACCTCTCCGACAATCGGAGTGACAAAA
This sequence comes from Aegilops longissima, assembly GCA_021605205.1. Lineage (NCBI taxonomy): Eukaryota > Viridiplantae > Streptophyta > Magnoliopsida > Poales > Poaceae > Aegilops > Aegilops longissima. The sequence continues at coordinate 123,490,353 of CM038681.1, forward strand.
CCTAATATCGAAATCGCCAACCCAACATGTACCTTTGGAGACACCTGTAGTACTCCTTTATAATCACCCGATTCGTTGTGACGTTTGGTAGTATCCAAAGTGTTCCTCCCGTAAGCGGGGTTGCATAATCTCATAGTTACGGAACATGTATAAGTCATGAAGAAAGCAATAGCAATATACTAAGCGATCAAGTGCTAGGCTAACGAGAATGGGTCATGTCAATCACATCATTCTCCTAATGATGTGATCCCGTTAATCAAATGACAACTCATGTCTATGGCTAGGAAACTTAACCATCTTTGATTCAACGAGCTAGTCAAGTAGAGGCATACTAGTGACACTATGTTTGTCTATTTATTCACACATGTATTATGTTTCCGGTTAATACAATTCTAGCATGAATAATAAACATTTATCATGATATAAGGAAATAAATAATAACTTTATTATTGCCTCTAGGGCATATTTCCTTCAACGGCAACGGAAGGCTTTGCCATCAGCATATCTTTGTCGTCTGCTAGCTGACGGCAAAGAGGATGGGTGGCGGGCTTACGACGACGACCTAACGGCCATTTTCTTTGCCGTCTGCTAGCGGACGGCAAAACTTCTTGCGTCGGCCCGTGACGGCAAGAAAGAAAATGGCCGTTAGGTCGTCCGTTCCGCCCCACCCCACTAGGTGCGCTCTTTGCGTCGCTAGCAGAGCGCAAAGAGCTGTGACTCTACTAGAGAAAGGGGGGCGCCCGCGCCGTGCCCCCTCTCTAATTTGTACGCCCCTGCCCGAGACGCGCCACCCTCACCCCGCCGCCACCCTCACCCCCGCGCCACCCCTAACCCGCGCTGCCACCCGTCACACGGCCCACACACCCGTCGCCCAGCCACCTCAAGACCCGCCCGCCCTTGACCAGTGCTCGAGCCGGCTGCCCCATGCCACCCCCATGGGCCACCCCCACCGCCCGACCCGTCGCCCCGTCGCCGCCGCCCGCCCGCCCGCCTGCCTGCCGCCGCCGCCGCCGCCGCCGCCCGCCCGCCCAGCCGCGCGCCCGCGTCTGAGTCGCTGGCCGCCCCACCGCCCGCCCCATCGCCTATCCCGAGTCCGGCCTTGCACAAGACGGCCCCGCCCGCCGCCCCGCCCCCTCATCGTGGTGAGTTTTTTTTTCTGTTCTTTTAGATTTAGTTTATGTTTGTTTAGTTTAGGTTAATTAGGTTAGTTTAGTTTAGGTTATTTAGGTTAGTTTAGGTTAATTTAGTTTATTTTAGGTTACATTTAGTTTATAGTTTTGTTTACGTTTTTTTCCTATTTTTAAGAATAATCAAGAAAGATGAAAGAAAAAGGAAAAGAAGAAGAGGAAGAAGAAGAAGAAGAAGAAGAAAAAAGAACAATAAGTAGAAGAAGAAGATGATGAAAAAAGAAGTAGAAGTTGAAGATGAAAAAAAAGTAGGAAAAAGGGGCGCCCGGGGACGAGAGGGTTAATTAGGGGGTCCCTCGGTGTCGATGGAACCCTAAATAGCAAGTATATCGTCGGTGCGAGATACATGTGGCCGTCGGTGTCGAACACTACATCCATGTCCCACAAGTGACGCCGACGTCCGGTGTCCCAAAGCAACTGTTCTCGGCGTCGATGGCGGTCGAACACCATCGCGAATTTGTCTGGCAGCCTCTGCAATGACGATTAAAAGGCAAGTGTTGAAACTTGAAACACCCAAACTGACTCAAGTCGGTTTGGTTGTTTGAAATTTCAAAACTTGGCTTTAATCCTCATTGCAGAGGCTGCCGGACAAATTCGCGATGGTGTTCGATCGTCATCGGCCACCAGAACTATTGTTGCGGGACGCCGGGCACCGGCTTCACTTGTGGAATGTGGATCTAGTGTTCAACGCCGAGCGCCACATGTATCTCTCACCGATGATACTTGCTATTTAGGGTTCCATCGACGCCAAGGACCCCCTAACCCGCTCGTCCTGTTGTCAATATTTAGTTAGGTCGACGGAAGAAACAAAATTGCTATGTTACTCATCTTTGGATTTAAATGTGCAGTTATTTCGTCGTTGCGAGGGTCTAGTGTTCGACGAGCTCCGCCCCTGCGTTCGTTGGTGAGCACAAATGACATCTCCCGATGAAACTTGCTGGCTATAGGTGTCAATCATCTGTATGCGTAACCACTATGCGTCTCCCGTTCGAAAGGGTTACATCTATAAATATGCATGCATTTGCATATTTATAATCGTGATTCTCTGGACAACCCGAGTATGTGTAGATTGGGTTCGTTTTCCCATATGCTTTGCTCCAGATCCGATGCAGAATTTCGTCAGTGCCTCCCTGTTGTTCTCCGGGTACACATCCTCTCTGCTTATTGCTGAGACGTGTATCAGGAGAACAGCGGGAGGAGCTGCCGAAATTTTGCATCGGATCCGAAGCAGAGCATGGGAAAATGAACCCAATCTACACATACTCGGGTGGGATTAGGACCTAACTTTACCTATTAGCGTGTAGGTTGCATGGACGTAATAAAACTGACAAACTCCATTAACTGATGGATATGGTTTGCTTAATTATGTATATATTTCTTGTGTGTCCAGTAGGAAGTCAATATGATTGATCGTGCATGGATGTACACGGTTACACTAGTCGAAAGTTTGGACCGAGGAATGGTTAACAAAAACCAAGGGGTTTGTTAGAGCCGCATTGCAAATGGCGAGAATTAAGCTGGTGCCCCTGTGTCCGTTCGACAACTATAAAAAGAGGGACGAGCTTGAAATGCGTAAAGACCTGCGAAGTTTGGTTTTACGCTGGTTACACGGATCGGACATTACATGGTGAGTCGCCCAGCGTGCGAGCCGAGGTGGTTCATCGTTGCACCGGCGAGCATGGTACAGGATTGCAGACATGGTGCAAGACTTTGATGATGCTCGGGACTCGGACGAGGAGATGGAGGAATCTGCAAAGGCCTTCACTGAAATGTTGGAGTCCTCAAAATGTCCTCTCCACGAGCACACTGAGCTTTGTCAGCTGGATGCCATCTCACAAATAATGGCTTTGAAGGCTCAATTCAACTTGGGCAGAGAATGCTACAACGCGATGATGACAGTATTCGGATGATTTCTACCCAAAGGCCATGTGCTACCTCCAAACCTGTACCAGTCAGACAAAATCCTCCGTGCTCTTAAGATGCCCTATGAGAAGATACATGCCTGTGAGAAAGGATGTGTCTCATTTAGGCTTCAGTATGAGGACTTGAACTATTGTCCCATTTGCAATTCTTCCAGGTATGTTGTGGTAGACAACGATATGGGTGAGAAGACGCAGACCAAAATACCCGTTAATGTTCTTCGGTATATGCCAATCATACCAAGACTTCAACGTCTTTTCATGGTCGAAGAGACGGCCAGACAGATGACATGGCACAAAACGGGCAAAAGAACCGAACTAGATGCAGATGGGAATGTTATGATGGTGCACACATCGGATGGTGAAGCGTGGAAGCGCTTCGATGCATTACATAAGGAAAAAACGGCAGATCCAAGGCATCCTCGAGTCGCCGTCAGCACAGATGGGTTCAATGTGTTTGGTCAGATGGCAACCCCATACACTGTTGGCCCGTGTTTGTCATTCCACTCAATCCCCCCGGCAGATTATGCAAAGAAAGAACATTTTCCGGCGTTGATAATTCCAGGCCCAACTATCCGGGAAGAATATGAATGTGTACATGTAGCCGCAGGACGAATAGCAAGAAGCTTGGGATAATGTGTTCAAGACATCGGCGCCTTTAGCAAAGAGAACTTCATAATGCGTGCTCGGTACATGTACTCGACGCATGACTTGCGGCGTATCGCTATTCGTTGGTGGTGTGTGCATGGAAGGTTCCGTGCCCCACATGCAAGGGAGCTCTTGAGTTTCGTTGGTGACGGCAGGCACAAGTATAGTTGCTTCGACTTGCATAGACCGTTTCTACATCCCGCCATAATTTCGGAAAGACAAGAAGAACTTCATCAAAGGTAGAGTTGTCAAACACTCTGCACCACTGCGTTGATGTGCCAAGCAGACCCTAGATCGCTTAAACACTCTCGAACCAGATCCAGGCGTCGAGGGTATTTCAAGGGGTATAATAAGGAACACGCTTGGACTCACAAGACATGCTTGTGGGATCGCCTTACTTCAAAGACCTCCTTTGCCCACACAACATCGACATGATGCATAATTGAAAAGAATATCTTTGAAGCCATTTTGGTACATTGTTCGGCATAGAGGGAAATCAAAGGATAATACTAAGGCTAGAGTCGGTCAAGAGGAGCTATGTGATAGACCGTTACAAAACATGAAAGAACCGAAAGGAAAGGGGAATTGGATGAAGCGAAAGGCATGGTTCAATCTTGGAAGGCCGACTATGAAGGAAATTATTTTGTGGGTGAAAATGCAGTTGATGTTCCCGATGGGTATGCAGCAAATCTAAAGAGGGGGCGAGTCTTCAAAAATTGAAAATATTTGGTCTAAAAGTCATGATTGGCACATATGGATTGAGCGGATAATCTTTGGTGATGTTGCGTGGCCGTCCACGAGGATGAATGGCTAATCTTGGTAGAGCTAAGCTATTTCTTCCGTGTTCTTTGTGCGAAAGAACTATCGCCTCGCCTCCTAGAAGAAATGGAACAGTTGGCGCCGGAGTTGATCTGCAAGTTAGAGATGATCTTTCCGCTAAGCTTCTTTAATCCAATGCAACACTTGATTTTGCATCTCCTGACCGAGGCACGATTGGGGGGGGGGGCATGCAAAATCGTTCGTGCTACTCAACTGAGAGGATGCATAAGACGCTTCGAGCAAAATGTAAAAATAAACGTAGAATAGAAGCATCGATGGCGGAGGCATTCATCACTAAGGAGGCGGCAAACTTCGTGACAACACACTACGAAGCCAAAAATCGTCATTTGCATAATCCCAAGCCTCGATACAATCCGACGAACCTCAAGCGGGTCAATCCAACCTCAGCCTATTCAAAGGGAATCTCGCTTTTGACCGGTGGTTGAAACCGATGAAGGTTGGATGTTGAAGAATGGCGGACCATTTCGCTGTATCTCTTCAACAACCTAATGATGACCCACAAGTATAGGGGATCTATCGTAGTCCTTTCGATAAGTAAGAGTGTCGAACCCAATGAGGAGCAGAAGGAAATGATAAGCGGTTTTGAGTAAGGTATTCTCTGCAAGTACTGAAATAAGTGGTAACAGATAATTTTGTGATAAGATAATTTGTAACGAGCAACAAGTAACAAAAGTAAATAAAGTGCAGCAAAGTGGCCCAATCCTTTTTGTAGCAAAGGACAAGCCCGAACAAACTCTTATATGGAGAAAAGCGCTCCCGAGGACACATGGGAATTATCGTCAAGCTAGTTTTCATCACGTTCATATGATTCGCGTTCGGTACTTTGATAATTTGATATGTGGGTGGACCGGTGCTTGGGTGCTGTTCTTACTTGAACAAGCATCCCACTTATGATTAACCTCTATTGCAAGCATCCGCAACTACAACAAAAGTATTAAGGTAAACCTAACCATAGCATGAAACATATGGATCCAAATCAGCCCCTTACGAAGCAACGCATAAACTAGGGTTTAAGCTTCTATCACTCTAGCATCCCATCATCTACTTATTACTTCCCAATGCCTTCCTCTAGGCCCAAATAATGGTGAAGTGTTATGTAGTCGACGTTCACATAACACCACTAGAGGATAGACAACATACATCTCATCAAAATATCGAACGAATACCAAATTCACATGACTACTAATAGCAAGACTTCTTCCATGTCCTCAGGAACAAACGTAACTACTCACAAAGCATATTCATGTTCATAATCAGAGGGGTATTAATATGCATATAGGATTTGAACATATGATCTTCCACCAAATAAACCAACTAGCATCAACTACAAGGAGTACTACTAGCAACCTACAGGTACCAATCCCGGACTTAGAGACAAGAATTTGATACAAGAGATGAACTAGGGTTTGGAGAGGAGATGGTGCTGGTGAATATGTTGATAGAGATTGCCCTCTCCCGATGAGAGGAGCGTTGGTGATGACGATGGCGATGATTTTGAAGGAAATATGCCCTAGAGGCAATAATAAAGTTATTATTTATTTCCTTATATCATGATAAATGTTTATTATTCATGCTAGAATTGTATTAACCAGAAACATAATACATGTGTGAATGCATAGACAAACATAGTGTCACTAGTATGCCTCTACTTGACTAGCTCGTTAATCAAAGATGGTTAAGTTTCCTAACCATAGACATGAGTTGTCATTTCATTAACGGGATCACATCATTAGAGAATGATGTGATTGACATGACCCATTCCGTTAGCTTAGCACACAATCATTTAGTATGTTGCTATTGCTTTCTTCATGACTTATACATGTTCCTATAACTATGAGATTATGCAACTCCCGTTTATCGGAGGAACACTTTGTGTGCTACCAAACGTCAGCGTGAATCGGGTGATTATAAAGGTGCTCTACTGTGTGTCTCGAAGGTACTTGTTGGGTTGGCGTATTTGAGATTAGGATTTGTCACTCCGATTGTCGGAGAGGTATCTCTGGCCCTCTCGGTAATGCACATCACTTAAGCCTTGCAAGCATTGCAACTAATGAGTTAGTTGCAGGATGATGTATTACTGAAGCGAGTAAAAGACTTGTCGATAACGAGATTGAACTAGGTATTGAGATACCGACGATCGAATCTCGGGCAAGTAACATACCGATGACAAAGGGAACAACGTATGTTGTTATGCGGTCGACCGATAAAGATCTTCGTAGAATATGTAGGAGCCAATATGAGCATCCAGTTCCGCTATTGGTTATTGACCGGAGACGTGTCTCGGTCATGTCTACATAGTTCTCGAACCCGTAGGGTCCGCACGCTAACGTTCGATGATGTTATATTATGAGTTTATATGCTTTGATGTACCGAAGGTTGTTCGGAGTCCCGGATGTGATCACAGACATGACGAGGAATCTTGAAATGGTCGAGACGTAAAGATCGATATATTGGACGACTATATTCGGACATCGGAAAGGTTCCGAGTGATTCGGGTAATTTTTGGAGTATCGGAGAGTTACGGGAATTCGTCGGGGAGTATATGGGCCTTATTGGGCTTTAGGGGAAAGAGAGAGGAGAGGTTGGGCGCCCCCCCATGGTCTAGTCCGAATTGGACTAGGGGGAGGGGCTGCGCCCCCTCCTTCCTTCTCTTCTCTCTTCCCTTGCCTTGACTCCTACTCCTACTACTTGGAAGGGGGGAATCCTACTCCCGATGGGAGTAGGACTCCTCCAGGGCGCGCCATAGGGGCCGGCCCTCTCACCCCTCCTCCACTCCTTTATATACGTGGCCAGGGGCACCCATAGACACAACAATTGATCCCTTGGATCTCTTAGCGTGTCGGTGCCCCTCCACCATAATCCACCTCGATAATATTGTAGCGGTGCTTAGGCGAAGCCCTGCGTCGGTAGAACATCATCATCGTCACCACGCCGTCGTGCTGACAAAACTCTCCCTCAACACTCGGCTGGATAGGAGTTCGAGGGACGTCATTGGGCTGAACGTGTGCAGAACTCGGAGGTGTCGTACGTTCGGTACTTGGATCGGTCGGATCGTGAAGACGTACGACTACATCAACCGTGTTGTCATAACGCTTCGCTTCGCTCTCACAGTGCGTGGACAACACTCTCCCTCTCGTTGCTATGCATCACCATGATCTTGCGTGTGCGTAGGATTTTTTGAAATTACTCGTTCCCCACGGTGGCATCTGAGCCAGGTTTTATGCGTAGATGTTATATGCACGAGTAGGACAGAAGTGAGTTGTGGGCGATACAAGTCATCGCTTACCGACATGTCATACTTTGGTTCAGCGGTATTGTTGGATGAAGCGGCCCGGACCGACATTACGCCGACGCTTACGCTGAGTCTGGTTCTACCGACGTTCTTTGAACATGGTGGTGGCGGGTGTCGGTTCCCCAACTTTAGTTGAACGGAGTGGCTACGCCGGTCCTTGAGAAGGTTAAAACAACACTAACTTGACGAACTATCATTGTGGTTTTGATGCGTAGGTAAGAACGGTTCTTGCTCAGCCCGTAGCAGCCACGTAAAACTTGCAACAACATAATAGAGGACGTCTAACTTGTTTTTGCAGGGCATGTTGTGATGTGATATGGTCAAGACGTGATGAGATATAAGTTGTTGTATGAGATGATCATGTTTTGTTGAAGTTATCGGCAACTGGCAGAAGCCTTATGGTTGTCTCTTTATTGCATAAGATGCAAGCGCCAAATAATTGCTTTACTTTATCGCTATGCAATAGCAATAGTTGGCGAGACGACCATGTGACGACACATTGATATAGATCAAGATGATGGAGATCATGCTGTCATGCCGGTGATGATGGAAATCATGACGATGCTTTGGAGATGGAGATCAAAGGCACAAGATGATGATGGCCATATCATGTCACATATTTTTGATTGCATGTGATGTTTATCTTTTATACATCTTATCTTGCTTTGATTGACGGTAGCATTATAAGATGATCTCTCACTAAATTATCAAGGTATAAGTGTTCTCCCTGAGTATGCACCGTTGCGAAAGTTCTTCGTGCTGAGACACCACGTGATGATCGGGTGTGATAGGCTCTACGTTCAAATACAACGGGTGCAAAACAGTTGCACACGCGGAATACTCAGGTTAAACTTGATGAGCCTAGCATATAACAGATATGGCCTCGGAACACGAAGACTGAAAGGTCGAGCCTGAATCATATAGTAGATATGATCAACATAGTGATGTTCACTATTGAAACTACTCCATCTCACGTGATGATCGGACATGGTTTAGTTGATTTGGATCACGTGATCACTTAGATGATTAGAGGGATGTCTATCTAAGTGGGAGTTATTAAGTAATATGATTAATTGAACTTTAATTTATCATGAACTTAGTCCTGATAGTATTTGCATATCTATGTTGTAGATCAATAGCTCGTGATGTTGTTCCCCGTTTATTTTTGATATGTTCCTAGAGAAAAATAAGTTGAAAGATGTTAGTAGCAATGATGCGGATTGGATCTGTGATATGAGGATTATCCTCATTGCTACACAGAAGAATTATGTCCTTGATGCACCGCTAGGTGACAGACCTATTGCAGGAGCAGATGCAGACGTTATGAACGTTTTTGACAAAAGCTCGGTATGATGACTACTTGATAGTTTAGTGCACCATGCTTTACGGCTTAGAACCGGGACTTCAAAATGTTTTGAACGCCATATAGCATATAAGATGTTCCAAGAGTTGAAATTGGTATTTCATACTCATGCCCGTGTCGAGAGGTATGAGACCTCTAGCAGTACTTTGCCTACAAGATGGAGGAGAATAGCTCAACCCGGTGAGCATGTGCTCGATTATGCAGGTACTACAATTGCTTGAATCAAGTGGGAGTTAATCTTCGAGATAAGATAGTGATTGACAGAGTTCTCTAGTCACTATCACCAAGTTACTAGAACTTCGTGATGAACTATAATATGCAAGGGATAACGGAAGCGATTCCCAAGCTCTTCGTGATTTGAAATCGGCGAAGGTAGAAATCAAGAAAATCATCAAGTGTTGATGGTTGACAAGACCACTAGTTTCAAGAAAAGGGCAAAGGGAAGAAGGGAACTTCAAGAAGAACGGCAGAAAGTTGTTGCTCAAGTGAAGAAGCCCAAGTCCGGACCTAAGCACGAGACTAAGTGCTTCTACTACAAAGGACTGGTCCTTGGAAGCGAAGCGCCCCAAGTATTTGGCGGATAAGAAGGATGGCGAAGTGAACAAAGGTATATTTTATATACATGTTATTGATGTGTACTTTACTAGTGTTTATAGCAACCCCTCAGTATTTGATACTAGTTCAGTTAAGAGTAGTAACTCGAAACGGGAGTTGCAGAATGAACAGAGACTAGTTAAGGGTGAAGTGACGATGTGTATTGGAAGTGGTTCCAAGATTGATATGATCATCATCGCACACTCCCTATACTTTCAGGATTAGTGTTGAACCTAAAACAAATGTTATTTAGTGTTTGCATTGAGCATGAATATGATTGGATCATGTTTATTGCAATACGGTTATTCATGTAAGCTAGAGAATAATTGTTGTTCTGTTTACATGAATAAAACCTTCTATGGTCATACACCCAATGAAAATGGTTTGTTGGATCTCGATCGTAGTGATAAACGTATTCATAATACTGAAGTCAAAAGATGCAAAGTTAATAATGACAGTGCAACTTATTTGTGGCACTGCCATTTAGGTCATATTGGTGTAAAGCGCATGAAGAAACTCCATGCTGATGGGATTTTGGAATCACTTGATGCTTGCGAACCATGCCTCATGGGCAAGATGACTAAAACTCCGTTCTTCGAAACAATAGAGCAAGCAATTGACTTATTGGAAATAATACATACTGATGTATGCGGTCCGATGAGTGTTGAGGCTCGTGGCAGATATCATTATTTTCTGACCTTCACAGATGATTTGAGCAGATATGGGTATATCTACTTGATGAAACACAAGTCTGAAACATTTGAAAAGTTTAAAGTATTTCAGAGTAAAGTGGAGAATCATCGTAACAAGAAAATAAAAGTTTCTATGATATGATCGCAGAAGTAAAATATTTGAGTTAACGAGTTTGGCCTTCAGTTAAAACAATGTGAAATAGTTTCACTACTCACGCCACCTGGAACACCATAGTGTAATGGTGTGTCCGAACTTCATAGCCGTACTTTATTAGATATAGTGCGATCTATGATGTCTCTTACCGACCTACCACTATCGTTTTGGGGTTATGCATTAGAGACAGCTGCATTCACATTAAATAGGGCACCATCTAAATTAGTGAGATGACACCGTATGAACTGTGGTTTGGCGAGAAACCTAAGCTGTCATTTCTTAAAGTTTGGGACTGCGATGCTTATGTGAAAAAGTTTCAACATGATAAGCTCGAACCCAAATCAAAGAAGTAAATCTTCATAGGATACCCAAAAGAAACTATTGGTTACACCTTCTATCACAGATCCGAAGGCAAGATATTCGTTGGTGAGAATGGATCCTTTCTAGAGAAGGAGTTTCTCTCGAAGGAAGTGAGTGGGAGGAAAGTGGAACTTGATAAGGTAATTGTACCTTCTCCCGAATTGGAAAATAGTTCATCACAGAAATCAGTTCCAGTGATGTCTACACCAATAAGAGAGGAAGTTAATGATGATGATCATGAAACTTCAGATCAAGTTACTACGTAAACCGTAGATCAAGCAGTGAGATCCGCACTGAGTGGTACGGTAATCCTGTTACGGAGGTCATGTTACTTGACCATGACGAACCTACGAACTATGAGGAAGCAATGATGAGCCAGATTCCATAAAATGGTTTAAGGCCATGAAATCTGAGATGGGATCCATGTATAAGAACAAAGTATGGACTTTAATTGACTTGCCCGATGATTGGTGAGCCATTGAGATTAAATGGATCTTCAAGAGGAAGACGGACGCTGATAGTAGTGTTACTATCTACAAAGCTAGAATTGTCGCAAAAGGTTTTCGACAAGTTCAAGGTGTTGACTACGATGAGAGTTTCTCACTCGTATCTATGCTTAAGTCTGTCTGAATCATGTTGGCAATTGCCGCATTTTATGAAATCTGGAAAATGGATAAACAAAACTACATTCCTTAATGGATTTATTAAAGAAGAGTTGTATATGATGCAACCAGAAGGTTTTGTCAATCCTAAAGGTGCTAACAAAATATGCAAGCTCCAGCGATCCATCTATGGACTGGTGCAAGCATCTTGGAGTTGGAATATACGCTTTGATGAGTTGATCAAAGCATATAGTTTTATACAGACTTACGGTGAAGCCTGTATTTACAAGAAAGTGAGTGGGAGCACTACAACATATCTGATAAGTATATGTGAGTGACATATTGTTGATCAGAAATAATGTAGAATTTTCTGGAAAGCATAAAGGAGTATTTGGGAGGAGTTTTTCAAAGAAGGACCTCGGTGAAGCTGCTTACATATTGAGCATCAAGATCTATTGAGATAGATAAAGACGCTTGATAAGTTTTTCAATAAGTACATACCTTGTCAAGATTTTGAAGTAGTTCAAAATGGAACAGTCAAAGAAAGAGTTCTCGCCTGTGTTGCAAAGGTGTGAAATTGAGTAAGACTCAAATCCCGACCGGAGGAACACTTTGTGTGCTACCAAACGTCACAATGTAACTGGGTGATTATAAAGTTTCTCTACAGGTGTCTCCGAAGGTACTTGTTGGGTTGGCGTATTTCGAGATTAGGATTTGTCACTCCGATTGTCGGAGAGGTATCTCTGGGCCCTCTCAGTAATGCAAATCACTTAAGCCTTGCAAGCATTGCAACTAATGAGTTAGTTGGAGGATGATGCATTACGGAACGAGTAAAAAGACTTGCCGGTAACGAGATTGAACTAGGTATTGAGATACCGACGATCGAATCTCGGCCAAGTAACATACCGATGACAAAGGGAACAACGTATGTTGTTATGCGGTCTGACCGATAAAGATCTTCGTAGAATATGTGGGAGCCAATATGAGCATCCAGGTTCTGCTATTGGTTATTGACCGGAGACGTGTCTCGGTCATGTCTACATAGTTCTCGAACCCGTAGGGTCCGCACGCTTAACGTTTCGATGACAGTTATATTATGAGTTTATATGTTTTGATGTACCGAAGGTTGTTCGGAGTCCCGGATGTGATCACAGACATGACGATGAGTCTCGAAATGGTCAAGACGTAAAGATCGATATATTGGACGACTATATTATTCGGACATCGAAGGTTACGAGTTATTCGGTATTTTCCCGAGATCTTGGAGAGTTACAGAATTGGCGGGGAGTATATGGGCCTTACTGGGCTTTAGGGGAAAGAGAGAGGAGAGGTTGGGCGACCCCTTGGCCTAGTCCGAATTGGACTAGGGGAGGGCGCTCCCTCCTTTCTCTCTCTTCCCTTGCCTTGACTCCTACTCCTACTACTTGGAAGGGGGGGGGGGGGGAATCCTAGGACTCCTCCAGGGCGCGCCATAGGGGCGACCTCTCCCCCTCCACTCCTTTATATACGTGTCCAAGGGGCACCCCATAGACACAACAATTGATCCTTGGATCTCTTAGCGTGTCGGTGCCCCCTCCACCATAATCCACCTTGATAATATCGTAGCGGTGCTTAGGCGAAGCCCTGCGTCGGTAGAACATCATCATTGTCACCACGCCGTCGTGCTGACGAAACTCTCCCTCAACACTCGGCTGGATCGGAGTTCGAGGGACATCATCGGGCTGAACGTGTGCATAACTCGGAGGTGCCGTACGTTCGGTACTTGGATTGGTCGGATCGTGAAGACGTACGACTACATCAACCGCGTTGTCATAACTCTTCTGCTTTCGGTCTACGAGGGTACGTGGACAACACTCTCCCCTCTCGTTACTATGCATCACCATGATCTTGCGTGTGCGTAGGATTTTTTTTAAATTACTACGTTCCCCAACAGATTTCCCCCTCCCGGAGGAAAGTGTCCCCGGCAGAACAGCTCTGCCGGAGCCCTAGATTGGTTCCGCCAAGGTTCTGCCTCGTGGCGGCGGAGTCTCGTCCTGAAAGGTTGCTTATGATTTTTCCTCGACGGAAGGCTTCATATAGCAGAAGATGGCCACCGAAGAGCCAACAGGGGGCCCACGAGGCAGGGGGCGCGCCCTGGGGGGTAGGGCGTGCCCCCACCCTCGTGGACAGGTGGTGGCCCCCTGACGTATTTCTTCCGCCCAGTATTTTTTATTATTTTCAAAAATAACTTTCGTGGAGTTTCAGGACTTTTGGAGTTGTGCAGAATAGGTCTATAATATTTGCTCCTTTTCCAACCCAGAACTCCAGCTGCCGGCATTCTCCCTCCTTATGTAAACCTTGTAAAATAAGAGAGAATATGCATAAGTATTATGACATAATGTGTAGTAACAACCCATAATGCAATAAATATCGATATAAAAGCATGATGCAAAATGGACGTATCACCTAACATAAGTGCGGCCGTACATTGAGTAAGATCTCGGTACATTGTTTCACAACTTCTAATTCCTTTGAACTTCTCTTATTCCTGGATATTTGATGCAGTCGATACGTCGCCATATTCTCGTATGGAGCGGTGATCCAAAAGGATTCTGTCGAAGAGTATGAGCTTCTGGCAAAACAAGGAGCCGAATATCCCGGTTTCATCTCTTGGTTCAAAAAAAACCGGTAATTTCCATTAGACTCTTTCATTTCTTTGACTAATTTGCGACTAATGCAACAATCCTTTCGTATTAAACTTGTAGGCTAATTCAGAGATTATGGATGCCGAATCGAGACAAGTAGCTAATGGTTTTGACTATAAGGTCCGTTCATTTGACAAATACGACATCAACAAGTATCGCTTTCGTACCTATGGCAAAGAGCTATCTATGGCCGACCGGAAGTCTACAAATTGTTGTGTCTCTGCTATCGGCGAAGGAGTTATCGAGTATTATGGAAGAGTTGAAGCAATTTATGAACTTGAATTCTATGGTGAAAACCCACCAAACGTCGTAGTCTTCAGATGTTATTGGTTCCAGCTGAGGGAGACTAGAAGGACTCATGAACATGTAGGGCTAGTCGAAATCAAACAAAGCACCCATTTGGATGTTCCCGATGCCTATATTACGGCTCAACAGGCAACCCAAGTTTTCTATCTACCGTGGGCCTATCAAAGTGATCCAAATCTCACTGGTTGGGACGTCGTTTATGAAGTGCCGCCACGTGTTAGACCACCTCCCCCCAATGAAAAGGATTATGGACCTCACATTAACCAAGACACATATGACGAAGGAGAATTCTTCCAAGAAACACGTCTTTCCATAAAACGTTTCAAGAACCGCTCTACTCCACCCCAAAACATTGAAGTAGACAATGATAGTGAATCCGACTTCACCCCTGAGTCGGAACAAGAAGAGCCGGAAGAAGAACAAGTTACTCCTGCAGATGACCTTTCAATGCTTGAACGATTATGTAAAGGTGGCCTTCCACATGATGATGCA
The DNA here is from genome assembly GCA_021605205.1 of Aegilops longissima. NCBI lineage: Eukaryota > Viridiplantae > Streptophyta > Magnoliopsida > Poales > Poaceae > Aegilops > Aegilops longissima. The sequence continues at coordinate 123,505,486 of CM038681.1, forward strand.
TTTATTAATGATGATGATGAGCACGTCATTACCGATAGTGATGATGATGATGCTTTTATTAATGATGATGATGAGCACGTCATTACCGATAGTGATTATTAGGTATTCAAATTTTTATGTTGTACTTGATTTATATAGTTATTTGTATGATTGTATGATTTATATAGTTGGTATTTATAATTTTCTTACTTTGTATGATTGTTTCTTATACATAGTGCCATGGTCTTGATGTCCGTCCCGGTCGGCTCTCTCCCGCTTTATGATTCGGATGTGGTAAATTCTCTTTCATAACTATTTGTTGCATTTCACATTTATGACAATTATGGCCATCAAGTTGGCATAGAGATATTTTAATCTAGGAGGTATGTGAACTGGAATTTGAAACGGACCCTCTTGTTAAGAAGTTAAATTTAGTTGAAAAAGAAAATGAGTATTTGAAATAAAAAATTAAAAGAATTGAAGAAGAGAAGATGACATTGGAGTTGTATGTTGTTGATGTCATCGATGATCATAAGATGAAGATGAATGCAATGCGCTTGAAGATGGATGCAATGCGCCTGAAGCTTAAGAAGATTAGAAAATATGCCATTGATAATGAGGCTTGGTATCATTATGCCGTTGGGTCAATTGTTACCTTAGTTGCGATCTTCATCACATTTGTTGTGATGAGGGTAAGTTTTCTCTAGTGTTTTGCTTTACAAATGGATACTTAGCTTATTTTCCTCCTAAATGGCATAATTACCTAAGTTAGATAAAAAATGAACTATACTTAGCTTATTCAGCTCATTTATGACATACTTAGCATACTTAGGTAAAAATGGCATGATAATCTTTGTTAGCTCCAAAATGATATAGACTTAGCTTATTTTCCTCGAAAATGACATAATAACCTTACTAAGCTCCAAAATGACCTATTTACCTAGCTTAGCTCTAAAATGACCTACACTTAGCATTTTTACCTAGCTCAGCAATAAAATGACATTTTTACCTACCTTAGTTAGAAGAAGAAGAAGATAAAGAAGAGGAGAGGAGAAAAAGAAAGAGAAGAAAAAATTCTTCTTCTTCTTCTTCTTCTTCTAACTAGTCTTCTTCTTCTTCTTCTTCTAACTTTCATCTTTCCCAATTTGCAGATTTGCTTTACACGAGGAAGCTTGGATTCATGGAGTGTACTATTCTTCTGGCGCTTCCTTGTTGTTTATGAAAACTTGTTTGGATATGTATGTCTATATGGATATGTTGTTGGAAACTTGTTTCTGGTTATGTATATATGGATATGTTGGACTTTGTTGAACTATGTTGTTGGATTTGATGAAATATGTTGTTGGACATGCTGTTGGATATGTTGGATATGTATGCATGTATATCTGTGTTTGAAACCATGTCTAATTAATGGGATTTAAATAAAAACAGGGGATATATAGCCTCTTTGTCGTCCGCTAGCAGACGGCAAAGAGGACACGTGGCAATCACCTGTGCAAACTGGGAACACTGGCTGCCTATTTGGTCATTTTGCCGTCTGCTGGCAGATGGCAAAGTGACCAGCTATGCCGTCTGCCAGCAGACGACAAAGATTCAAACCTCTTTGCCATCTGCTGGTGGACGGCATAGCTGGACACATGTGTAACGCCCCGGATTCGATGCGCCAGGTGTCTGCCAGTTATTCGCCGTCGTTGCCATGTCATCTGCTTGCGTGTTGCATTTTGCCATGTCATCATCTGCATTTCATATCATGTCATCATGTGCATTTCATTTTGCATACGTGTTCGTCTCATGCATCCGAGCATTTTCCCCGTTGTCCGTTTTGCAATCCGGCACTCCTATGTCTCCCGGCGCCCCCTTTTGCCTCTTTTCATGTGCGGGTGTTAAACTTTCTCGGAATGGCCCGAGGTTTGTCAAGCGGCCTTGGTATAGCACCGGTAGACCGCCTGTCAAGTTTCGTGTCATTTGGAGGTCGTTTGATACTCCAACGGCTAACCGGATAACCGTAGAAGCCCTCTTTTGTTTGCAGCCCAACACCCCTTCCAAAGTGGCCCAAAACCCAGCAAACTCCCCTCCATGCTCTCCGCCGTTCGATCACGATCGTGTGGGCGAAAACCGCACCTCATTTGGACTCTCCTAGCTCCCTCTACCTGTATATATGTGCTTCCCTCCCAAAAAATCGCGGTACAAACCCTAAAAATTTCCCTCCGCGCCGCCGGACACGTCCGGCCCGAGCCGGACAGATCCCGCCGCCGCTCCCGGCCATTCCGGACGCGCCACGTGTCGCGCCGCCGCCACCCGCCGCCCGGCCTGGAGCCCTCCCGCCCGATCGGCCCCGCCGCCAGCGCCCCGCGCCTCCAGGCCCGTCCGCTCGCCGCCGTCGCCTCGGCCTGCGTAGAAAGCGCCGCCGTCCCGCCTCGCTGCGCCATTGCCGTCGAGCCGCCCTTGCGCGCCGCCTCCGCCCAAGGCGCGCCGCGCCCGGCCCGGCTCCCGTCGCCGCCTTGCGGCCTCTCGCCTGTCGCCGCCCGCGAAGCCTCCCGCCTCCGGCGACCAGCGCAGCGCCCTCCAGCGCCTCCTCCGCCCGCCCCCGGCGGCCGGAAGGCCCGCCGCCGCGCCGCCATGATTCGCCCCGCCGTCGCCGCCTTCCTCGCTGAGTCCGGCGGATCCGCCAGATCCGGCCCGACCCGACCTCCCGGCCTCGTCGGCGTCCCCTCACGCATCTCCGGCGAGATCCCGTCGTGCATCGTAATCCGTGCCGGAGGTTGACTTTTTCCCCTTCCCCAATTCCACTAAGTCCCCAGTTTTTGTTATTTTCATGCATTTTCATCATGTCATAACTCTGCATCCGTAGCTCCGTTTCGTGCGTGTAATATGTCAAAATGTTCGTCTCGACGAGTATATCATTTCATATCATTGCATCATTTTCATTTGAGCTCATCTTGATGCCCGAAATGCTGTTGGAAGAGTGCTATGTGATGTTAGTTTCAGATTCTTATCAGAACATGCACTTTTGTCATTTTTGCCATGATTGATGTGTGCACCCTATGAACTTGAGTCCTACATGTGTTTTGTAATATGCCATGCCATCTTTCCAGGGGTGTATGCCATGTATTTTTGTGATCTCTGTGGTGACTAGCACAAGCATGCAAACTAGGCTTCATGATGTTGCTGATTTCAGCCTGCTACTTGATATTTTTATGCCATGTTAACTTGATGCTACCGAGAGATCCATGCTTATTTTGAGATACTTCAGTAAGGATGTTTTGTTATACATGTCTTTCTCTATCCATCCATGCCCTTGTTTGCAATTATGGAGTGCCATAGCTTGAGTCAATCGAGCTCTACTTTTGCTATAAAATGTTTCCTGGCAGGTTGTTTACATGTTATTCAATTTTGCCAAGGTTGTTGTAGTTGATCCTTGCATGATATAAGCTTGTTCTTGCCATGTATAGCTTCTATGCCATGTCTTATTACTGTTGGTTGCCTTGCCATGCCATGTATTGCTCTGTGGTGAGTGGTTCAAGCTCACCAACATGCCTACTTATTGTTGTTCCTGCCATGTATGAATCTGTAATATAACTTGCCATGTTTACATGGGTGCCATCATATTTTCTGATCCTTTTTGGCTTATGGTCAGTAAGGGACTTTTGTTCTATGCATTTAGTAGAATCATGCCATGCCTTTGTTTGCCATGATAAGTTCCTGTAGCATGCTGTTTGATAGCTCTAAACATTGCAACCTGATGTTATTTCTGCTAAAGTCTGAAACTGTTATTATTTGCAATCTTGCCATGTCATTTTGAGCATGTTCTAGTGATTTCTGGAGATAGCTCAGTGTTCATGTTTTGTCATGCTTTACCTGTACATCATGCCCATGCCTTTTGTTTTTATGTTAAGGCCCTGTAGCCTGTTGTTTTGATGCTTGCAATATGCCTAGTTGCTGTTTTGGACAGATTGTTGCTATAACTTGTTTCATGTGTATGTGTTGAACCGTTGCTCCGTTTTGAGTGTGCTCTATATGAAACTTGCTTAGAATTGCATTTAGCTTCATATTATCATGTTGCATCCTTGTTTTGAGGTGTTTGCTTGATGTTTGCATGTATTTTGCATCAATGCCATGTTTATCTTGTTTTGCTCATATCTTCTAGACCGTAGCTCCGAATTAAATGAACTTTATATGTAACTTGACTTGAATTTCGTGTAGATCATCGTGGTGCATCTTAACTTGCTGTTTAACAACTTGAACATAAGGTTTATTCAGATCTGGACCAATTTCGAAATTTGCATATGAGGACTTACCGGAATTGTTATATGTTGTCCCCGGCCTCATTTAAACCTGCCTTGGTGTGTTGCTCTTGTTTGCATCATCCCTTGCCATGAGTAGCCTCATCTAGATTTTGTCATGCATCATGTTTGTTGTGCATCATGCCTTGTTCATGTGTGGTGTGTTTACTATGTTGTGTGCTTCTTCTTGTTAGTTCCTGTTTCGTTGCGATCGTGAGGATTCGTTCGTCTACGCTTGGTTCGGCTTCATCCGTTCGTCTTCTTCATGGACTCGTTCTTCTTCCTAGCGGGATTTCAGGCAAGATGACCGCTACCCTGGATCTCACTACTATCATTGCTATGCTAGTTGCTTCGTTCTATCGCTTTGCTGCGCTACCTATCATTTGCTCTTCAAGCCTTCCCAATTTGCCATGTCAGCCTCTAACCTTTTCCCCCTTCCTAGCAAACCGTTGTTTGGCTATGTTACCGCTTTGCTCAGCCCCTCTTATAGCGTTGTTAGTTGCAGGTGAAGATGAAGTTTGTTCTTTGTTGGAACATGGAGATGTTGTTCCTTGTTGGAACATGTTTACTTGTTGGGATATCACAATATACCTTATTTTATTAATGCATCTATATACTTGGTAAAGGGTGGAAGGCTCGGCCTTATGCCTGGTGTTTTGTTCCACTCTTGCCGCCCTAGTTTCCGTCATATTGGTATTATGTTCCCGGATTTTGCGTCCCTAACGCGGTCGGGTGATTTATGGGACCCCTTGACAGTTCGCTTTGAATAAGACTCCTCCAAGAAGGCCCAACATTGGTTTTACCATTTGCCCGACATATTACCTTTTTCCTTGGGAGTCGCGCTCAAGGGTCATCTTTATTTTAGCCCCGGGCCAATGCTTGTCTAAGTGTTGGTCCAAACAGAGCCACTTGCGGTGCCGCCCCTAGGCAACTTGGGGTATCGTCGGTTGTCAGACGTAGTGTTCATCCGGTCGTGGCTCGAGACGAGATCTACGCGGCTACTATCGTGGTGTCGGCACGGGAGGTCTTGCTGGTCTTCTTTTATTCTTGTCGAAATGTCTTGTAGCCGGATTCCGAGACTGATCGGGTCTTCCGGGAGAAGGAATATCCTTTGTTGATCGCGAGAGCTTATCATGGGCTAAGTTGGGACACCCTGCAGGTATAAACTTTCGAGAGCCGTGCCCGCTGTTATGTGGCAGATGGGAATTTGTTAATATCCGGTTGTAGTAAACTTGAAGCAAACTCTTCTAAAATACACCAACCGTATGCGTAATCGTGAGTGTCTCTTTTCGGGTTGATCGAGAGGAGAACACGATTTCGGGTTATGTTTGGCGTAAGTAGGAGTTCAGGATCACTTCTTGATCATTACTAGTTGACGACCGTCCCTTTGTTTCTCTTCTCGCTCTCATTTGCGTAAGTTAGCCACCATATATGCTTAGCGCTGCTGCAACCTCACCACTTTACCCCTTCCTTTCCCTTTAAGCTTTGCTAGTCTTGATACCCATGGTAATGGGATTCTTTGAGTCCCGTGGCTCACTGATTACTACACCACCAGTTGCAGGTACAGGTTTGCGATGATCTTGACGCGAGAGCGATGCTTGCTTGTCTTGAGTTCTTATTCTGCTTCTTCGATCAGGGGATAGGTTCCAAGTCGGCAGCCTGGGCTAGCAGGGTGGATGTCGTTTGAGCTTCTGTTTATGTTTCATCCGTAGTCGGATGTTGTTCTTGTATATGATATTGATGTATTCTTGTGGCACTCGTGCCTTATGTATGTATCCCCACTATTATGTAATGTTGATGTAATGATATCCACCTTGCAAAAGCGTTTCAATATGCGGGTCTATCCTTGGTGGGACCTTCGAGTTCCTTTTGGATAGGGTCGCATATTGGGCGTGACAACATGGCAGCTTCCCACTGCTGCCTAGCTGAGCTCTTTGCGTCTGTAAGCGGACGACATAGAGATTCAACTCTTTGCCGTCCGCTGGCAAACGGCAAAGAGCGCCGTTAACCCCCTAACGGCTCTCACACCACCGCACTGCCGTCCGCTGTTTGTGTAGTCTGCTGGCCTCGGATGGCGGACGGCATAATCCTTTGCTGTCCGTTTAAGGAAGCGGACGACAAAGAAGGCCTTTGCTGGCACGTGTTCATCCGGACAGTTTGCCGTCCGCTAGCAGACGGCAAAGAAGTTTGCCGTCTGTGATCTACGCCTTTGCCGTCCGCCATGGCGGACGACAAAGAAGCTAATTCCAGTAGTGCCATGGCCTAGACGTGTGCAGCGCCCCCTCCATCGTTTACTCCCACGGTCATATCTTCGTAGTGCTTAGGCGAAGCCCTGCGTGGATCACTTCACCATCACCGTCACCACGTCGTCGTGCTGACGGAACTCATCTACTACCTCGACAACTTGCTGGATCAAGAAGGCGAGGGACGTCACCGAGCTGAATGTGTGCAGAACTCGGAGGTGTCGTACATTCGGTACTTGATTGGTCGGAGCTAGAAGAAGTTCGACTACATCAACCGCGTTGTCAAACGCTTCTGCTTATGGTCTACGAGGGTACGTAGACATACTCTACCCCTCGTTGCCATGCATCTCCATGGATAGATCATTGCATGTGCGTAGAATTTTTTTGGTTTTCCATGCAACGATTCCCAACATCTTCACCTCGATCGGTAGAGCAAAGAGTTGCTCCTAAACCTACAGAACCTACTGAAAATATTTATTATGAAATTCCTTCGGGTATGATAGAGAAACTGGTAGCTAATCCTTATGCAGGAGATGGAACACTACATCCTGATATGCATCTAACCTATGTAGATGAAGTTTGTGGATTATTTAAGCTTGCAGGTTTGCCTGGGGATGATGTCAAGAAGAAGGTCTCCTCGTTATCTTTGAAGGGAAAGGCATTGACATGGTATATGCTATGTGATGATATGGGATCTTGGAATACAACCAATTGAAATTGGAATTTCATCAGAAGTTTTATCCTATATATGCATATGGTTCATCGTGATCAGAATTATATTTATAGTTTTAGGCCTCGTGAAGGAGAAAGTATCGCTCAAGCTTGGGGGAGGCTTAAGTCAATGTTATATTCATGCTGAAGGAAATATGCCCTAGAGGCAATAATAAAGTTGTTATTTATATTTCCTTATATCATGATAAATGTTTATTATTCATGCTAGAATTGTATTAACCGGAAACTTAGTACATGTGTGAATACATAGACAAACAGAGTGTCCCTAGTATGCCTCTACTGGACTAGCTTGTTAATCAAAGATGGTTAAGTTTCCTAGCCATAGACATGTGTTGTCATTTGATGAACGGGATCACATCATTGGAGAATGATGTGATGGACAAGATGTTGGGAAACGTAGTAATTTCAAAAAAATTCCTACACACACGCAAGATCATGGTGATGTATAGCAACGAGAGGGGAGAGTGTTGTCCACATACCCTCGTAGACCAAAAGCGGAAGTGTTATAACAACGCGGTCGATGTAGTTGTACGTCTTCACGGCCCGACCGATCAAGCACCGAAACTACGACACCTCCGAGTTCTAGCACACGTTCAGCTCGATGACGATCCCCGGACTCCGATCCAGCAAAGTGTCGGGGAAGAGTTCCGTCAGCACGACGGCGTGGTGACGGTGATGATGTTCTACCGACGCGGGGCTTCGCCTAAGCACCGCTACGATATGACCGAAGTGGAATATGGTGGAGGGGGGCACCGCACACGGCTAAGGAACGATCACGAAGATCAACTTGTGTGTCATGGGGTGCCCCTGCCCCAAAGATATAAAGAAGGGAGGGGGAGTGCGGCGGCCCCTAGGGTGCACTGGAGGAGTCCTACTCCCAGGAGTAGGACTCCCCCCTCTTGCCTTGTTGGAGAATGAAGGGGGAAGGTGGAAAGAGGAAAGCCCCCCCCCTTCCTTGTCCTATTTGGACTAGGGGGGAGGGGGGCGCGCGGCCTGCCCTGGCCGGCCCTCCTCTTCTCCCTTAGGGCCCATGTAGGCCCATTAACCCCCGGGAGGGTTCCGGTAACCCCCCGGTACTCCGGTAAAATTCCGATTTCACCCGGAACAATTCCGATATCCAAATATAGGCTTCCAATATATCAATCTTTATGTCTCGACCATTTCAAGACTCCTTGTCATGTCCGTGATCACATCCGAGACTCCGAACAACCTTCGGTACATCAAAAACTATAAACTCATAATAAAACTGTCATCATAACGTTAAGCGTGCGGACCCTACGGGTTCGAGAACAATGTAGACATGACCTAGAACTGTTTCCGGTCAATAACCAATAGCGGAACCTGGATGCTCATATTGGCTCCTACATATTCTACGAAGATCTTTATCGGTCAAACCGCACGACAACATACGTTGTTCCCTTTGTCATCGGTATGTTACTTGCCTGAGATTCGATCGTCGGTATCTCCATACCTAGTTCAATGTGACATCCCAAATTTTCAATTTGGCATGTTATACATAGGTCATCCATGCATACCATATTTTATTGCATATTCATTTGCTATCCTCGAAATCCTAAACAACTCAAGGACCCTCAGAGAGAGTTGGGGAGTTTTCAATTTTCATATTTGAATTTCATCAAATAATGAAAGACGAGGATATTGGATTTTATTATTTTCTCCGGAAAAATATTTCATTTAAAATAAATGAGGGGAGATAATATGACTTCTCCAAAATAATTGAAATAACGGAGGAAAAATGTTAAAATCATTATTTGGGTTTTATTTGATTTTATTTGGAATTTTAATTGCCCTAGAAAAATTTGCATATGTTTAAAAATTGCATTTTAGGGGCCAAGAAAAGTTTATCTAGTTCTAAATATTTTATTTAGACGGAGAAAACTTGTTTTGGAATTTTAGATTTTTATTTATTTTTCTAGGAATTTTTCTTTTCGGAATGATTTAAAAAACGGACCCTACTCGATCGGGCCAAAGGCCCGGCCCAGCCAGTCGGCATAAGCAAGCCGCCGCCTCCTCATCGCGCCGCCGTGCATGGCGCGGACGCCGAGGGAGTCCGAGCGGACTCCACCCCGGCGCCCCTTCCCAAGCCACCGCCGCCCGTCCCCTTTAAATACCTCCGCCACCACCGCCACCACCACCCGCCCGGGCAGCCGAGCCCGAGCCGAGCCAGGAGCCCGAGCCAGCGCCGTCGCCGCCGCCCTCCCTCCGTCGCCGCCGCCTCTCGCCGTCGCCGCCGCCCCTCGCCGACCCCGCCCCACCTCGGACCGCGGAGCCGCCGCCCCACGGACGCGCCCTGGGAGGTACCCGACCCGCCGCGGTTTTTAGAAAACCTTCGGTTTTTTTTAAAAACCCTAGATCGCTTTTTTTATATAGATCTGTTTATTTTCGCCGGTTTATTTAATTAGCTTAACGTCCGTTCGTCCGTTCGTTTTAACGAACGTGTTCACTATTTAGGTTCTGTTAACGAACGTTCGTTCGTTTAGCAGTTCGTCGCTTTTCTTTTATTTGAATTATTCCGCGGTTATTCTGATCGCGATTTCAGATCCAATTTTCAAACCTGTTTATCTTTTCGCTCGTTTATCGGAATCAGGCGATTCAAGCGCCTGGAGTTTCATCTCGAAACCCTCTTTCCGAATAATCAACTCAAACCAGTTTTTATCTCTGTAAAATTTGACTCTAGTTCAGATTAGTAAACGGACCTTATTTCTTTCGCCGTTTGAGTTTCGTTGTTTCGTTTGGTTTGATTCTTTTTGCAAACCGGAGTTCTTAAGTTGAACTCTCCGGTCAACCCCTTTTCAGTTGAAGTTTTCGTTTGTGCATATTTGTTTGTTTACTTATGTATGTATTGTTTGCTTGCGATAGAATTCCCGGAGTGCGAAGCGTGTTACTACGAGTCTCTAGGATTCACAGATCGTCAGCAAGGCAAGTAACACTTGATCATATCTTTTCCTACCCAGTTTTTATGCATTAGCTCAATCCTCAAACATTGCATGATTAGGATGTCATTAATTTGTGGGTTGGGAAGTAGATGATGAGGTAGGAACCTATTGCCCTGTTACTTTCAAACCTTGGGAGTTACTTCTACGTTATGCTTATATTGCCATGCTATGCTCAGAGGCGTGGTTTGGGTTTGAGAGATATTCACGACAGATGTGAGATTGTTAATTAATGGTTTACTTTAAGGTGGCAACTTAAATACACATCTGGGTGGATTGAGGCACTGGGGAGCCCAGTGTTGTCTATTTTTTGAAATCCGGGGTACCCGTGTGATCTTCCTATGGACCGCCACCAGTGCTCAAAGGAACCGAGATTATTCATGCTAGAAAACTTCCGTGTGCAGCCACAAGCTATTATGGGCTCTAGCATAGTTGAGTAAGTTACGTGAAGCTCTCAAGAGGTAGGTCACAGGTAGTGGGTTTTATAGGTTTGGTATGATCTATCCAGGAGTAGAGAGTTAATGTTTCGAAAGATCGTGTCTCGGTCATCCGTCTCTCAAACACCATGTAAACGAGAAACCAACGGAGGCGATCGAGTCTTGTGGGGAAAAGTGCATAAACCTCTGCAGAGTGTACAATCTAATCATGGTTAGCCGTGTCCCCGGTTATGGACAAATCTGAGTATCTAGTACTTGAGTATTCACATGTATCTCATCACTCTAAATTAATATTGCCGGGTTGTTAATCACTTTAATTGGGATTGAGTTGGGGTTATACTTTCTCAATGATGTTTCAACCACCATGATAGTTAAAGTAAAAATTTATTCCTTTGATGTAGGGAAAAATTGGCTTTTCGCAAACAGTAACCATAGAGCTTTCCACCAGCCATATATGCATGTAGTATAGCTTATTCTTTCATTACTCTCTATGTGTTACATTGCCAGCATATTCCATGTGCTGACCTGTTCTCGGGCTGCAACGTATTATGTTGCAGACTTTTCAAACGAGGAGTAAGGATTGTAGGTCGTTGCCGTGCAGCTCAGTTATGCCGTTGGAGTTGATGGACTCACTTTTCTTCCAAGCCTTTCACTGTTATCGCATTAGATGGCCTTAAGCCATATTATTGTAATAAGTTCTCTTTTGAGACATTCGATGTAATAAGTGTGTGATTGCTACTCTGTTTATAAATCCTTCGATCTTGTGTGTCATCAAGATTACCGATCCGGGGATGACATGTAGCACGAGACTTGACCATCCGAGGTCGGGTCGCTACAAGATGGTATCGAGCACACGCTGAGTGTAGGACACGACCACTAAGATAAAACCATAGGTCACTCTTCTCTACTCATTTCGACCTCTCCATTTTTCCACTCTTTAGGATGACGGAGATGAAGTACAAGTTTGCCCAACGGATGAAGACACACCTTTTAGACGCCACTTGAAGGAAGTCACTAGGTACTGAATATTGGAATACCAAGCTTCACGGGACATACAACGCCACCTTACCAGAAGAAGAATGCTGGAAGATTCAAGCCTTAGTTCCCGGAAGGACGTTTGCACCAAGCACGGAGCCCATAGTATGTGTTTTCAATGCACCAACATGGAGTTTAGGAAAGAGTATGGCAGCTCACATTACCATGGGACGCATTGGAGAAGTCTACAACAAGGAGCTTAAAGACACCATATACCAAATATGTGGGCGCCGAGACGAGCAATGGGAAGTAATTAGCACCAAGAAGGATAGATCCATTGCAGCTTACATCCAGGAACTAAACCAGCACATTCGACGTCATGAGAACCAGATGTCTTGCAGACATGCTGGATTTGAAGAAGGCGAAAACTAAGATCATCGAATTGGAGGAAGACCCCAAGTCTACACGCGATGGATATGAGGAAGAAATCAAGATACTCTTGGAGAAGAACGACGACCTAGTCAAGAAGATTGAGTCTTCATGGGAGGACCAGCACCCAAGGAAGAGGAGCAAGAAGAGGAAGAAGACCCCGCTTGTCCAGACAACTACATCATCATCGACGACACCGACTCAGATCCAAGTGATGATGACTATGAAGACGAAGCTGGAGCAGACATCATGGAGTCTTCCACCGATCAAAATTTCTAGATGACCACCAAATAATAGTAGTATTTTCCCCCATGTAACTAGTAGTAGTTGAGCACTTATGCGATAGTCCTAGATCGTTTTGTATGCCCTTGCTTGCTTGATTGAATAAATGTGTGTTTTGCCTCATGTGCATATGGGTAGTGTTTTCTCACTAGACCTCTTTCTATTTCTAATCTCTTCCATCTAAACCCTCAGATGCCTCCGAGACGTGACCCCGGTTTTGCTTTTCCACCGGAGCTCACTCAGTTGATCCAACAACAGAATACTTTGATGCAACTGCTAGTTCAGAACCAGGGCAATGCCAACAACAACAACAACAACAACCCGCCGCGGTGAGACAATTTAGCCCGTTTTACGAGGTTACAACCGCGGTGTTTTCAAGAGCACCGAGCCAATAGTTGCGATGACCGGTTACGCCGAATTGGAAGGAGTTAACCACCGCAGGATGCACGGATGTTGAAAGAGTGCGCTTTGCCGCACATCAATTGATGGACCAGCAGCCGCTGGTGGGAGAATTACACGGCTACTTTCCTATAGCCAATGTCACTTGGGACCAGTTCAACAAGCTTTTCGACGCCCATGTTTCAAGCGGAGCCATGCAGATAAAGAAGCGTGAGTTTCGCAACTTACGCAGGGGAACCGTCTTGTGGCCAAAGACGTGGATGAGTTTAGCAAGTTATCACGCTATGCCCTTGATGATGTGGCCACGGATGCCGCGAAGCAAGAGAAGTTCATGGAAGGGCTGAATGATGAGATGAGTATGCAGTTGATGGTGGCAACTTTCAACAACTACCAGGAGTTGGTAGATAAGGCCCTAATGATTGAAGGAAAGCAGCAGCAAATTGAAAATCGTAAGAGGAAGTATGGACAAGGAAGTATAACTCAGAGCTCACCGAAACCTCGCTTAACCCCGAACTCGAGAGGACTAGTTCATAACCATGGAGGACATAATCATACTGGAGGAGGATCGCATAATGGTGCGAAGAATGGGAATGGGAATGGAGCCAACAATAATCAGAATCGCTCTAACCCAGCTACACCCGCTAAGAGAGACTTGAGCCAAGTTATTTGCTTTAAGTGCGGGAAGACTGGGCACTATGCCAATGACTGCCCTGAAGGAAAGAATGGAAACGAAAATGGAAGCACTGGGAAGAAGCCCAATCCATTCAACAAAGGACAAGTGAACCACGTTAACATGGAGGAAGTTGAAGAGCAGCCGGATGCGTAATAGGTAAGTTTTGGTTCGATCACTTACCGCTATTGTTCTTTTCGATCTTGGTGCATCGCATTCATACATATCAAGGGATTTGTGGATAAGTTTAAGTTGCCAACCTGGACCCTTAGGACCCCTCTTTAGTAAGCTCTTTCGAGCAGAGTATATGGCTAGCAGATGGTGCACCCAGATACCCCTAATCATTGGCACACATGTTTTTCCGTCGACCTAATTATCTTGGAGTCGCAAGGATTGGATGTGATATTAGGTATGGATTGGATGTCAAGTTTGGAGGAAGTATCGATTGTGCTAGCAAGTCAATTTATCTTACCACCCGGAGGAAAAAGGATTAATATGTATCTAGGCATGTGCCTAGAAGGAGCCAAGTGAATACCCTCACGGAGTTGTACAAGAGGAAGTACCAGAGTGAAGGATTATCCAGAGGTTTTTCGGAAGAGTTACCGGGCATGCCACGGATCGAGACATCGAGTTTCGATAGAGCTAATGCAGTGCAGGGCCAATATCAAAGAGACCCTATCGGATGCCCGCAAATGATCCGGAGGAAATTAAGAAGCAGATCAAGGAGCTATTGGAGAAAGGTTACATTCAGAGAAGTTCATCACCTTGGGGAGCTCCAAAGACTTTTGGTGGAGAAAAGGATAAATCCACGAGGATGGTTGTTGATTACCGAGCTCTAAATGAAGTAACGATAAAGAACAAGTATCCCTTACCGATGATTAATGATCTGTTTGATCAGTTGCAAGGAGCTAAGGTGTTTTCTAAGATTGATCTACGATCGAGGATACCATCGATTGAAGATCCGAGAGAAGGATATACCAAAGACAGCATTCACCAATCGATATGGATTATATGAGTATACTGTCATGTCGTTTGGGTGACTAACGCCCTGCCTATTTTATGAGTATGATGAACAAAGTGTTCATGGAGTATTTGGACAAGTTTGTTGTGGTATTTATCGATGATATTATGGTTTACTCAAGAACGAAGAGGAGCACGCAGAACACCTACGTTTGGTTCTTGAGAAACTCAGGGAACACCAATTATATGCCAAATTCAGCAAGTGCGAGTTTTGGCTAAAGGAAGTTGGATTTCTTGGGCATGTTATATCGGGAGAGGGTATAGCAGTAGATCGGTAAAATTCATCGATCCATCGAATGGTTGGCACCCACTTGATCGTGAGATTCGCAGATTTCCTTGGTGGCAGGTATTATCGGAGATTCATTGAGAATTTTTCCAAGATTGCTAAACCAATGACAGAATTGCTAAAGAAGGATACCAAGTTCAAATGGACAGAGGATTGTGAGACAAGCTTCCAAGAGTTGAAGAAACGGTTGACTACAGCCCCAGTGCTGACCTTACCAGATATACATAAGGAGTTTCAAGTGTATTGTGATGCCTCTCGCTTGGGACTTGGATGTGTTCTTATGCAGGACGGAAAAGTTGTTTCATACGCCTCACGACAACTGAAGCCTTATGAATTGAACTATGCCACGCATGATTTGGAGTTAGCAGCTGTAGTACATGCGTTGAAGACCTGGAGACATTATCTCATGGGAAACCGTTGTGATGTGTACACGGATCATAAGAGCTTGAAGTACATTTTCACACAGAAGGAGTTAAACCTCAGAAAAAGGAGATGGTTGGAACTTATAAAGGATTATGACATGAAGCTACACTATCATCTAGGAAAAGCCAACGTTGTGGCAGACGCTTTAAGTCGTAAGAGTTATGCCAATATCCTTAAAGGTAGAGGACTACCAAAGGAGTTAGCAGAGGATATTATGGAACTTCAGTTGGAGATAGTTCCAAGAGGTTTTCTTGCAACAATGGAGGTTCAGTCGACCTTGTTAGACAAGATTCGAGACGCTCAAAAGGAGGATAAAGAGATTGCTGAGATAAGAGAGAAGATGGGCAAAGGAAAAGCCAAAGGTTTTCGCGAGGATGAGCACGATACCTTGTGGTTTGAGGATCGGATTTATGTGCCCAACAATTTGGAGATCAGGAAGTTAATACTTCAAGAGGCCCATGACTCACCATACTCGATTCACCCCGGAAACACCAAGATGTATTTGGACTTGAAGGAACGTTTCTGGTGGACTGGTATGAAGAAGGATATTTCGAGTATGTAGCCGTTTGTGATGTATGCCGAGAGTGAAGGCAGAGCATCAAAAGCCAGCAGGATCATTATGCCTATGCCAATACCGAATGGAAGTGGGACAAACTTGGCATGGATTTTATCACTGGATTACCCAGAACCAAAGCAGGATATGATTCAATATGGGTAGTTGTGGATCGTTTGACCAAAGTAGCTCACTTCATCCCAGTGAAAACAACTTATACAAGTGCCAAATTGGCCAAGATATATATGACCAGGATCATATGTTTGCATGGAGTTCGAGGTATCGTATCAGACGATAGAGGAACACAGTTTACTTCAAAGTTTTGGCATCAACTACACCAAACTTTGGGTACCAGATTGAGTTTAGTACCGCATTCCACCTGAGACGGATGGATGCATGAGAGAGTCAATCAAATTTTGGAGGACATGTTGAGAGCACATGCGCTAGATTATGGATCCAGTTGGGATGACAATTTGCCGTATGCAGAATTCTCATACAACAACAGCTACTAGGCCAGTTTGAAGATGGCACCGTTCGAAGCTCTATATGGACGCAGATGTAGAACACCATTGATGTGGGATGAGGTTGGAGACCGTCAGTTGTTTGGACCAGATTTGATCAAATACTCAGAGGAGAAGGTTAAACTAATCAGAGACAGACTAAAGGTTGCTCAGTCAAGACAGAAGAGTTACGCAGATTCAAAATGCAAGGAAGTAACCTATGAAATCGGAGACAGAGTATATCTGCGAGTATCACCACTAAGGGGAGTGAAACGTTTTGGAGTAAAGGAAAGTTAGCCCCAAGATTTGTAGGACCGTATCGTGTTTTGGAACGAATGGGAGAAGTTGCCTACAAGCTGGAGTTACCTGAAGGACTGTCAGGAGTTCATGATGTGTTTCACGTATCGCAACTGAAGAAGTGCCACGCTGAGATGGCCGACGTACCGTTGAACGATACAGTAGCTTTGGAGGCGATTCAGCTGAATGATAATCTAACCTATGAGGAGAAGCCAGTAAAGATTCTCGAGTTTGATAGCCGAGTCAGTCGCAACAAAGTGATCAAGTTATGTAAAGTTCAGTGGAGCCACCATACCGAGGAGGAAGCCACCTGGGAGCGAGAAGATGATATTCGCAAGGACCATCCGCACCTATTTTCTAGCCAACCCGAATCTCGAGGGCGAGATTCATCTTAAGGGGGGTAGGTTTGTAACATCCCAAATTTTCAATTTGGCATGTTATACATAGGTCATCCATGCATACCATATTTTATTGCATATTCATTTGCTATCCTCGAAATCCTAAACAACTCAAGGACCCTCGGAGAGAGTTGGGGAGTTTTTAATTTTCATATTTGAATTTCATCAAATAATGAAAGACGAGGATATTGGATTTTATTATTTTTCTCTCCGGAAAAATATTTCATTTAAAATAAATGAGGGGAGATAATATGACTTCTCCAAAATAATTGAAATAACGGAGGAAAAATGTTAAAATAATTATTTGGGTTTTATTTGATTTTATTTGGAATTTTAATTGCCCTAGAAAAATTTGCATATGTTTAAAAAATTGCATTTTAGGGGCCAAGAAAAGTTTATCTAGTTCTAAATATTTTATTTAGACGGAGAAAACTTGTTTTGGAATTTTAGATTTTATTTATTTTGTAGGAATTTTTCTTTCGGTGAATGATTTAAAAAAACGGACCCATTTGATTGGGCCAAAGGCCGGCCGAGCCGAGCCGGCCCATAGCGCCGCCGCCTCCTCACACAGCGCCGCCATTGCGTGCGTGGCGCGGACGCCGAGGGGAGTCCGAGCGGACTCCACCCCGGCGCCCTTCCCAAGCCACCGCCGCCCGCCCCTTTAAATACCTCCGCCACCACCGCCACCACCACCCGCCCACGGAGCCGAGCCGCCCGAGCCGCCGGAGCCCGAGCCGCCCGAGCCCAGCGCGTCGCCGCCGCCCTCCCAGCGCGTCGCCGCCGCCTCTCGCCGTCGCCGCCGCCGCCGACCCGCCCCACCGGACCGCGGAGCCGCCCCGCCCACGGACGCGCCTCGCGGAGGTACCCGACCCGCCGCCGCGGTTTTTTAGAAAACCCCCGGTTTTAAAAAAACCCTAGATCGCTTTTTTTATATAGATCGGTTTATTTTCGTCGGTTTATTTAATTAGCGAACGTCCGTTCGTCTGTTCGCTTTTAACGAACGTGTTCACTGTTTAGGTTACATTAACGAACGTTCGCTCGCTTAGCGATTCGTCGCTTTTCTTTTATTCAAATTATTCCGCGGTTATTTCGATCGTGATTTCAGATCCAATTTTCAAACCTGTTTATCTTTTTGCTCGTTTATCGGAATCAAAGCGATTCAAGCGCTGGAGTTTCATCTCGAAACCCTCTTTCCGAATAATCAACTCAAACCAGTTTTTATCTCTGTAAAATTTGACTCTAGTTCAGATTAGTAAACGGACCTTATTTCTTTCGCCGTTTGAGTTTCGTTGTTTCGTTTGGTTTGATTCTTTTGCAAACGGAGTTCTTAAGTTGAACTCTCCGTCAACCCCTTTTCAGTTGAAGTTTCGTTTGTGCATCTTTGTTTGTTTACTTATGTATGTATTGTTTGCTTGCGATAGAATTCCCGGAGTGCGAAGCGTGTTACTACGAGTCTCTAGGATTCACGGATCGTCAGCAAGGAAAGTAACACTTGATCATATCTTTTCCTACCTAGTTTTTATGCATTAGCTCAATCCTCAAATATTGCATGATTAGGATGTCATTAATTTGTGGGTTGGGAAGTAGATGATGAGGTAGGAACCTATTGTCCTGTTACTTTCAAACCTTGGGAGTTACTTCTACGTTATGCTTATATTGCCATGCTATGCTCGTAGACGTGGTTTGGGTTTGAGAGATATTCACGACAGATGTGAGATTGTTAATTAATGGTTTACTTTAAGGTGGCAACTTAAATACACATCTGGGTGGATTGAGGCACCTGGGAACCCGGTGTTTCTGCATTTTTGGAAATCCGGGGTACCCGTGTGATCTTCCTATGGACCGCCACCTGGGCTCAAAGGAACTGAGTTATTCATGCTAGAAAACTTCCGTGTGCAGCCACAAGCTATTATGGGCTCTAGCATAGTTGAGTAAGTTACGTGAAGCTCTCGAAGAGGTAGGTCAGCAGGTAGTGGGTTTTATAGGTTTGGTATGATCTATCCGGAGTAGAGAGTTAATGTTTCTGAAAGACTGTGTCTCGGTCATCCGTCTCTCAAACACCATGTAGTGCGAGAAACCAACGGAGGCGATCGAGTCTTGTGGGGAAAAGTGCGCAAACCTCTGCAGAGTGTACAATCTAATCATGGTTAGCCGTGTCCCCGGTTATGGACAAATCTGAGTATCTAGTACTTGAGTATTCACATGTATCTCATCACTCTAAATTAATATTGCCGGGTTGTTAATCACTTTAATTGGGATTGAGTTGGGGTTATACCTTCTCAATGATGGTTCAACCACCGTGATAGTTAAAGTAAAAATTTATTCCTTTGATGTAGGGAAAAATTGGCTTTTCGCAAACAGTAACCATAGAGCTTTCCACCAGCCATATATGCATGTAGTATAGCTTATTCTTTCATTACTCTCTATGTGTTACATTGCCAGCATATTCCATGTGCTGACCCGTTCTCGGGCTGCAACGTATTATGTTGCAGACTTTTCGACGAGGAGTAAGGATCGAGGTCGTTGCCGTGCAGCTCGCTTATGCCGTTGGAGTTGATGGACTCACTTTATCTTCCAAGCCTTCCATTGTTATCGCATTAGATGGCCTTAAGCCATATTATTGTAATAAGTTCTCTTTTGAGACATTCGATGTAATAAGTGTGTGATTGCTACTCTGTTTATAAATCCTTCGAGTACTGTGTGTGTCAGCATTACCGATCCAGGGATGACACAGAAGCACAGAGACTTGACCATCTGAGGTCGGGTCGCTACATTCAATCTCGTTACCAGCAAGTCTCTTTACTCGTTACGTAATGCATCATTCCGTAACTAACTCATTAGTTACATTGCTTGCAAGGCTTATAGTGATGTGCATTACCGAGAGGGCCCAGAGATACCTCTCCGACAATCGGAGTGACAAAACCTAATCTCGAAATACGCCAACCCAACATGTACCTTTGGAGACACCTGTAGAGCTCCTTTATAATCACCGAGTTACGTTGTGATGTTTGGTAGCACACAAAGTGTTCCTCCGGTAAACGGGAGTTGCATAATCTCATAGTTATAGGAACTTGTATAAGTTATGAAGAAAGCAATAGCAATATACTAAAACGATCAAGTGCTAAGCTAACGTAATGGGTCAAGTCAATCACATCATTCTCCTAATGATATGATCCCATTAATCAAATGACAACACATGTCTATGGTTAGGAAACATAACCATCTTTGATCAATGAGCTAGTCAAGTAGAGGCATACTAGTGACATTAAGTTTGTCTATGTATTCACACATGTATCATGTTTCCGGTTAATACAATTCTAGCATGAATAATAAACATTTATCATGATATAAGGAAATAAATAATAACTTTATTATTGCCTCTAGGGCATATTTCCTTCAGTCTCCCACTTGCACTTGAGTCAATAATCTAGATTACACAGTAATGATTCTAACACCCATGGAGTCTTGGTGCTGATCATGTTTTGCTCGTGGAAGAGGCTTAGTCAACGGGTTTGCAACATTCAGATCCGTATGTATCTTGCAAATCTCTATGTCTCCCACCTGGACTTGGTCCCGGATGGAATTGAAGCGTCTTTTGATGTGCTTGGTCCTCTTGTGAAATCTGGATTCCTTTGCCAAGGAAATTGCACCAGTATTGTCACAAAAGATCTTCATTGGTCCCGATGCACTAGGTACGACACCTAGATCGGAAATGAACTCTTTCATCCAGACTCCTTCATTTGCTGCTTCCAAAGCAGCTATGTACTCCGCCTCGCATGTAGATCCCGCCACGACGCTTTGTTTAGAACTGCACCAACTGACAACTCCACCGTTCAATATAAACACGTATCCGGTTTGCGATTTAGAATCGTCCGGATCAGTGTCAAAGCTTGCATCGACGTAACCATTTACGACTAGCTCTTTGTCACCTCCATAAACGAGAAACATATCCTTAGTCATTTTCAGGTATTTCAGGATATTCTTGACCGTTGTCCAGTGATCCATTCCTGGATTACTTTGGTACCTACCTGCCAAGCTTATTGCTAAGCACACGTCAGTGCGGTACACAGCATTGCATACATGATAGATCCTATGGCTGAAGCATAGGGAACATCTTTCATTTTCTCTCTATCTTCTGCTGTGGTCGGGCATTGAGTCTGACTCAACTTCACACCTTGTAACACGGGCAATAACCCTTTCTTTGCCTGATCCATTTTGAACTTTTTCAAAACTTTATCAAGGTATGTGCTTTGTGAAAGTCCAATTAAGCGTCTTGATCTATCTCTATAGATCTTGATGCCCAATATGTAAGCAGCTTCACCGAGGTCTTTAATTGAAAAACTTTTATTCAAGTATCCCTTTATGCCATCCAGAAATTCTATATCATTTCCGATTAACAATATGTCATCTACATATAATATCAGAAATGCTAAAGAGCTCCCACTCACTTTCTTGTAAATACAGGCTTCTCCAAAAGTCTATATAAAACCATATGCCTTGATCACACTATTAAAGAGTTTATTCCAACTCCGAGAGGCTTGCACCAGTCCATATATGGATCACTGGAGCTTGAACACTTTGTTAGCACCTTTTGGATCGACAAAACCTTCCGGTTGCATCATATACAACTCTTCTTCTAGAAATCCATTCAGGAATGCAGTTTTGACATCCATTTGCCAAATTTCATAATCATAAAATGCGGCAATTGCTAACATGATTCGGACAGACTTAAGCATCGCTACGGGTGAGAAAGACTCATCGTAGTCAACCCCTTCAACTTGTCGAAAACCTTTTGCAATAAGTTGAGCTTTGTAGACAGTTACATTACCATCAGCGTCAGTCTTCTTCTTGAAGATCCATTTATTTTCTATGGCTTGCCGATCATCGGGCAAGTCAACCAAAGTCCAAACTTTGTTCTCATACATGGATCCCATCTCAGATTTCATGGCCTCAAGCCATTTTGCGGAATCTGGGCTCATCATCGCTTCCTCATAGTTCGTAGGTTCGCCATGGTCAAGTAACATGACTTCTAGAATAGGATTACCGTACCACTCTTGTGCGGATGTTACTCCTACGAGGTTCTGTAGTAATTTGATCTGAAGTTTCATGATCAATATCATTAGCTTCCTCACTGATTGGTGTAGTTGTCACGGGAACCGGTTCTTGTGATGAACTACTTTCCAATAAAGGAGCAGGTACAGTTACCTCATCAAGTTCTACTTTCCTCCCACTCACTTCTTTCGAGAGAAAATCCTTCTCTAGAAAGGATCTGAATTTAGCAACAAAAATCTTGTCCTCAGATCTGTGATAGAAGGTGTACCCAATAGTCTCTTTTGGGTATCCTATGAAGACACATTTCTCTGGTTTCTTGCCAAACTTTAAGAAACGATAACTTTGGTTTCTTGCCAAACCACAGTTCATAAGGCGTCGTCTCAATGGATTTTGATGGTGCCCTATTTAATGTGACATCATAGATCGCACCATAGATAGCGGTAAATCAGTAAGAGACATCATAGATCGCACCATATCTAGTAAAGTACGATTACGACGTTCGGACACCATTTCTTTGTGGTGTTCCGGGTGGCGTGAGTTGCGAAACTATTCCACATTGCTTCAAATGTAAACCAAACTCGTAACTCAAATATTCTCCTCCACGATCAGATCGTAGAAATTTTATTTTCTTGTTACGATGATTTTCCACTTCACTCTAAAATTCTTTTCAAATGTTTCAGACTTGTGTTTCATCAAGTAGATATACCCATATCTGCTCAAATCATCTGTGAAGGTGAGAAAATAACGATATTCGCCATGTGAGCCTCAATATTCATTGGACCACATACATCAAGATGTATGATTTCCAACAAATCAGTTGCTCGCTCCATAGTTAGGAGAACGGCGTTTTAGTCATCTTGCCCATGAGGCACGGTTCGCAAGTACCAAGTGATTCATAATCAAGTGATTCCGTAAGTCCATCAAGATGGAGTTTCTTCATGCGTTTTACACCAATATGACCCAAACAGCCAGTGCCACAAATAAGTTGCACTATCATTATCAACTCTGCATCTTTTGGCTTCAACATTATGAATATGTGTATCACTACTATCGAGATTCAATAAAAATAGACCACTCTTCAAGGGTGCATGACCATAAAAGATATTACTCATATAAATAGAACAACCATTATTCTCTGATTTAAATGAATAACCATCCCGCATCAAACAAGATCCAGATATAATGTTCATGCTTAACGCTGGCACCAAATAACAATTATTTAGGTCTAAAACTAATCCAGATGGTAGATGTAGAGGTAGCGTGCCGACCGCGATCACATCGACTTTGGAACCATTTCCCACGCCAGCACCGCCACCTCGTCCTTTGCCAATCTTCGCTAATCAGAGTCCTGCTTTGAGTTGCAAATATTAGCAATGTAACCGGTATCAAATACCAGTGCTATCTGCGAGCATTAGTAAGGTACACATCAATAACATGTATATCACATATACCTTTGTTTACCTTGCCATCCTTCTTATCCGCCAAATACTTGGGGCAGTTCCGCTTCGATGTCCACCGCTTGCGGTAGAAGCACTCGATTTCAGGCTTAGGTCCAGACTTGGGTTTCTTCTCCGAGCGATAAGAACTTGCTTGCTGTTCTTCTTGAAGTTCCCTTCTTCTTCCCTTTGCCCTTCTTCTTGAAACTGGTGGTCTTATTGACCATCAACACTTGATGCTCCTTCTTGATTTCTACCTCGCAGCCTTTAGCATTGCGAAGAGCTCGGGAATAGTTTTGTCCATCCCTTGCATATTATAGTTCATCACGAAGCTCTTGTAGCTTGGTGGCGATGATTGAAGAATTCATCAATGACACTATCATCGTGAAGATTAACTCCGGTTGAATCAAGTGATTATTACCCGACATTTTGAGTATATGTTCACCGATGTAACTATTCTCCTCCATCTTACAGCTATAGAACTTATTGGAGACTCCTGGAATATCTCTCAATCCGGGCATTTGCTTGAAATATTAACTTCAACTCCTGGAACATCTCATATGCTCCATGACGTTCAAAACGTCGTTTAAGACCCGGTTCTAAACCGTAAAGCATGGCACACTGAACTATTGAGTAGTCATCAGCTTTGCTCCGCCAGACGTTCTTAACATCGTCAGTTGCATCTGAAGCAGGCCTGGCACCCAGCGGTGCTTCCAGGACGTAATTCTTCTGTGCAACAATGAGGATATCCTCAAGTTATGGACCCAGTCCGTGTAGTTGCTACCATCATCTTTCAACTTAGCTTTCTCAAGGAACGCATTAAAATTCAACGGAACAACATCACGAGCCATCTATCTACAACAAACATAGACAAGCAAAATACTATCAGGTACTAAGTTCATGATAAATTTAAGTTCAATTAATCATATTACTTAAGAACTCCCACTTAGACAGACATCTCTCTAGTTCATCTAAGTGATCACGTGATCCAAATTGACTAAACCATGTCCGATCATCACGTGAGATGGAGTAGTTTCAATGGTGAACATCACTATGTTGATCATATCTACTATATGATTCACGCCGACCTTCGGTCTCCATGTTCCGAGGCCATGTCTCGTATATGCTAGGCTCATCAAGTTTAACTCGAGTATTCTGCGTGTGCAACTGTTTTGCACTCGTTGTATTTGAACGTAGAGCCTATCACACCCGATCATCACGTGGTGTCTCAAAGACGAAGAACTTTCATAGCGGTGCATACTCGGGAGAACACTTCTTGATAATTAGTGAGAGATCATCTTAAAATGCTACCGTCAATCAAAGCAAGATAAGATGCATAAAGGATAAACATCACATGCAATCAATATAAGTGATATGATATGGCCATCATCATCTTGTGCTTGTGATCTCCATCTCCGAAGCACCATCGTGATCACCATCGTCACCGGAGCGACACCTTGATCTCCATCATAGCATTGTTGTCGTCTCGCCAATCTTATGCTTCTATGACTATCGCTACCGCTTAGTGATAAAGTAAAGCATTACAGATGCATTGCATTGCATACAATAAAGCGACAACCATATGGCTCCTGCCATTGCCGATAACTTCGGTTACAAAACATGATCATCTCATACAATAAAATATAGCATCATGTCTTGACCATATCACATCACAACATGCCCTGCAAAAACAAGTTAGACGTCCTCTACTTTGTTGTTGCAAGTTTTACGTGGCTGCTACGGGCTTAGCAAGAATCGTTCTTACCTACGCATCAAAACCACAACGATAGTTTGTCAAGTTAGTGCTATTTTAACCTTCGCAAGGACCGGGCGTAGCCACACTCGGTTCAACTAAAGTTGGAGAAACTGACACCCGCCAGCCACCTGTGTGCAAAGCATGTCGGTAGAACCAGTTTCGCGTAAGCGTCTGGCGTAATGTCGGTCCGGCCGCCAGATAACAATACCGCCGAACCAAAGTATGACATGCTGGTAAGCAGTATGACTTGTATCGCCCACAACTCACTTGTGTTCTACTCGTGCATATAACATCAACGCATAAAACCAGGCTCTGATACCACTGTTGGGAAACGTAGTAATTTCAAAAAAAATCCTACGCACACGCAAGATCATGATGATGTATAGCAACGAGAGGGGAGAGTGTTGTCCACGTACCCTCATAGACAGAAAGCGGAAGCGTTATAACAACGCGGTCGATGTAGTTGTACGTCTTCACGGCCCGACCGATCAAGCACCGAAACTACGACACCTCCGAGTTCTAGCACACGTTCAGCTCGATGACAATCCCCGGACTCTGATCGAGCAAAGTGTCGAGGAAGAGTTCCGTCAGCACGACGACGTGGTGACGGTGATGATGTTCTACCGACGCAGGGCTTCGCCTAAGCACCGCTACAATATGACCGAAGTGGAATATGGTGGAGGGGGGCACCGCACACGGCTAAGGAACGATCATGAAGATCAACTTGTGTGTCATGGGGTGCCCCTGCCCCCGTATATAAAGGAGGGAGGGGGGAGGTGCGGCCGGCCCCCTAGGGGTGCGCCTGGAGGAGTCCTACTCCCACCGGGAGTAGGACTCCCCCTCTTGCCTTGTTGGAGAAGGAAGGGGGAAGGGGGAAAAAGGAAAGGGGGGCGCCGCCCCCCCCTCCTTGTCCTATTCGGACTAGGGGGGAGGGGGGCGCGCGGCCTGCCCTGGCCAGCCCTCCTCTTCTCCCTTAGGGCCCATTAACCCCCCCGGGGGGGGGGGTCCAGTAACCCCCCGGTACTCCGGTAAAATTCCGATTTCACCCGGAACGATTTCGTTATCCAAATATAGGCTTACGATATATCAATCTTTATGTCTCGACCATTTCGAGACTCCTTGTCATGTCCGTGATCACATCCAGGACT
The DNA here is from genome assembly GCA_021605205.1 of Aegilops longissima. NCBI lineage: Eukaryota > Viridiplantae > Streptophyta > Magnoliopsida > Poales > Poaceae > Aegilops > Aegilops longissima. The sequence continues at coordinate 123,531,738 of CM038681.1, forward strand.
CTGAACAACCTTCGGTACATCAAAAACTACAAACTCATAATAAAACTGTCATCGTAACGTTAAGCGTGCGGACCCTACGGGTTTGAGAATAATGTAGACATGACCTAGAACTGTTTCCGGTCAATAAACAATAGTGGAACCTGGATGCTCATATTGGCTCCTACATATTCTACGAAGATCTTTATCGGTCAAACCGCACAACAACATACGTTGTTCCCTTTGTCATCGGTATGTTACTTGCTTGAGATTCGATCATCGGTATCTCCATACCTAGTTCAATCTCGTTACCGGCAAGTCTCTTTACTCGTTACGTAATGCATCATTCCGTAACTAACTCATTAGTTACATTGCTTGCAAGGCTTATAGTGATGTGCATTACCGAGAGGGCCCGAGATACCTCTCGACAATCGGAGTGACAAAACCTAATCTCGAAATCGCCAACCCAACATGTACCTTTGGAGACACACCAGAGCTCGTTTATAATCACCCAGTTACGTTGTGACGTTTGGTAGCACACAAAGTGTTCCTCCGGTAAACGGGAGTTGCATAATCTCATAGTTATAGGAACTTGTATAAGTCATGAAGAAAGCAATAGCAATATACTAAAACGATCAAGTGCTAAGCTAACGGAATGGGTCAAGTCAATCACATCATTTTCCTAATGATATGATCCCATTAATCAAATGACATCACATGTCTATGGTTAGGAAACATAACCATCTTTGATCAATGAGCTAGTCAAGTAGAGGCATACTAGTGACATTAAGTTTGTCTATGTATTCACACATGTATCATGTTTCCGGTTAATACAATTCTAGAATGAATAATAAACATTAGTCATGATATAAGGAAATAAATAATAACTTTATTATTGCCTCTAGGGCATATTTACTTCACAAGACCCATCCGTTATCTTAGCACTATGATCGTTTAGTTTATTGCTATTGCTTTCTTCATGACTTATACATGTTCCTATGACTATGAGATTATGCAACTCCCGAATACCATAGGAACACTTAGTGTGCTATCAAACGTCACAACGTAACTGGGTGATTATGAAGATGCTCTACATGTGTCTCCGATGGTGTTTGTTGAGTTGGCATAGATCAAGATTAGGATTTCTCACTCTAATTGTCGGAGAGGTATCTCTAGGCCCTCTCGGTAATGCACATCACTATAAGCCTTGCAAGCAATGTGACTAATGAGTTAGTTGCAGGATGATGCATTAGGGAACAAGTAAAGAGACTTGCCGGTAACGAGATTGAACTAGGTATGGTGATACCGACAATCGAATCTCGGGCAAGTAACATATCGATGACAAAGGGAACTAATGAGTTAGTTGTTATGCGGTTTGACCGATAAAGATCTTCGTAGAATATGTAGGAGCCAATATGAGCATCCAGGTTTCGCTATTGGTTATTGAGCGGAGAGGTGTCTCGGTCATGTCTACATAGTTCTCGAACCCGTAGGGTCCGCACGCTTAACGTTCGATGACGATTTGTATTATGAGTTTATGTGATTTGATGAGCGAAGGTTGTTTAGAGTCCCGGATGAGATCACGGACATGATGAGGAGTCTCAAAATAGTCGAGACATAAAGATTGATATATTGGACCATGTTATTCAGACACCGGAAGTGTTCCGGATGGTTTCGGGTAAAACCGGAGTGCCGGAGGGGTTACCCGAACCCCCCGGGGGAACTAATGGGCCACCATGGGCCTTATTGGAGAGAGAGGAGGGCAGCCAGGCCAGGCCGCCCCCTTGCAGTCTGAATTGGACAAGGGAAGGGGGGCGGCGCCCCCTTTCCTTCTCCCTCTCTCCCTCTCCTTCCTTCCCCCTCTCTCCCTCTTGGTGGAATCCTACTACGACTTGGAGTCCTAGTAGGACTCCCCTCCTTGGGCGCGCCACCTAGGGTCGGCCGACCTCCTCCTCCCCTCCTTTATATATGGGGGAGTGGGGCACCCCATAGACACACAAGTTGATCTTTTAGCCGTGTGCGGTGCCCCCCTCCATAGAAACACACCTCGGTCATATCGTCATAGTGCTTAGGCGAAGCCTTGCGCCGTTAACTTCATCATCACCGTCATCATGCCGTCATGCTAACGAAACTCTCCCTCGGCCTCAACTGGATCAAGAGTTCGAAGGACGTCACCGAGCTGAATGTGTGCAGATCGCGGAGGTGCCGAGCGTTTGGTACTTGGATCGCTTGGATCGGGAAGACGTTTGACTACATCAACCGCATTACTAAATGCTTCCGCTTTCGGTCTACGAGAGTACATGGACACACTCTCCCCGCTTGTTGCTATGCTTCTCCTAGATAGATCTTGCGTGATTGTAGGCAATTTTTTTTGAAATACTACATTGCCCAATAGTGGTATCAGTGCCAGGTTTATGCGTAGATGTTATATGCACGAGTAGAACACAAAGAGTTGTGGGCGATAATAGTCATACTGCTTACCAGCATGTCATACTTTGATTCGGCGGTATTGTTGGATGAAGCGGCCCAGACCGACATTACGTGACCGCATTCATGAGACTGGTTCTACCACCGTGCTTCGCACATAGGTGGCTAGTGGGTGTCTGTTTCTCCAACTTTAGTTGAGTCGAGTGTGACTACGCCCGGTCCTATTTGAAGGTTAAAACAACACACTTGACGAAAAATCGTTGTGGTTTTGATGCGTAGGTAAGAACAGTTCTTGCTAGAAGCCCGTAGCAGCCACGTAAAACTTGCAACAACAAAGTAAAGGACGTCTAACTTGTTTTTGCAGGGCTTGCTATGATGTGATATGGTCAAGACGTGATGATATATAATTTGTTGTATGAGATGATCATGTTTTGTAACAGTTATCGGCAACTGGCAGGAGCCATATGGTTGTCGCTTTATTGTATGAAATGCAATCGCCATGTAATTGCTTTACTTTATCACTAAGCGCACTACAAAAAATACACTTCCGTGATGATACGTGTTTGTCACGATGGGTCGCGTTTTTGTCATGCATGTACATCCATGACGATTTTATGGCTAAGTGGGAGAATCAAGATAGTCATACTGTCTTTGTCGTAGAAGTGTTCCATGACATTACCAAAATTATCATCACGGAAGTGTCCACTTCCATGACGATAAATCGCGTCCGAAGTGCTTTCGTCAAGGGTGACCGACCGTGGCATCCACCGTAGCGGAGCGCCGTTAAGCTATCGGGTCGGGTTTTGGATCCGATAACCCGTTAACAGCCCGACCAATGGGGATTTTCCGTGTAAAATCATCATTGGCTGGAGAAACTGCGTGTCGGCTCATCGTTGGGACAGATGTCATCCACTCATTGGACGAAGGCGCCTATGATACGTCGACCGTGGCACGCATTAACAGAGGCCCATTCTGTGAAAAGGCGGCCCGTTTGACTTGGTCAAAAGGTGGCGGGCGGCCCATGGAAAGCTTGTTAACGGCTTGTTCGCATATAGCCCATTTACAGCCCGCTAACCCAAGGCCCGTTCGCCCTATCCGAATTAGGCCCGATGGCGTCATCTGGGCCACCCAATATGATTCAGCCCGTTTTCGCCGGCCCATGTATGGCCCATGGCGTCTTCGGCCCATATGAGGCCCTATGTAACTCTTGGCCTATTAACGGCCCGTGGTGTGGCGGCCCGTAATGAACAGTGTATCACTTTACACCCATTAACGGCCCGTGGGTGGCGGCCCGTAATGAACGAGTGTATCACTTTATACCCATTAACGGCCCGTTATTCCGTTGGGCGTTCCAGCCCATGTTATCTTCGGCCTTCTCGGAGCCCATTTATTCTTGGGCTCATTTCCGGCGATTCGTTTACTTACGGCCCGTTCTTGTCATTTTACGCTTGTGGGCCAAATTCAGCCCGTGGTTCTGATCGGCCCGTTTGTGGTCCGTTAATCGTTGGGCGTTTTCATAGCGTCATGAAATCGGCCTATTAACGATGGCCCGTTATGGTCGGCCCATGAGCAGACGATTCAACTCTAGCCGTTTACGGCCATAATGCGACTGTTATTGGCCCATGTTATCATCTTGCCGTATAAGGCCCATTGATGATCTGACCCGTAGAAGGCCCATTGTTTCTCGGCCCGTAGAAGGCCCATTGTTTCTCTGACCCGTAGAAGGCCCCTTGTTTCTGACCCGTAGGAGCCCGGTGTCACTACTGATAAATATTAGCCCATGGTTATTGTAGCCTAGTTTTAAAAATAGGTTATTGCAGCCACTAGCAAACCGCGGAAAAAGAAGCGCAATGACTACAAGCAAACAAATAAACAAGACAACAAGGAAATAAATAAGCAAGCAACTTACGCTAGGCTATCACGGCTATCACATATTACATCCTTTGGGCATCAAAGTTAGCCACCGATTGCAAATAAGCAGCGCCGACAAAAGAATATACAAAAGCGAGAGCACTTGAAGGCACTAGGCACGGCAAGCTCGGGCCCCCAAGCAGTGAAGAAGCTGAGTAGACCTCGGTTGTGTCAGCGATAGATGCATCAACACTAGATTTAAGGCATGATGGTGCGCACGGCAGTCCTCGACATCTTCATTGCATCTTTGACTTCAAGTCGGAGCTGAGCTGAAGCAAGCCTTTCGCTTTAAGTTGAGGCTGAAGAAGTCGAACTGATTGAGGCAGCGGCTGCACAGAGGTTGTCTCACACCTGCTTTGGTGAGTAGCTTCAACTCATTGTCTTCATCAAGACAGGACCTTGGGGTCATCTCGCTGTCCTCAAGATGGTTTGGCTCACTATCTTCCCTAAAGTTCTGCACTGGCGTAAGAATCGACTCGAAGAGAAACAAGGAGACACGTAACAGGTTTCACAATTATATAAGCAAATAAATGGATCATTACGCATAAGGAACATGTTTTTACAACTACAATTTGAAGCTGGTAGTTGTTGCAAACATCAATCAGATGTAAACACAAAGCAAACAGCGATGGAGGAAATGATGCCTATCCAAATCTATACTAGAACAAAGTTTGAAGGCTTGAGAAGGATGAACTTACATTACATGTTAACACGGGCTGGACAAAGCCCTTCTCCATGTTGATGGAAGGATAATTCAATAAATTCCCCAAAGAAAATTCTTTATAAGCGTTGCCATTATTCTACATTTTGCAAAGAGTAAATATAGATCAAATAATATTGGAAGAAGCAGAGGATAATGAAGCTCGGTGCGGTGATGATACATAATCAAATAGCAATTAATTAAGTACAACGTTACAAGGCAAAAGGAGAGAGTCTTGACAAGAGCAATCAGAGCCCATTATTGTTTTGAGATCGTATGATCCTTTGAGCAAGGAGATTCATCTGAAATTAGTTTTCATACAAGAGAGAAGGTAAGGCACAAGCAGAAATTTAGGAGTTCAAATTTTGAATTGATATCATAGACGATTACTGACGTATTTGGGCTCCCAGCAGTTCTAATAGGGGTTTGGCCCTTTGGAGTAGGGGTAAAGTGTGTGGTGCAGTTGGGCTGTGTTTTTCTGTGGCTGCTGATCTATCTGATTTAACAGGTATCACTACCTTTTCCAAATACCTAGTTTGTACTCCTTGAGGATCTGCACTCACCCTCTTCCTTTTGGACATCTATTACGAAAGAACAACATTTGTTGGAAAAACATAGTGTGACGACACATGGAATAGGTACAGAAAATGGATAGGTATGGCATATAATCATATATGATGCTTAAACTAAGCAGATGGTGTAACAAAGTAGAAGTAATGCAAGAGGTCAGATGCAAAATATATGCGACCAATACAACTTTGCAAAGTTAGAGCAAGCACCTTGATGGGTGAATAAGATAGGCCATCCTCCACCATGCCAAGTTTGTTAGCGGTGGATCGTTCGCAATATTCCTCTCGTCGCCCATTCTCATATTCATTTTGATAATGTTCAATATCGACATGCATGAAAACATAAAAACAAGTGAGATTTTCTTTGTAATGCGAAGTGATTCTAATCAATCTGCCTCCTGTAAACCCCTTTGTGCTATCTCTGCAATTCTTTTAAAAGATGCCATGCATGCTGTAATTTGTTGTGTGCATTAATATAATGTGGCCTACTACTCAAAATATGAGAGCTCGAAGTGATGACACTTTGAGATGATAACTTCAACATATAGTAAAGAAGAACAAGTCGACTGACTGTGATTCAAAATATACTAAGGAGAACAACTCGACTGACGATCGACCGCAAGAGAAGAGTATCATCTTAAAGAAGAAGCGGAAGAGCAAGCAGATTGAAGATATTACAAGTCTTTCAATACAATGTCGGTTGGCCACCATGATGAACAGGCGCGCAGAGAAATACTATTCTTTCGGTCTCTCCATATGTGGCTCACATGCATTTCGAAACTAAAGTAGGAACATTTAGCTCACCAATTAAACATCTCTCAGTTTTACTAATATCAGCAATAATATCAGATATGAATTTGTACAACTAAGCTTGTTTAGCTCGATGGGTGGAGCAGTGCTATTACGACCACGAACCACGTGGCTGATTGTGGTCATCATAAAATGGGGAAAACATAAGCATGATGAGTACAGTGTTGACCGTGGCAGTTAGATGGCAGATCTGAAGCTGCAAACCGCGCAAAGGGTAGTTAGCAACCGATGTTTGCTTTGAAATAACAACTAAGATTTGGTATGGACAAGAAAGTACGGTCAACAAGTGACAAAGAAATGCAATTATGTTGTCTCTCTATATGTCGCGACATGCATTTGGAAACTCAAGTGGGACCTTTAGCTAACCAATTAAATGTGTCGGTTAACTAATATCGGTATCATATCACAATCATATTTGAACAACTAAGCTTTGAATTCTGAGTGTTGTGTTGTTTAGCTTGAAGGGTGGAGTAATGCTAGTCTGACGAAAGCACCTCATGAGATCATAGTAGAGTAGATAAAGGGAAAACCCTAAGCATCAAGAGAAAAATCAGGAAAGTGGAACTAGCTGGACGATGGGTGGCGCACATGCTTTTGAAGCGAATATAGGAACATTAGGTGACCAATTAAGCGTTCTCTGTTTTAGTGATATGAGCATCATATCAGATTCGTATTCAACACGTAAGCTTTGGGTTGAGGTCTTGAGGAGCAGTGCTAGCACGACACGAAGCACCTACGATGATGGTAGTGAATATAAAGGGAAACCATAAGCTTTACGAGTATAGTGCCCGTGCCATGGCGGATCTGAAGGTGCAAACCGGACAAAGCTACCGCAACCAATGTTTGCTTTCAACTAGCCACTACGATTTGAGTACGGACAAGAAAAGTACGATAAACAAATTACGATCTATTTTCGGGTGAGATCAATAACTTAAGCACATATGGAAGAGTACCACCTCTCTTGCGGCGCCGTGTAGGCCTATCTTGTCGTTGAGGTGCTGCGGGTGCGATGGCTGTCGGCGGCGGGAAGAAGACTTTAGGCGGCGAGGCGGCGGGTCGGGGATATATCCTGTTGCCGTGGGCGAAGGCGGTCGTAGGGCGGCAGCGGCAAGGTGACGACGGCGCCGATGAAGCGAGAGGAGGCGATGAAAGGATCTGGTCAGCGCCGTGGATGAGAGCGTCCATCTCTTGCGATGGGCGACGGGGTAGGGGTAGCGGCTCCGGCAAGGTGGAGGATGGGGTGGCGGACGGAGGAGGCTGGCGCGGTCGGAGGTTGTCGTGCCGCCGACGGTGTATGAATGGGGAAATGGAGGGAGGGGATCTCAAACTTTGGGGCGCTTCTACGAAATGGGGAAAATTCTGAACTTATCCCCGTTTAAAATTCGGACATCGCGTCGGTTGGGGATAGGGCGGTAATCTCGCATCTCCCAAATATTTGCGGTAACTATTTTGGGCGAGGAGAGGTGTTTTGCCGCCACGGTTGGCGCCCACGGTGTATGAGCAGGGCTGACAGGTAGAGGCGGTTGTGTCACGTCGATGGAAGTTACACATGCCCTATTTAAAATATTAGCCTACATCGATTTGGACGAGGAGAGTTTGTTTTGCCGCCCACCGTGTATGAATGGGAAATGGAGGAAGAGACACATGTCTTTGGACGAGCTTGAATCAAATGTGTTTTGCCGCCCACGTTTGGCGCCCACCGTGTCTGAATGGGCTCGAGGCCGTCGTGTCACGTCGATTGAAGTTACTAGTCTACCCCTATCGACAGCGGTGTAAATCCGGTCGATAAGGATGTCAAGTGTCGGGGTGAGACAGTAATTTCCATCTATAAACACTTGCTTGGGCAGCCCACAAATTATAGTGGGTGTTTAGCGCCGTTCAAAACTTGGGAGAATTAGCATTCACGTTTGCCACAGGACTGGCAAACTAAATTCAAATCAATTTGTATTAGATTACGAATATCCACAGATAATTATACGTTTTGTTATTTATTTCTTCAAAACCACAACAAAGATTTATTCCACCTTTATATATGATTATGATTTAGAAATGCCGTGATCTTGAATTGATGGGTTGGATACACTCTGATTCAAACAGTTATTTCATCAATACAATATGCTCACACGAAAAACAGTTCACCTTATGTCAATCATACAAGTCTTGAGGATTACCTCGCCTAAAAATTCGGATCATTACAACACATGGACAACATAGGGGTCTTGCAACATAATCCATTCGGAGACATGACACAACATGCAAGTACAATAATCTAATGACAATTTCAACTGGTATCTAAAGAAGAACCGGGATTACCTTGGCTTGGATAGCGAAACAATGAGGACCTCCTCCGTCTTCAAATGCAACATTCTTACTTCCTCCAATTCTTGGGTTGCTTGCATAATGCGTGCCGCTAATTCCGTAATTTCCAGCCTCAAGATAAAGATTACCTCATTCATGGCAGCCACACCATCTCTTTACGCCTCTAGTAGAGCCTCAAGCACTATAATATCTGTGCTCGAGACTGCTCTCGGCGGTGTTGCCTCTGAACTGCTACCATCTGGTAACATGGATGGCGCCTTGCTTCCACAAATAGATTACGGGGTTGTACATTGTGTCCTAGTGTGAGCGGCATCTGAAAGGTTTCATTTGGACATAAGTAAGAGATAGTTATCGTATGATCCAGGCAGTAAGCTTACATGGTAAGCGACAGACGAATTATTGCGAGCATGGCAAACTATATTTAAATGGTTGAAGCAGCATCAGCGAAAAGAAATTAAAATGGTAAGATGAAACTAGGGATGTAAGTGGCAAATAAGCGACATCCATGGTCCCATCTAGTTAGTTTTGCTACCTCCTAGTTCATTTTCCTCAAAAACAAAAACTCTTTTGAACTATCATACCACTAGTGGACTTTAATCGGGATTAAGCGGGACCCGATTGACATCCCTAGTTGAAAGGAGTGTACAACCGCTATATTTAAGTTGCCAAGGCATCTAAGCGGTTGAAATAATCGAGAAAGCACTTAACAGTGTGGCCTCATATAAACTACGAAGACAGTCTTGTGATGAAGTTGAGAGGAAAAGTTAAGGACTCAAATGAAATAGGCATGCATTTCTTTACGATAGTACAGCGAGCCTTGCGACATATTGGCCAACTCAGGTATAGCGTAACAACAAACAAGCATTGAATCAAGCAATACAACAAAGCGGAACAACTGAACTATTTGTAATTCGGTAGGATTACACGTTGAGGCACAAGCCAAGAAAGCAGCCCACTCGCATTACATTTCACATGTACTAAAACACTTTGGCTTACCATATGTTCTTTGTGAAGCCTAGCTGCTGTTGCAATGTTCTTTGAAGATATAAATCGACATCCGTGGTTGCAAATCTAGTTGTTGTAGTTTATTACGCACCATCTATTTAGGTAAAATTAATTTTAATCGCATGCCTGGTCGAATTGATCATCAATGGTTCATCTAAACTAATGAAAGAAGGGTGTGTGCATACCGACAATATATCTGCTTCCCTCTATTTTTATGCTTGTTAGAGGTGCCAGCCCCAAAAGAACAAATATTTTGCTTGATGGGGTTGGCAGCTCCATAATTAATAGAAGCATCAAATTAGTCATGCAACTTGGGAAGATCAAGAACACACAAACAAGTAATGAGCAGAGGCTCGGAGCGGTGATGTAATAGCTAGCATCGAGAAAATGTAGGGTAAAACGAACAAAAAGCAGCGGAACCACATGCTAGTTTGCTGATGTGTAATTAAGCATAGAGAACATTAAGCGATCGATGGAACCAACGGTGGCATCGAGAACAAAACTAAAGCATATTAACTATATGTGCCTTTGGTATGTAATTTAGCACATGTAACATGTTCCTTTGCCGGAAGTATGGCCCTCTGGTGCAAGCGAGAATAACGCGTCTCATGAAAAACTGAATGATGCCTGAAGAAATTCAAAGGTGCGGTGCTTATGCTAGGAAAGTGAGCGTGGCGCGGCCGTTGGATAATAGTACCGATTCTCGGCGTATGGGTATCGTTGTCATACTTGATAGCTAAGGATCGTCGATGGTGCTCGTGTTGCGGTTGAGTTTGGGCGGTATCGCCGTCGTTGAAGCGGCTCGGTGCTACGGTTGCGGCGCTGTCGACATACAAGAAAGCTCATCGTGGTAAGTGAACAGTTGCGATAAAGAAAAACCGAAGGAGTACAAATCGAAATAACCTGATGAGGCTGCGGCGTCGGTAAAGCAGGGCGGTGGAGTTGAATATGGCGTCCGTGGGCGGGTCGGTGCGATGGGCGAAGGCTTGGTGCGCGTGTTATGCAGATGCTTTCGGTGTGGCGGATCTGTTGCGCGGACGAGGCTTGTATGAAGGGCCAGCGAAGGCGGACGAGGAGTCGATGAAGGGCCTACGCTGTGGTGGGCGAGGCGCGGTTAAGCAGATCGGTGCGGTGGACCATGATGGCGGTCAAGGAGATCTGGAGGCGGTGGACAAGCCGATCGCTGAAGCGGCTCGGTGAAGTGGTGAGTTGGCGGTTGGGGGTTCCAAGGTGCGGAAGGTAGATCCGGCGGGGTGTGAGGTCCACCGCTGCGGCGGAGGACTAGATTCGGTGACTTGCCGTGGTTGGAAGTCGGGGAGGGAAGGGAGGGCTCGGGGAAGAATGTTGGGGGCAAGAGGGAAAACAATGGAGTTACCAAAGCAGCCCTTTTCCGTTCATGTGGCAGGGTAAAACAGGAATATCGCGAGGGCTAAACTTTGGTAGCGTGATATTTCGATGTGGAGGAAGTTTGAAAGCTTTTGGCGCCTAAAATTATAAGTATTCTGCTCTCGTCGGCCGACTATGATATCATGGCCGACAATTTGTTTGTTTTTTGCATAAAAAAATGTGCAAGTTTTGAAAATCAATGTCTCCAACTCGAAACTTAGATTGTCCATTCAATTCAAATATGGATCATTGAGCTACTACAAGCAAATACCATCATACGGTCCAATTCAAATGAAATTCCAAATGTGTTTATCCTAAATATGATGACAAAAGCAAAAATGTGTATGTGTATGAATAAAGTGAATGATTATAAAGTTTGAACATGCCCGTATGTGTATATCTCTAGGTTTGATATATGAATTTGAAATCACGAAATCCCGGCTTAAAAAATGTACCTCCGTTTAAATGAATTACAAAAGCTAATGATGGAGTCGAATTCCAAAATTCCAATCTTAGGTTTGTAATTCTGGTACATCATGCGACCGTCGATAATCGGCCACCACTTGATAGACCTGTGTACATATGATGGACAAGCGAGTAATAATTCCTTGGGAAAAATGAACCCAAATAAGCGAAAATACTAGAATTAATAGCACCTGCTCTCGTCATTGCGGCCGACTATGATATCATGGCCGACAATTTGTTTGTTTTGCATAAAAAAATGTGCAAGTTTTGAAAATCAATGTCTCCAACTCGAAACTTAGATTGTCCATTCAATTCAAATATGGATCATTGAGCTACTACAAGCAAATACCATCATACGGTCCAATTCAAATGAAATTCCAAATGTGTTTATCCTAAATATGATGACAAAAGCAAAAATGTGTATGTGTATGAATAAAGTGAATGATTATAAAGTTTGAACATGCCCGTATGTGTATATCTCTAGGTTTGATATATGAATTTGAAATCACGAAATCCCGGCTTAAAAAATGTACCTCCGTTTAAATGAATTACAAAAGCTAATGATGGAGTCAATAACCGATCAAGGTATATATCACGCATGTTCAAAAGTATCGTTATCTCATAGTACAAACTGTGAAACAAATTGATCAACCATGAGTGCACAATATCTCAATTACGCTAAAGTCCCTCAAATATAGACACCTCACTCTTTATCTGAAGTCAACCCCCCCCCACCACCACACACACACACACACACACAGAGAAGTCGTTCTCTCCCCCAAACACCAACACACGAGCACATTAACACCCCTCTCTCTTGTAAAGTCCGGACCCCAACATAGGTCTCTATCACTTTGTCTCTCGGGCATGCACACATCTCTTCCCTCACTCTCTAGGTCTCCCGCTATCTCTCTTACCCAAGCACACGCACTATGTAGAGTGTATATTTCCCATACACACAAAGCGTCGCCCCCAAACGTCTATCTCCCTAGTTATGTGGTTCTCGCGCACTCACCTCACACACCACCCCCACTGCAAACAAGCACACTTTGTCTCCTTGTGCACCACTCTCCTCTTTCTATCTCTCCCACATGCGGACCCGCCCCAGCTCCTTCCCTGTATACATATATGTCGTGACTCTTTGCATAGCTCCCTAATGTATAATCGTTCTCGATTTCGCACATTGTTCTCTACACCATCTATTCTAGATCTCTCATGAAGTCCCTATCACACACACGATGACTCGCTTCCCTTGCGTCTCCGTTCATAGGCCAATTTTGGACAACATCAACATTGTCTCCCTATCTATACGCCATTTATGGACACAAACGACCCCTCTCGCCCCCTCTCTCTCTCTCTCTCTCTCTCTCTCTCTCTCTCTCTCTCTCTCTCTCTCTCTCTAGCTCTCTCTTTCTCTCGCTCTCACACCCCTCTCCCACACACACACTCGATGTCTCTTCCAAATAGTCTGCTCCCCCGCCCCGCACCGTGCTATCTCGCTACTACACATGTCACACCATTCCCCTTCCCTTATACTAGGTTTACATCATCGGTGGTCTCTCTACTCCACATACACTCTCTCCTGTCACACACAAGCGTGCACAAACACACACAGACACGCACAAACACCCATTTATCTGGATCCTCATCTCTCCCCATGTCGCATGTGTATCTCACACACTCACTCTCTAATTATGTATATGTGTCTCCACGTTACACAACACAAAGCCCCATGTACATGTCTCTCTCTATCCTCCACACACATAGACACAAAGAATCTGTTATCATTGCCTCAGTCTCTAACATATCACACACTCTCTCTCTCTCTCTCTCTCTCTCTCTCTCTCTCTCTCTCAAACCACGCTCAACAAGGGTTTCCCGTGAATAACTTACCGTCTATTCATCAACGATCGTGGCGATCTGGCGAACACGAGGCGTGAAAAAAATAAATCTACGTGCTTAGACCACCTAGTATGACTACTAGGACTAGAGCAAGCCAAAAAGCGCGCGCCGTCACCCCCTCCTTGTCGTGACGGGAAAATCTTTGTTTTACACAGTCGAGAAGTCATTGTGCTAAGGCCCCACATGCCGAGGCGTTGAATAGAATGTAGATGCTAGTTTACGGAAGCAAGTATCGATAATCGTTTGTATCTCCATACTTATATTTCTTCTCTTATAAAAACCGAGTTGGTGATGATGGTGCGTGTGCCATCTTGCAATATAGACCGTCCGATCTATATCGGCGGATGGAAATTAAACTAAAAGATACCGCACCCTCTCCACATTTGCAGACAAGGCCTTCCCTCGTTCATCCTTATCTCCAACAAACCTCATTGTTGAGCAATTAAGAAAGGAAGCCTCTGGAACAAACTGGCACAGTGGCGCTGCCGGCGTCGTCAATCCCCATGCCTCCGCTCGGTCGACCACCAACCACCACCACACCCCTCCTCTTCACCTTATCTCATATTTCTCGAGATATCATTAGTTTTTACACATGGGATTACTCCATGCAAGGTCAATCACAACAAGTGTTTTATAAAAAATGCATCTTGATGTTCCGTGCAATGCACGGATCTTGCTAATACTCCTACACAAGACTAAGTTGGTGATCTTTGGTGTATACGCCATCCGTCGTTTCGACCATTAGATCTACATCTAACGATTGTGAGGTAAGTTGTTGCCTTTTCTCACCAACATCCCACTTGTCTACCAATTTGCAGAAAAACCCATAATTAGTATCTTAAAACCAACCACATCCCTCCACGACCTCACCAAAACAGCCCAAGGAATATATTCTAATTGAAACATAATATATCTCTAGTGACATATGTATATCAAAATTAGGGTGTTTTGTACCAAGTTTGTGAATAAGTATTATTCTAATTATGATTAGTTACAGCGGACATGAACATTGCTAGTATTTCCAACCATGCATTTTTCCTAGTATTCCATAGTTTGAGTTTTCCATCAAGATATTAGTCACTCATGGTTGATATTTACTTTCAATCATGTACACATATGCACTATGTAACTAGCCTTGCTTATTGGCTTCCAAAGCTTAACTTTCACTCCTACTTACAATATGTAGAGTATTTAACAAAAACTACCACTTTCAACCAGCCCTAGGAAGAATCTATTGTACAAAAATAGCAAAAACATACCCAAAATTTCTTAATCCACGCCAAAAACTACTACCTAGTACTCCTACCGATTAGGTTCGTTTAAACCCATTTATGGTGGGTTGGCCCACACGTCCGTCTTGTGAGGCAGCAAACCAACACATTTTGTTTGACCGTTGACACGAGGACCCACATCGACCTTCTATCCTGTTATTCCCCTCAAATCATTATTTTCCTGAACATTACTTCAAACAGTCTTGATGCGTGTTCGTCGGTGGCGCCGGTGATGGCGAGTTGGCCGCCCGCTCCGCCAGACGGGCGGACGCCTTGTGGCTAGCCTCCTTGCAGGTTGGCGAGGCTGGCCCGGCGTGACCCACTAGCGAGCAAGCCGCCGCGCTGGCCTTCGCTCGAGCCAGATGGCTGGCCTTAGCGCGGCGCGTGCGAGCAAGCCGCCGCGCTGCCGTGCCAATCTAGCTAGCAAACCTTGCAGACAAGCAGCTGGATGGAGCTATCTTGGCTAGCTAGCGGCCATGGCGCGCGAGACGGGGCTGGCATCCGGGCTGCCGCAACATGGGCTCCGCACCCGGCGGTTTTGACCCATATACGCGGCGGCGGTAGCTGCGTCCCATGGCGAGGATGACTAGGTGGGCGGGCGGAGGTAGGAGGTCACTCGAGGATTTTTGTTGGTAGAGCATGTACAATGGTTGATAAGGTAGTCTTATCTTAAGTCTGCCACGTATGCAAGTGGTAGTAGTTTCTTGGCATTTTAGTGGTTTCTTGCATTATTAGGGGTTTCTTGTAAGGAACAATGTACGTACTACTAGCGACAAAAGGCGATTCTAGGTTGCGTTGTACTCCAGCGAGTACTACTAGTGGTCGCGGGAGTGTATACCTCGTTTTGTGGGTTCGATCCGGCGAGCATACGGCGGCCTTTTTAAAAAAATAGTACTACTACACTTTGCTGCGAGCCAATATTTTACGGGTAGTTTGAGTTTTGAAGTCAAGCGGACGTGCGGCCCCTAATCTGGGTGCCTTTGGACAGCCTAGCCACGTGAGCGGGTTTTCCTTCCCAGCATCCGTGGCTCGCGTGCTCGCCCTAACCGCACCTCGCTTGCAGCTTCCTCATCAGCTAGTAGCATATTTAAACTAAGCGCCTCCCAATTAAGCCGAGGGCCGGAAAAAGCTGGCGGGGCATTGGGAACTATGCAATATGGCTCTGTATGTAAAGTGCTCTACTACTACTCTGTAGCTTGTGGCGTTGCGCATGGACTTCACTCCATTATCGGCTCTACTATAAAAGAAATTCCTCTTGGCGTGTTTTTTTTGAAGCGGAGGCAAAAGCTTTGCTTCATCTCATTCATAAAGAAGGAACTACTAACAAAGTTCGACGAGATCCATTACACCTCCACAAATGGGCGAAAAGCCTAGTCTCATTGTATCAAATAACTCAAATGTTACTGCCCCTTGATAACCGTCATTGATAAACAGGCTGCTAGTGTGTGCGTGAGAGAGGCGGCTGAGTAGGCCAGCTACGTGAGAGGGCGGCTGAATAGAGCACCGAGAGTACCCACTAGGCCACTACTGCAGGTGTACTTCCCTGCATTGATAGTACAGCGATGGTTCTAGAAACGATAGTACCCTCCACTTCCAAGCTGTAGCTCCTTGGCCTGAGATTCAAGAGTTCAAAACTGGTGCACTATACTACTAGACTAGACTAGAAGTACAGTACATCGCACTACTAGTTGAGAAAAGTAGTACTAGTCTGCTTCTGATGCAATCGTACTCCTCAAATCACATAATGTAAGGCGTTTTTGACACTAGTTGGCGTGTACAAAAATGGCAAAAACATACCCAAAATTTCTTAATCCACGCCAAAAACTACTACCTAGTGCCAAAATTTCTTACTAGTGCTATTATTTACAGTATAATGCAATCCCATAACGTTCCATAATGCTAGTACTTAGTAGTAAATAATAGCCTCACCCCTTATTTGAGAGCGATCTACAGTTGGAAGGGACGAGGCCCTGCGGTTACTACGCTCTTATCTCCTCCTCGCAGTTCCCCTCCCCCCGAAGAGAAGGCAGTTCGTCGCTGCTCCCATGGATTCGCCAGGCGGTTCTCCTCCTCGTCGGGGCTGGGAGACCTTGGACGGCGATCCTCTGGGAGAAATCGCACGCCGCTCGACGTCCTCACCGCCGCAAGACTCGGTGCTTCCTGCACCAACTTTTCAAGGCGCTGCTTAAACAGGCTTGGGAAAAGGCCATGCTTGTTGGTCTTCCATCGTCCTCGAGGAGAAGGTTCTTCTATGGGACAATCCTTGAACAGTCCACGCTCCTGGCCATGGTTGCCGTTGACTCCGCTAGAGTTGCCGGCGTTGAGAGGTAGTCGGATTTTGTCCGATGAGCAGGTCGATAATGGAGTTTGATCATGTAGTACTTAGTTATTCCATTTCCATCCGTAATTTCTCCGCTGCCCACCGTCTTATATATAGGTGCAGGTCGGTGCCAGCGAAGATTGGCTTGCATACCTCGGCGGATACCACCATCATTTTGCACAACATCCACAGCGGTGCGGCCGTTCGGTGAGACCCTTCTCCACCATTGGGATCGGCCTTCCGGACTGGCTGGGCTTGAATCGTATGATGATGCCTACATGAGATTGAAGAAGATAGCAATTGCGGACCCGCCGACAAAGCGGCAGCGGCTCGGCGATTACTATCTCATCGCGGTGTTCGACATAAGGATTGCCATCAATGCAAGAAGCGATGCGGCGAGAGGTGGCGCATGTTGGCGGCGGCAGATTTGTACCCTACGTTCGAAGGCGCGTGCGCCATCTAGGCCGCATCTTCGCGGTGACAAGCCGGGGACTTGTTTCATCTGGTTGCCATCCTACGATGCGGGAGATTACAAGCGGAATGCACAAACCATCATTTGCATCCCTAACGGTACTCCATTATTTTGCGAGGACCGGTCATCCCCGATCAAAATAAGATCGCCGATCTGGATGTGCATTTGCATCCGCGATTCGGTCTAACACGGAACCTTGTAGCTGACTTTGGCATATTGGGATCAACTATCTTAGCGATCGTTACCCATGGTACCAGCGATGTGCAACATGGTCACACAATCTACCACGATCGGACCGTCACCATCTACCCGGTATTCCATTTTTAACCCTCTCGCCTTCTCTTTCATTGTTGTACTAGTAGTATACTTAGTAGTACTAGTAGGAGTACTTTTACCTTGGAGGGCAGCGTATAGCTAGCTAGGCCCTTGAAGACTTGAACCCACTAGCTGCCACCATTTTGTTTTCCATGTCTTACTATCTCATCCATGTAGCCAAGAGTGGCTATATATAATAAGCGGTTATTTTACTTCCTCTATACGAGAGTAGTACTATTTGCTGCAGTATTCTTGACCGCCATATTTGAGCACAACATTATTATGCATGGACCTTGACTATATGCGTCACCATGTGTCCAGATCTGGGATGCGCGTGTACGGATGAGCGGCGCCGAGTTCGACCCCGTGATGCTACGTGGGTGCGAGAACACTCTTGGAAGTACTCGCTTTTCATCGGGGACAGCTACCCCATTGTGAAGCGGATGCCACCTTCCGTGCACGACACGGAAGGCCTGCCGTTCATGAAGCATGGTTGTGTCTTGATGCGCACCGCGGATGAGCGACATCTTTGGGACACGATATCCCTGATTTATGCCGCTTCAGCTTGGATGAGTCTCCATCGTGTGGAACCGGACTAGAAAGCTGCGACAATGATTCCGTTGCCCACCGCTATGGATCGTGCCATCCATGAAGAACACACAGGGACTGGAACACGGAGGAGGACATGTAGCCCATCTATAGCGTGTAAGTGGAGTACGGTAATTGTGAGCAGTAGCGCTGTGAATATATGTAGACTAGTCGTGCACAAATTTATCACATGAATTGGAGATGAACTTGTGTGGCATCTTGGCATTTGTCCTTTAGAATTTATTACTAGTAAATGTGTTATGTGTATGCGTGCAACTTGTGTGGTTGTTGCACGGGCTCCAACACGCTCTTTGAGAAAAAAGGTGGCACAACTTTGGATATACGTGGCGTGGCGGCATCATACAGTAGCATCGTTCGCTATAGTTGTAGTACACTCCTACTAGGGCGACAACTCCTATAAAACCTTGCGCTTGGCTCTTTGCCTCTTGGGAGGTTCAACAGTTCGTACTCGTGTGAACCTTGCACTTGGCTCTTCGCCTCTTGGAAGGTCCAACAATGATGATACTACAGTACAATATGCTTCGGCAATCGACACCGATTGAACTGCTGCCGTCCACGAGGGCGAGGCGAGGCGAGGAGAGGGAGAGGAGAGGAGAGGCGCTGTAGTCAAAACCCTCTCCTCGTCCTGCGAACCACCGCGCGGCGTGGGCGAGGAGGCGTAGTAAGCAAGCTTCTCCTCGTTCGGCGAGTTGACGGGACACATCAAAGCAGTACTAGTACTAGTAGTAGTCCATCTGCGTCCTTTCCGATTAATATGGCTTAATTTGAAGCGAGAAAAATACCTTTGGCGGTCAGCGTATGTAACAATCGCTCTTTACGGTCACTATATATAGTTTTGCGTCGATTATCGATCACTAGCTCATCGTAGAGCACCGTATTGCACCCTCTTGACCGGCCACATAGTCGACGTGGCACTTTGTTGACTGGTTAAATTGTCACCTGGTTTACGGGTCCCACATCGGTTGGCGAGCAAAGAAATCAGTTAAACAAAACTTTATGTGGTAGCGACACGAGTCCAACCCTTGCGCCCGAACCGCCTGGCTGTGTATGTGAGTGCATGCACGTGTCCTCCTCGGTCTTCCAACAAAGAGTGTACATCGGCTATAAAACAAAGAGTGTAGTAGTATATGATGTACATCTACACTTCAATGCATTTAGCCTTTAATCTAAATCGATATTGATTGACTAATGCACCAACTTGTGCTGTAGGTATAGGCTACATGTCTATCATAATTACAGCATGCAGCGGCCTTCATTTAATCTTCTTATCTCAATGGTGCATGCACACATAAGTCTGCTACTTTTGGGCGTTAATTATACCCTGGTCAATGTGTAAATCTCTAAATGTACAGTCTTTCACGGACGTAGGGAGTAGGTTGAGCACTTGGCGTGGCGTGTGTGTTGCGTCGTGTCTTGTGTGCCGCATGGGTGCGTGAGTGTTGCGTGCGTCCATGTGGATGCGTGTGAGTGTTGCATGTTGCATGCATGCATGCATGGGGCTTACTCCCTCCCATTGACATGTTCATATTTCAAGCTTCCTCTGTTCCCTCCATATGGTGATACTCCCTCTGTTCCCAAATAGTGCGGAGTAAAAGCCTCCCTCTGTTCCCAAATACGGAGTATTTGTCTTTCTCTGATTTCAACAAGTGACTAGATGCGGAGCAAAATGAGTGAAGTGGCGTAGAGGCATAGGGATCTTGTAGAAAGGAAGTCCTCGCGATCCATTATTCCCCATCTCGGTCAGAGAGAACTATTCAACTAGTCTTCGCGGTGAAGTGACAATACGCTGCAGCAGATGGGACACGTAATTAATAAGCTGAACCAGCGTGTTGGTGTTACTAAATCAGCCTTACCCGATACTGCCATCATGTTTGCCGATGAAACGCGCTTCATAAATCGCCTCGCACCTCTGTCCTCCATTAAGCGACATATGGGCCCTCTTGTGGTAGACCCACATGTCATCGGTGTAACTATTTACACTCGAAGGGCGGTGCCTATATCCTGGTAGTAGTACTAGTAGAATTGAGATTTAATGCACTTTCTTCCCGTCTTCCCTCTTCTTCCTCCTCTCTTCTTCTTCCTCCTCTCTTCCCCATCGTCGGCCGCACACCATTTACCCCGCTCACTGCTTCGCCGCCCGCGCCATCTTCCTTGGTAGCTCGCGTACCATATCCCCGCTCCTTTGCTCGGCCACACGAGGAGAAGCTTCTTCGCTTCGCCGCTTGAATCCACTTCCCGCTGGCTCGCGAGCACCGAAAACCCCAATGGCAGAACCGGTGACGACATGAGCCGCGATTGGAATTCCCTCCCGATGTTCTCTTGGAGCAGATCTGTAGTCGTATGGACCTACTCAGCACCGTCCGTCGGCGCATGCTCGGTGTCTTTGTACCGTCTACTAAATGCGCAACCGGCCGGCTCTTTTCAAGACACCTGCTTGCGATGCCCGATCCTCGCAGGTGGCCCGGACACCGACTTGGCGATCCTACGGAGGTTGCCGTGGTGCCCCTCGACATGCTACCACTACCGTCCACCTGTCCTTCATGCGCGGCCACTCTGGGCGGGCATGAAAAATAACTAGATCGTCCTCATCCACCACACGGTAGTCCGTGGCGTCTCGTGGATATCTACACCCAGCGAGAGATCACCCTTCCATCGTTGGATACCGCCGCCATCGAGCCTCGCGGCCCGCGGACACTCCTGCCTACTACGCGAGGCGCGTCAAGCTTTTGGCTCGACCTCATTTGCGAAAGTTGTAATCTGCGAAGTGCCCACACCATCGAAGACTACATGGATTACAAGCTCATTGCCTTGTTCAACATGGGATTAGTCTATCTGGAATCCGGTCGCCATACATGGTTATGGCTCATCATCAATCTGTTGAGGCAACATTTACATCGATGCTATAGTGCACGATGGCATCGTTTCTGTGATCGGCCTTAGATTGGCTGCCTATCTTGGTGGAATCTATCGTCGTGTAATTGTTCTATCTCATCTCATCTTTACCTTATGAATCATTGCTGTTCATTTGTTACAAATTTAGAATGCATAGCATGTCTATAACCACATCATTGCTATATGTTCCTCTCATTTCCTAGATTTTTATGACCACACATGTTATTGTTAGAGCGATGCATGATTGTTAGAGTTGATATGAAAAATTGGCATCTAATGATTGTTAGAATACATATTATGAGCATAACATCATGATTGCTATATGTTACTCTCGTTTACAAGATTTTTATAACAACGCATGTTATTGCTTAGAGTTGATATGAGAATAGTAGTAGTAAGTGCTATGGTAGAATATGAGTAGGTATTTGTCATAGCTGTTTTCCTCTCATTGTTACATGATGTTTGAACCATGACATGTTGCTAGAATATGAAAGCCATTGGCTTATTTTTTAACTTGGGGTATGATTATGACCACGACATTGCAATTCTCTGTCTATGATATGTGTCTTTGTTATAATAATCTTAATTCCACATACTCTGAACATGATTGTTTATTTTTGTCCTTTTGGTCTCCAATTTGAATTGTTGCAGCAGAGCGCGTAAATGCATTGGCCTTCATGATTCGGGACCTGGAATCATACCAGCCGATGGGTGCTGGTTTATCGCTCGTTCGGTGGCGGCGGTCATTTGATGCTCATTCGCACGTACCAAATTGACCAAACCATTACATCAAACCACATGCAGTACAATGCGTGGGCGTTCGTGACATTGATGGCTATGGCTGCTTCGTGTTGAGAAAGATCCCAGCTCCGTTGGGCGGCGTATTCAAGCTGGAGGCGGGTTTACAGCCTCGGCAACCACTCCTTGTTCCTCGGGCTCAATTATCCGATCATCCAACCAATCATCGATCATATCACGGCGATGATTACTGTGCTATCACAACTTCCATTCGCGAGGGGGCTGTGTTTACACATCATACCATGGGTTTCATGAATCACCATATCCAGAGATTAAATCGACACAACTTGTTGCGGATAATCTTGATGTGTGAAAGGCATCAAGCTTCCATGCGATGGATGGCTTTTGCAAACCCGACATGCGGCGATGTGGTTCATGCCAACAGCAAATATGCACAACTTGATTCGTGCTGATATCTAGGTGAGCCATGTATTCTGCTGCTTGTAGCGACCCTCTTTTGTTGGATATTATGTCTTGTTGTTAGTTTGAAGCACTCCTCTGGTTTGAAGGATAGATACCTTCACGGGATCAAGTGCATCCTAACTCCCTGTTTAGGATGTCTTGATAATGATGATGATGGAGATATTATGCGAATATATATATATATATATATATATTAGGCTTCAAGTGCGTACTTGTTAGTTAAACCTATGTATAAATTGTGACACTAAATCGACTAGTAAGTAGTACGATAGCAGTACTAGTATCGTCGGTCAAATTATTCATCATGTCCACACATTGAATTGGCGTGACAACACGCTGCGCGTGGTGACACAAGAATCCTGCGGCGTGTTGGGTATTACGGACTTCAGATTTGGAGTACCACTTATCTGTCGAAATCTTTCATCATTCACTTAAAACAGTCGATTGATCATACATTGAGTACCATATAACTGGAATTACCGATGCAAGTCGAAGAAGGATTGGCGGTGCTGCGGCTGGCGTCAAGATTCGATCCACGGATCAGGAGCTGATCGAGCACCTTGAGGCCAAAGTGAGTCTTTGACAGCGAGATTTCAGTCTCTCATCGATTTGTTCATACCAACCATCGACAGCGAGCACGGCATATGCTACACCCAACCCGAGAAACTTCCGGGTAAGACACCGATCGGCCGTCTACTTGCACAAACATATTCCTTTCTTTATAGCTCTATTTTTCTTTTTAGAGCGCAGACCTGGTGAAGCAATTACAATTTGACAGTTAATAAAAAGTGAAACAAGTGGCGCAACATGCCAAAGATGTTATGAAAATGCCAACTAGGTACACTAAAACCTGTATTCCACAATCTGCAGGTATCACCTTGAGTGGCCTAAGGAAGCATTTCTTCGGCGCAATTCAGGCGTTCAAAAGGGGCACGTGGGCGCGTCGCAAGATCTGATCGAGTGCGGCATGCAGCGATGTGGCACAAGACCGGCAATACCTTGCGGTGATGGTCAACGGCGGCGAGCGGGCAGCAAAAAGGTTACGGTGCTGCACACCAACAAGAACCGACCAGCGAGAGGACCAAGCTGGGTGATGCACGGTACCACCTCGGGGACTGGAGCAAGAGAAGGAGCGGGAGCTGGTCCTCTGCAAGATTTTCTACAGGGCGAACACTAGGGCCAGGAGTAAAAAGATTATAAGTTAGTTTGGTATTGGTAGTTGTACTACCTTGTCGTCCATAAGTTGGTATTGTTGTTAACGATCTTTTGGTATGAACTTGCATTTGCTTCCAACCATCATGCGAGGGTCGGCGTGGATATAAAGCTGAATCATTTGTTTGAAAGCGAATTCTCGGGCACCTGATTTTTATTTGATGGGTAGCATAAGCACCCGCCGTTAATTCAGTTCTGCAGTTTTTTGAAACAAGTGCATGCACTTATTATCACGATAAAAAACAATATCCGTGCTGCATCCGAGTTATCGATCTATGCTTGCAGAATTCTCTCGTTTATTGAGCACGTATATTGTTTTTCAGGTCGAGCAAGTTTCAAGCTGGGCTGTAGACTGCCCAGGGTTGGTTTTGTTTTAACAGGCCCAGCCCATGGCGACAACGGGCACAAAGATCCAGCAGGTATCTCTTGGCCTCTGGCCCGCCAGCGTTAGTTATATTTTGTCTTACAACATCCATGAGCAGTTTTTTACTGAATCAAACACACAGCCCAGTTCTATTTTCCTCTTGAAACGCATGTCCTACATCCGTTTTCTAATCTCTACCTATAGTTTTACTAGTTCATATACACGTATCATTATATTGAAAACACATAAAATTCCCTTTTCATATTTACATCCTTATTTTTGTTGTTTTTCCCACCCAGCGCTGATTTTTTTACCACTGGTTTTCCCTTAAACCAACTCAATTGTCCCACGTCTTATTTGCTTACAAAAACAAAACGATTTTTTGGCAAATCAATAAGTTCTTAAAAATGTTTATCATTTGGGATTACAACAGTTTGGACTCCACCGAAATATGCAAAATAAGGTTGAACTTTTTGACCGTGGTCCTGGGCAGAAAATGGGCTGTAATAAATTACTTAAGAATTAGCAAATGGGCTGCAAATTATAAAAAATAGCAAATGGGCTGCAAATTATAAAAAATAGCAAATGGGCTTTATGTTGTCTGCCACAGATTTGGAGGCTGACTTGTGGGCCTACACAAGGTTTCTTAAAAAAAACTTAGTCAACAATCGACTCTACCAGCGTCAGACCGTTAGATGTCAATCTAACGGCAATCGTCTTCTTGGTCTCGATCTTCTGCCCTGACCGCCCAAACCAGCGCCGTCGGAACACTTTGCTCCGCCTCCGTGGCGGCGGTGCTGCGGGCAGGCCTCATGGCCCCATCATACTCGCATCCCTGGCCTGTCTATCCCTCTACTCACCCACACCTCCTGTTATTTTCCGGCGACGGCAGCCAAACCAGTCAACCCTCGTACTCTCCACCGCGTGGGCAGCCACTGCCGTGTCTTTGCCGGCTCCATGTCGTTCCCTTTGTAGGCCTCGCCGTCGTCCACCGCCCTGGTGCTCTCGGCGCGGCGTGGTCAACGATGTCCATCCAACGGCCGTAGTGCTTCTTCAACCTCTGGTCTTCTTGCCCCAGCCGCCCAAAGCAGCACCGGTCGTGCCGCATGCTCCTGCCTCCGTGGCGGCTGTCTTTGCCGCGGAGGCCTCACCGTCCCCATACTACTCCCACCGCTGGCAGGCCATCCCTCCACTCACCCCTCCCCTGTTATTCTGCGGCGATGGCAGCCTCACACCGCAGCGAACCGGTGAACCCTCGTACTCCTCTCGCGTGGGCATCCGCTGCGCGTCTTCCCGGCTCCATGTCGTCCCCTTCCTAGGCCTCGCCGTAGTCCACCGCCCTGGTGCTCTCGGCGTGGCGTGGTCAATGTGGTCAACGACCGACTTCCATCGGAAGAATCTTTGACGTGGAGAGGGCGACAGCTGGGTCCACGGCAGCCGCAAGGAAGTGCCTCCTTATTACAGCGCAAAATAATTATTCCTCCACACGACAGCGAGGGACCCACGGACGGGCCACGGTATTTCGCGGAAAAACGTTTCCCCCCTGACTGCTGTGACCCACCGGACGGGCCACCGTATTTCGCGAAAAAACGTTTGCCCCTGACTGCTGGGACCCACCGGACGGACCACCGTATTTCGCGAAAAAAACGTCCCCCCCGCTGTCAGCTCGGACCCACCGGAAGTGCCTCCTTATTATGCACAGAAAAATGAATACTCCCCTGCTAGCTGGGACCCACCATGGTGGGAGGCTGACTTGTGGGCCTACTAAGTTGACGGGGACAGAGGGCTTTGTCAACTTAGTCAATATGAACGATTCTAGCTCCAGTGACCGTACGATGTCCATCCAATGGCCGTCGTGCTTCTTCAATCTCTGCTCTTCCTGCTCCAGCCGCTCAAACAAGCGCCGGCGGGACTGCCTGCTCCCTCCTCCCCGCGGCCGGCTGTGCTACCGCGCAAGCCTCACCGCCCCACCGTACCCCACCGCTGGCCTAGCCATCCCTCTACTCACCCACACCTGCTGTTATTCTCCGGTGAGGGCAGACGAACCAGTAAACCCTCGTACAGTTGTACTCCCCTCCGCGTGGGAAACAACTGCCGAGTCTTCCCTGCCTCCGTGTTGTTCCCTTCCTAGGCCTCACCGTCGTCCACCGCCCTGGTGCTCTCGGCGCGGCGTGGTGAACGTGGTCAAGGAACGGCTTCCATCGGACGTGGACTGTACGTGGAGAGGCTGACAACTGGGTCCACGGCCGCAGCAAGGAAGTGCCTCCTTATTACGTGCAAAATAATTATTCCTCCACCTGACATCTGGGACCCACCGGAAGGGCCTCTGTATTTCGCAAAAAAAATGTGCCCCCCGCTGACATGTCGGACCCACCAACTATCTTCGCACGCAAGGAAGTGCCTCCTTATTACGCACAAAAAATGAATACTCCCCTTGCCAGCTGGAACCCAGCATAGTGGGAGGCTGACTTGTGGGCCTACCAAGTTGACGGGGACGGAGGGCTTTGTCAACTTAGTCAATATGAACGATTCTAGCTCCTGTTACCGTACGATGTTCATCCAACGGCCGTAGTGCTTCTTCAACCTCTGGTCTTCTTGCTCCAGCCGCCCAAACCAGCGCCCGGTCGTGCCTCGTGCTCCGCCTCCGTGGCGGCTGTGATGCGGAGGCCTCACCGCCCCCTACTACTCCCACCGCTGGCCAGGCCATCCCTCTACTCACCCACACCCCTGTTATTCTGCGGCGACAACAGCCTCACACCGCAGCCGAACCAGTGAACCCTCGTACTCCTCTTCGCGTGGGCATCCACTGCTGCGTCTTCCCCGGCTCCGAGTCGTCCCCTTCCTAGGCCTCGCCGTCGTCCACCGCCGTGGTGCTCTCGGCGCGGCGTGGTCAACGTGGTCAAGGAACGACTTCCATCGGACATGGATTGTGCGTGGAGAGGCGACATTTGGGTCCACGCCGCAGCAAGGAAGTGCCTCCTTATTACGCGCAAAATAATGATTCCTCCACCTGACAGCGGGGACCCACCGGACGGGCCACCGTATTTCGCGAAAAAACGTTTCCCCTGACTGCTGGGACCCACCAGCTACATCTTCGCACGCAAGGAAGTGCGTCCGGGCAAAAAAAACGATTCACCCCCCTGACTGCTGGGACCCACCAGCTACATCTTCGCACGCAAGGAAGTGCGTCCGCAAAAAACGATTCACCCCCATTGCTGGGACCCACCAGCTACATCTTCGCACGCAAAGGAAGTGCGCCCGAGCAAAAAAAGCGATTAGCCCCTCATTGCTGGGACCCACCGGCTAAATTTTATACGCAAGGAAGTGCGTACGGTCGGGACCCACCTGGTCGATGTAGCGTTGTCATTCTGGTCGCGAACGTATGCGTATATCTTGGTCGTTGTAGAGGCGCACGCGTAGTAGAGGCGCCGCACGTAGCATGTGGCGCGCACGCACAGCGGCCAGGGTGCAAGAAAGAAAATACGGTCACGTACGTACATACGGGCAGGGTCCCGAACGCCTACTCGCGCATACGTACGGCGAGGGCTCGTGTACATGGCTGGGTTGGAACGGAGAAACAGCGTCGTCGTCATGTTCATGGGGAGGCAACGAAATGCGTCGTGTTCATGGGGAGGCAACGGAATGCGTCGTGTTCATGGGGAGGCAACGAAATGCGTCGTGTTCATCGGGAGGCAACGGAACGCGTGGGAGCCAACCGGCTTGGATGGAACATGCGATGGAAACAAGGCCTGGCGTACCGCAGAACAGACGAAACGGCCTTGTGTTCGACGTGCCACGTTCGAAACGGGGTTCTGTTGATCGGGAGAAGTGGCGTGCCGCAAAAGCGGAGAAGCGGATCTCCTACGATCAAAGCGGGTCTGTTGATCGGGAGGGGTGTGGCGTACCGCAAAACGGAGGAAACGGACCTCCTACGGCCGAAACGTGGGTCCTGTTGATTGGAGAGGGGTGTGGCGTACCGCAAAACGGACGAAGCGGACCTCTTACGGTCGAAACGGAGGTCCTGTTCATCGGGAGGGGTGTGGCGTACCGCAAAACAGGACTCCACGGGATACTGTTCATCTCCACCGTCGACCTCCTCCAGCCTCCACACGGGCTATCGTCGACCTTCTCCAGCCTCCACGGGCTCCTGTTCATCCAGCCTCCACCGCGCGCTACTCCACCACCACTCTGTTCAACCACCCCTCCACCGTCTACTATTCATCCAGCCCTCCACACCACGGGTCTGTTCAACCACCCCTCCACGGGCACCCCTCCACCGTCTCTGTTCATCCAGCCCTCCACACCACGGGTCCTGTTCATCCAGAGGCAACGCCACCGCTCCACTATTCATCCAACCCCCGCAGCGCTCCTTTGTTCATCCCAGAGGCAACATCGATCGGCTTGATTAGCAGCATAGCGAAGAATCGCTTCGACCGGGTTCGATTAACAGCCATCGATCGATCGCTCGGGTTCGAGAACGATAGCCTGTGAGTGCAATCGCTCGGGTTGATTAGAGCCCAACGCCTCGCTTCGGGTTCGATTAGAGCCAACGCGCCACACACACGCAGCGTACATGTACGAGGGCAGCGCATCGCTCGCCCCAACCTCCCACCGTAACCGGAACTCCCGAAATTTTCCTCCCCTCGCTTCTACCATGGTTTTTCCGTCATGGGACGGCCCAAAGAATGTCATGCAGCTACGTCTCCGGCCCGCCGGGACGAAAAGCCCATTTACATCATGATTTTTGTCATAGAAGTAGGAGCCCACCACATCTATGATGATACCGGTTTTGTCACAATTAACGTCATAGAAGTGTCATATGTATGACAGAAAAAAAATCGTTCAGCCAAAAATGTCACGGATGTGTCCTTTTTTTGTAGTGTGACTACTCGATAGTTTAGTGTGCCATGCTTTATGGCTTAGAACCAGGACTTCAACGACGTTTTGAACGTCATGGAGCATATGAGATGTTTCAGGAGTTGAAGTTAATATTTCAAGCAAATGCCCGGACTGAGAGATATGAAGTCTCCAATAAGTTCTACAGCTGTAAAATGGAGGAGAATAGTTTTGTAAGTGAACATATACTCAGAATGTCTAGGTACCACAATCACTTGACTCAACTAGGGGTTAATCTTCCGTGATAGTGTCATTGATAGAGTTCTTCAATCACTGCCACCAAGCTACAAAAGCTTCGTGATGAACTATAATATGCAAGGAATGGATAAGACAATTCCCGAGCTCTTCGCGGTGCTAAAGGCTGTGGAGGTAGAAATCAAGAAGGAGCATCAAGTGTTGATGGTTAACAAGACCACTAGTTTCAAGAAGAAGGGCAAAGGGAAGAAGGGGAACTTCAAGAAGAATGGCAAGCAAGTTGCTGCTCAAGTGAAGAAGCCTAAGTCTGGACCTAAGCTCGAGATCGAGTGCTTCTACCGCAAAGGGACCGGTCATCGAAGCGGAACTGCCCCAAGTATTTGGCAGATAAGAAGGATGGCAAAGTGAAAGGTATATTTGATATACATGTTATTGATGTGTACCTTACTAATGCTCGTAGTAGCGCCTGGGTATTTGATACTGGTTTGTTGCTCATATTTGCAACTCGAAACAAAACCTATGGACTAAGCGGAGATTGGCTAAGGACGAGGTGACGATGTGTGCGGGAAATGGTTCCCAAGTCGATGTGATCGTCGTCGGCACACTACCTCTACATCTACCTTCGGGATTAGTTTTAGACCTGAATAATTGTTATTTGGTGCCAGTGTTAAGCATGAAAATTATATCTGGATCTTGTTTGATGCTAGATGGTTATTCATTTAAATCAGAGAATAATGGTTGTTCTATTTATATGAGTAATATCTTTTATGGTCATGCACCCTTCATGAGTGGTCTATTTTTATTAAATATCGATAGTAGTGATACACATATTCATAGTATTGAAGCCAAAAGATATAAGTTTAATAATGATACTGCAACTTATTTGTGGTAATCGCCGCTTAGGTCATATTGGTGTAAAGCGCATGAAGAAACTCCATGCCGATGGGCTTTTGGAATCACTTGATGCTTGCGAACCATGCCTCATGGGCAAGATGACTAAGACTCCGTTCTCGGAACAATGGAGCGAGCAAGCAGACTTGTTGGAAATAATACATACTTGATGTATGCGGTCCGATGAGTGTTGATGCTCATGGCGGGTATCATTATTTTCGACCTTCACAAATGATTTGAGCAGATATGGGTATATCTACTTGATGAAACATAAGTCTGAAACATTTGAAAAGTTTAAAGAATTTTAGAGTGAAGTGGAAAATCATCATAACAAGAAAATAAAGTTTCTATGATCTGATCGTGGAGGTGAATATTTGAATTATGAGTTTGGTCTTCATTTGAAATAATGCGGAATAGTTTCGCAACTCACGCCACCCGGAACACCACAGCGTAATGGTGTGTCCGAACGTCGTAACCGCACTTTATTAGATATGGCGCAATCTATGATGTCTCTTACTGACTTACCGCTATCGTTTCGGGGTTATGCTTTAGATATGGCTGCATTCACGTTAAATAGGGCACCATCTAAATCCGTTGAGATGACACCATATGAACTGTGGTTTGGCAAGAAACCCAAATTGTCGTTTCTTAAAGTTTGGGGCTGCGATGCTTATGTGAAAAAGCTTCAACCTAATAAGCTCGAACCCAAATCCGAGAAATGTTTCTTCAAAGGATACCCAAAGGAGACTGTTGGGTACACCTTCTATCACAGATCCGAAGGCAAGATATTCGTTGCTAAGAATGGATCCTTTCTAGAGAAGGAGTTTCTCTCGAAAGAAGTGAGTGGGAGGAAAGTAGAACTTGATGAGGTAATTGTACCTGCTCCCTTATTGGAAAGTAGTTCATCACAGAAATTAGTTCCAGTGATTCCTACACCAATTAGTGAGGAAGCTAATGATGATGATCATGAAACTTGTGATCAAGTTCTACCGAACCTCGTAGGTCAACCAGAGTAAGATCCGCACCAGAGTGGTACGGTAATCCTGTTCTGGAAGTCATGTTACTTGACCATGACGAACCAACAAACTATGAGGAAGCGATGATGAGCCCAGATTCCGAAAATGGCTTGAGGCCATGAAATCTGAGATGGGATCCATGTATGAGAACAAAGTGTGGACTTTGGTTGACTTGCCCGATGATCGGCAAGCCATAGAGAATAAATGGATCTTCAAGAAGAAGAATGACGCTGACGGTAATGTTACTGCCTACAAAGCTCGACTTGTTGCGGAAGGTTTTCGACAAGTTTAAGGAGTTGACTATGATGAGACCTTCTCACCCGTAGCGATGCTTAAGTCCGTCCGAATCATGTTAGCAATTGCCGCATTTTATGATTATGAAATTTGGCAAATGGATGTCAAAACTGCATTCCTTAATGGATATCTTAAAGAAGAGTTGTATATGATGCAACCAGAAGGTTTTGTCGATCCAAAAGGTGCTAACAAAGTGTGCAAGCTCCAGCGATCCATTTATGGACTGGTGCAAGCATCTCGAAGTTGGAATATATGCTTTGACGGTGTGATCAAAGCATATGGTTTTATACATACTTTTGGAGAAGCATGTATTTACAAGAAAGTGAGTGGGAGCTCTGGATAGCATAAAAGGATACTTGAATAAGAATTTTTCAATGAAAGACCTCGGTGAAGCTGCCTATATATTGGGCATCAAGATCTATAGAGATAGATCAAGACGCTTAATTGGACTTTCACAAAGCACATACCTTGATAAAGTTTTGAAGAAGTTCAAAATGGATCAAGCAAAGAAAGGGTTATTGCCTGTGTTACAAGGTGTGAAGTTGAGTCAGACTCAATGCCCGACCACTTTAGAAGATAGAGAGAAAATGAAAGTCATTCCTTATGCTTCTGCCATAGGTTCTATCATGTATGCAATGCTGTGTTTCAGACCTGAAATGTGCCTTGTTATTAGTTTAGCAGGGAGGTACCAAAGTAATCCAGGAGTGGATCACTGGACATCAGTCAAAAACATCCTGAAATACCTGAAAAGGACTAAGGATATGCTTCTCGTTTATGGAGGTGATAAAGAGCTCATCGTAAATGGTTACGTCGATGCAAGCTTCGACATTGATCCGAATGACTCTAAGTCACAAACCAGGTACATATTTATATTAAATAGTGGAGCTGTCAGTTGGTGCAGTTCTAAACAGAGCGTCGTGGCGGGATCTACGTGTGAAGCGGAGTACATAGCTGCTTTGGAAGCAGCAAATGAAGGAGTCTGGATGAAGGAGTTCATACCCGATCTACGTGTCATACCTAGTGCATCGAGTCCAATGAAAATCTTTTGTGACAATACTGATGCAATTGCCTTGGCAAAGGAATCCAGATTTCACAAGAGAACCAAGCACATCAAGAGAGGCTTTAGTTCCATCCACGATCAAGTCAAGGAGGGAGACATAGAGATTTGCAAGATACATACGGATCCGAATATTGCAGACCCATTGACTAAGCCTCTCTCATGAGCAAAACATGATCAACACCAAGACTCCATGGGTGTTAGAATCATTACTACGTAATCTAGATTATTGACTCTAGTGCAACTGGGCGACTGAAGGAAATATGCCCTAGAGGCAATAATAAAATTGTTATTTATATTTCCTTATATCATGATAAATGTTTATTATTCATGCTAGAATTGTATTGATCTGAAACTTAGTACATGTGTGAATACATAGACAAACAGAGTGTCCCTAGTATGCCTCTACTGGACTAGCTCTTTAATCAAAGATGGTTAAGTTTCCTAGCCATAGACATGTGTTGTCATTTGATGATCTGGATCACATCATTAGAGAATGATGTGATGGACAAGAACCATCCGTTAGCTTAGCACTATGATCGTTTAGTTTATTGCTATTGCTTTCTTCATGACTTATACATGTTCCTATGACTATGAGATTATGCAACTCCCGAATACCGGAGGAACACTTAGTGTGCTATCAAATGTCACAACATAACTGGGTGAATATAAAGATGCTCTACAGGTGTCTCTGATGGTGTTTGTTGAGTTGGCATAGATCGAGATTAGGATTTGTCACTCCTATTGTCGGAGAGGTATCTCTAGGCCCTCTCGGTAATGCACATCACTATAAGCCTTGCAAGCAATGTGACTAATGAGTTAGTTGCGGGACAATGCATTACAGAATGATTAAAGAGACTTGCTGGTAACGAGATTGAACTAGGTATGGTGATACCGACGATCGAATCTTGGGCAAGTAACATACCGATGACAAAGGGGACAACGTATGTTGTTATGCGGGTTGACCGATAAAGATCTTCATAGAATATGTAGGTGTCACATCCCTAGCTTCTGGTAATGCAATAGGCTAGCCTCATGTGTGCATCATGTTTAATCTTGAAAGAAACTTGAAATGGGGATTGCCTAAACCCCTAGCATCAAAGGAATTCACTAGGTTCACTGAAATATTTTCATAAATCCAAATGGCTTTAAAAATGTTCATCATTTATGGAAAATGTTGTAAATAAGAACTGAGGTGATGCACATTTTTCCATGACATATTTGGGCTCTGAATTAAATCATACTCTATTTGCACTTGGGCATTTAAATGCTATAAAATATTTTAAATGCTCAAATAATCATAAACTAAAATGCTTACTGTTGGATATTCTAAACAATAGCCATGATTAGTTTCATGATTTTTGGAAATGCCTTAGCATTTTAATTAAGTCA
The DNA here is from genome assembly GCA_021605205.1 of Aegilops longissima. Classification (NCBI taxonomy): domain Eukaryota; kingdom Viridiplantae; phylum Streptophyta; class Magnoliopsida; order Poales; family Poaceae; genus Aegilops; species Aegilops longissima. The sequence goes on from CM038681.1 coordinate 123,565,625, forward strand.
AAACAATTGCAGAAAAATAGAAAATAGAAACAATTTAGAAAAGAGAGAGAGAACGCCTACCTGGGCCACTTACCTGGCCACCTACCAGTGCAGCCCACCAAAGTCGGCCCAGCCCACCACCGCAGCCCCTCTGTCGCCTTCCTCCTCGCGCGAGTAGGCAGGGGCGCGTGCCCGGCGCGCGCAGCCACACGCCGGCCACCTCCTCCCTGCCTGGCTGCCTCCTCCTCCCCCTGTACGTCTCTCGCAGCGCCACGCCACCCCCTGGACCTCTCTCACTCTCTCCCCGTGCTCCTCCCCTCCTCTGGCTCTCTCCCTCGCACCACCCGAACGCGCCCTCCGCCGCCGACGTGCACCACCATGGCCACCGCCTCCCCCTCGCTTCCCTGACTGGCTCAAGACCTTCGCCTCGTCGCCTTAGACCTCTCCGCCAAGCCACGCGACACCAGACCCCTCCGAACGCCGTCACCGTGGTCGTCTTCTAGCTCGGGCATCCGAGATCGCCGGCGACCGCACCTCGTCTCCAGCCCCTCCCCGAGCTCGCCGTTCGCCTCGTCCCAACCGCAGTGAGATCCTGCCCCTGCTCCCCTTCTCCGCTCCCTCTCACATGCTGTAGCTGCTGCACCACATTCACCCGCACGCGCCGCCGCCCGAGCTCGCCGTCGGCGCAGCTCCGGTGACCAAATGGTCATCCAGGCGAATCCAATCTGCTCCCTGCATCACGTAGGCCCCCCGCTAGCGCCTCAGCTTGCTTGCTCGCGCACCGCAAAGATCGCCAAGGCCACGCCAGAGCTCCGGCACCGCGGTCGAGCTCCTCGCCCCGCCTCCGCCACCCCAGTTCGGTGGCGCCACCGCCCGACGCGCGCTGGTCTGGACTCTCGAACGAAGCCAGCCACGCTGCGAACGGGGCACCATAGCGCATTCTCGAGCCCCTCCGCTGCGGTTGTCATCGCCGACGGCTAAACGACGGCGGGTTGACCGCTTTGACTGGCGGGGTTTGACCCCACTGACATGGCCGTTGACTGGACCCACACGTCAGCGACCCTAGCTAGCACCGTGACACTGACCAGTGGGCCCCCTGGTCAGGTTTGACCTGGACAGGGTCAGTTGACCGCTGACGTCACACTGACGCGAGGCTGACGTAGTAAATCCTTTTCTGGATTTATTCTTATATAGGAAACTTCAGAAAATGTCCTAAATTTCTAAAAATCATAGAAATTCAACCGTAGCTCAGAATGAAATAAGTTATATATGAGAAATGATCAGAAAAATCCAATATATCCATATGTACTAGTTTCATGCATGTTTAAGCAACTTAACCTTGCTGTTTAGCTCAAAACATGTTAATGTACTTTATAAACCCATAACTTGAGTTTGTATTCGAATCTTTGATTCAAATGAGCTCAAACCACACTGTTTGTAGATGCATTAGCCCAACACACTCATTTTGCCATGTAATATTCATGCGTCATATTGTTGCATTGCATTGATTGTGTTTTCTCTCTGTTGCCGGTATTTGTCCCCTCTTAGTAGACGTGGTTCCGACGATGAGTTCGATGACACCGATGAAGAGCTATATTATCTTCAGAAGTGCCAGGCAAGCAAAACCCCCTTGTTCATTCTGATACAATCCCACTCTCTCGCTCCTGCTCTCTTTTACCGCATTAGGACAACACCGTTTCAACTGTTACATGCTCCGGTAGCTGAACCCCTTTCCTCTGCATGACCTGTCATTGCCATAGTAAATAGATGAAACCCACTAGCATGAGTAGGAGTTGTTTGAGCCCTAATGTGCCTACTCATTCATGCTTGTTTGTCATGCCTGCTATTGCATAGAGTTGTGTCAGGTCTGATTCATCGGGGATGAATCGGAGGTGTGTGAACATGTCCTACTGCTGAGAGCTAAAAGTGTGAACATGATTTGGTAAAGGTATCGATGAGAGGCCATGTAGGAGTACATGGTGGGTTGTTTCATTGAAGCCGTCCCTAGGAACTGAGTTCTATGTTTGTGATCCATGATCAGTTACTACCACACATTGGGATCCTTAATTGACTCTCTCGGCTTCTTAACAACCCTTGTCCTCTGTCCAGGAGTTGCAAGTAGTTTCTGGTGTTTGTAGTATGCTGGAGGCAGTGCGCAGCGCTGACCTGAGGGGTAGGCTGTGATGCGGTAGGCACATGGCCGGGCATGCCGGGCGCCCGTTTGGTGTCTCGGAACCCTGCACACATCATTCGGGGCCGTATGTGGAAACCTCGGCCGGACTCCCTGCAGAAGGAACCTGAATAGGCGATAAACCTAGACTAGAGATTTGAGTGTTTAGGTAGGCCGTGGCCGACACCCTCGCTGGGCTTCCGCTTGAAGGTTGCCGAGTACATTCGTGTAAACGGCGATAAGTGGTGAGAGCGTGTGTGAAGAAGTACACCCCTCCAGGGTTAACATCATCTATTCGAATAGCCGTGTCCGCGGTAAAGGACTTCTAGGTTGCCTGTACAGTTCATAGACAAGTGAAAGTGGATACTCTAAAACTCGCAAGATAAGCGTGAGTGCTATGGATGGCCTTCTCGTAGGGAGAAGGGAGCGGATCCATAGTGGTGTATTGATATGGTGAATATGTGGACTCGTGTGCGCCACCTCAAAAGAGTTACTTGCAGTCGTACTTTAGGATAGCCACCGAGTCAAAGCTGGCTTGCTGCAGTTAAACTCCACCACCCCTTTATTGATACCAATGCATATGTAGCTAGTTCTGATGTAAGTCTTGCTGGGTACATTTGTACTCACGTTTTCCTATTTTATGTTTTGCAGAGAGATGTCAGTCTCGCTAGTAGTTCCGTGTGGACTTCGACGTTTAGCTTGATACCCCAGCTACGATCTTGTGCCCTCAGCAGGATCTGGTAGATAGTCAGGCTTCTAAGCCTTTTTCATTTGTAGATGTCTGTACTCAGACATGTTAAGCTTCCGCATGTGCTTTGATTTGTATGTTTCAATGTTGGGTCATGAGACCCATGTTTGTAATATCTCGCTCCTCGGAGCCTAATGAATAAATACTTGAGTCATAGAGTTATGTTGTGATGCCATGTTGTATTTACACATATCGAGCACATTGTGTGTATGATTGAAATGCTTGGTATGTGTGGGATCCGACAACCTAGTTGTTTATCCTTGGTAGCCTCTCTTATGGGGAAATGTAGTCTTGTGCTTCCATGAGCCATAGTAGTCCGCTACAACCCGGTTCACTGGAGTCCTGCTAGCCAAAGACTATCGCTCGGAACACTTGGTGGCGGCATGTGATTCACTTGTTCTCGTGTTCCGTCCTTCGGGAAATGTCACGCGGTGACATCCGAGTCCTGCCTAGCTCTGCTACAGCCGGGTTCCCTGAGTCCTGTTAGCCCAGTGCTACAGCCGGATTCGACGCTGCTGGCCGACATGCTCGATGTTGATTCATGTATGCATGTCCCTATAAGTTAGTGCCACTTTGGGTTCATGACTAGTCATGTCGGCCCGGGTTCTCTGTCATATGGATGCTAGCGACACTATCATATACGTGAGCCAAAAGGCGCAAATGGTCCCGGGCCATGGTAAGGCGACACCCGTGGGAATACCGTGCGTGAGGCCGCAAAGTGATATGAGGTGTTACCGGCTAGATCGATGTGACTTGGAATCGGGGTCCTGACAGCTTTGGTATCAGAGCCTGATTGCCTGTAGGATTACCAAGCCAAACTGGTCGAAGTTGAGTCTAGAAATTCTTTAGTTATGTAAGGGAATTGATTGTGGATGGGAACGTAAGGCTATTTTTACTCCTTTACCTTATGGCCTTCTGATCTTGGTCATCCTCTTCTCTTCTACGGGGATTAAGAACTAGGTCTTCTCATCTATCTATCAGGATGACGAGTTACTATGATAGAGAGTTATAGGATTGATGGATTCAAGCCCGAGTTCGGTTCCTACTACTTCTGTGTGTTGACAGTTCATCTCAGAACTTTGATACTGTGATGTTAAGTGGTTATGCCACCATTTTGCAGGATGTCTCAAATCATTTTGAGCATTTACAGCCGTTATGCTGTCCGTGTCATCCCAGGTTTCTAAATAGTCCGATGCAGTTGCGAATCCTTTCTTTCCGTTCCCGATGTCCTTTATGGTCAGAATAAGCACACTAATCGGTGTGTTGAGGTAATTTATTGCCTCGACATATATGTTGGAGTTATTATTATGACCCTAGGTGTCTTAGAAGATTACCTAGTAAACTAGCCATGTTTTGTGTTCCCCGTGTGATGATTCTGGCCATCATTCTCGAAAGCATCCCGTTATGTTATTAGTTAGTAGGTATTCTATTCCTGGGTTCTTGAACCCGAGATTCACCCTACTTACCTCATGTTGATAGTGTTTGCTAGTTCCTTTAGGATATTAGTAACTTTGCGATAGTCCTCGAGGTCCGTGGTATTTCCTTCTTCCAAATACCATGAACCATTAAGGCAGAAGTTATTTGAACCAAAATACCACAATCAGAGTACTCTCGAGGAGTTCTCCATTCATAATGTGATTCTGCCAGTTCTACCTTTTTGCATGGGTTATCTGGAAGAAACCTGTTGAACTTGGTTCGACATATTAATCTATGCATCCACAACTCAGAAAGATATATGTCCTCTTGAGTTGTCCCTCTTCATTTGTATTCCGACCATCGTCTATCAATTGATAGTCAGGAGTAATTGTGCATCCGTGTTATCGATGCTTATTATTTTTGTGGTCCGTTAAGCCATTCTATTTTAGAATGACTAGGAGAAACAAACTCGAAGATTTCATCCATACCGTGATTGGGTCAAAGTAGTTGTGTTCGCAGATCAAATGCCAATCCAGCTTTTGCTCGTTCTACCTCGAGTATTACCCCCTTTATGACAGGATTGTCATGAGAATTGCACCATCTCTCATGAATTCTTGACGTAGTGATACTTCTTGCCATCATTTTTCATTCCTCGGTCCCGTGTTGTCGCAACCGGAATGCCGACAAGTGAACCATGATGTGTGAAATCAATACTCCTAGCAACCGTGTTGCTTGGTAGTTAATGGACACTAATATCATTCTTAGCATGTTGGTTATCGAAACACTATTCTAGGATTGATCGTGCTACCTTGTCCTTATTTCTGGTGCACTCTTCGATCTTTGAGTTCGGATTGAATCCCTTGCTCGTTTGAGCATATCGTCTTGTCTGAAAAGCAAGATTGTTCTCGAGCTTAGTAACATATCGATGGTTCGTGATTTTCCGAATATCTTCTTGGAAGTATCACTAGGTTGTCCCCCGACTGTTATGTTGAGCTCGTGATCAAGTTGTTTTTTTGTAAACCACCCTTTCTCCAAGAATCTGTGTCGGATACCCTGAGTTAGTTGGTTAAGCTAAACAACAACTTGGAGAGTTGGAAGATAAAAGCTTGTCTGACTTAGTTCATGTTAAGGCATATCTTTTGTGTGTGTGTGTGCTGAAGAAAGATGATATCTCCATTGATTGGTCCTCGTGATCAGTTATTGGATCTATTGCCTTGTCAAAACTTTGACTTGAGTATGGGCTATCATCAAGTCAAATCAGAACCAACGATGTTGTAATGTTGTCTTACTCGTGGTTGATCCCTCGAGCATACACCATTACATATTTTGGTCTGACCAATGCTATCACCGTGTTCACATGATGGTGGAAGTCCAGTGATATGGAAATTCCGATGAGTTGTTGTTGAACCCATCAGCAACATTTTGTCTCCCCCATGAATCATGTTGAACATCAACCTAGTGTTGGAAACTTCGTAAGACATACCTTTGTGTTCCGTTCATGAAGCTTATGATTGGATGGAAGAAGTGACTTCCTCGAATTCATGTGCATTTGGCGCAAGTTGCCGCCGTGAGTTCGAGAAAGATTGTTTTTGTTTCCTCTGGTACCATTCCAAGTCAATTATGCATGTGCAAATGTATTCTATGGTTTGGTAGATTAATTACCTCCACTCCATATGTATTCCCTAGCACACCAAGCCACTGATTGATTTGTTCAAAGAACAGAAGTTCATGAGCTAATCCTGAAGGGCCCGGACGGATATGCACAAGACTTCGTTATCTCAATGATAGTTCCCAATCAGAACTCAGTAGTGTTTTATTGCAAGACTACCATGTGATCATGCTTGTCTAGTAGAGCGTGTTCACATGTGTGTAGCAGAACCAGCTCATGTTTTGGAGCTTACTATCGTAGTTCATTTCCCAAGAATCTTGCAACGTCATCTCGTCGATTTGTGTTGCAACCTTTCTTTTCAGACATGCTGAATCTGAAGTATCCTATCACCAATCGGATCTGAATCTCAGGCAGATATGATGGTTGGAACATTCTCAACAGTTGCATTTTGTTCCCAGCCTCCACTGCCATTGTGCCAATTTCCCATGGGCTGCCCTTCTCGGTAGTTGCTGTACAATTTCATAGTCAAAAGTGAACTTACCATGGGTCCCACCCATTTCCGATGATAAGAAAAATCACCCATTGCGCTGTCTTCAACAAGGTAGTCCACATCATCCATTCTAGTCCGATTATGTCATTCTTTTGAACTCCTTCAAACGATCGTTTGTGAATTTCCTTAGGCTGGTATAGAGAGTTCCACTGATCTCTGTATCAAAAGTATTTCTTTTTGCCACTTAAGGGATAATTCCACGAGTCACCCCCCTCTAAGATGTCTCGTTATGGTATCATGGCAAATCAACTCCTCGCTACGTTGACAACCGATCACCACCTCCTTAAGTGTGAAATTGTTGTCTACCTAGTGAACCTTCGTCATCCGCTTCACTCCATCCCTTTGGATGTGTGCTTCGTGTCTCAGCTCGAGAGATGTTGCTATGTCTCATTTCGTGAGTTGATCCTGAGTTGTTCGATCTCCGGGAAGATCGATCCTTCCAGAGTTTCCTTTTTCCTCTCGTTGTCATGTTATCCGGAGTTCTCAGAGCAAGACGACGAGACAAAGATGGTGATTGAATCAACACCTTTATGAAGTGCAACCTGGATTGTGAAGATTATGTTAGTTTGTGTTCCCCCTTCACCTTACCCTACGCTTGAATCTCGGGACGAGATTCTTGTTTAGTAGGGGTGAGTTGTCACATCCCTAGCTTCTGGTAGTGCAATAGGCTAGCCTCATGTGTGCATCATGTTTAATCTTGAAAGAAACTTGAAATGGGGATTGCCTAAACCCCTACTCAGAGGAATTCACTAGGTTCACCTGAAATATTTTCAGTAAATCCAAATGGCTTTCAAAAATGTTCATCATTTATGGAAAATGCTATGAATAGTAACCAGAGGTGATGCACATTTTTCCATGACATATTTGGGCTCTGAATTAAATCATACTATATTTGCACTTGGGCATTTAAATGCTATAAAATATTTTAAATGCTCAAATAATCATAAACTAAAATGCTTACTGTTGGATATATTCTAAACAGTAGCCATGATTAGTTTCATGATTTTTGGAAATGCCTTAGCATTTTAATTAAGTCAAAACAATTACAGAAAAATAGAAAACAGAAACAATTTAGAAAAGAGAGAGAGAACGCCTACCTGGGCCACTTACATGGCCACCTACCAGTGCAGCCCACCAAAGCCGGCCCAGCCCACCACCGCAGCCCCTCTGTCGCCTTCCTCCTCGCGCCAGTAGGCAGGGGCGCGTGCCCGGCGTGCGCAGCCACACGCCGGCCACCTCCTCCCTGCCTGGCTGCCTCCTCCTTCCTCTGGACGTCTCTCGCAGCGCCACGCCACACCCTGGACCTCTCTCACTCTCTCCCCGTGCTCCTCCCCTCCTCTGGCTCTCTCCCTCGCACCACCCGAACGCGCCCGCCGCCGCTGACGTGCACCACCGCGGCCACCGCCTCCCCCTCGCTTCCCTGACTGGCTCAAGAGCTTCGCCTCGTCGCCTTAGACCTCTCTGCCGAGCCACGCAACACCAGACGCCTCCGAATGCCGTCACCGTGGTCGTCTTCTACCTCGGGCATCCGAGATCGCCGGCGACCGCATCTCGTCTCCAGCCCCTCCCCGAGCTCGCCGTTCGCCTCGTCCCAACCGCAGTGAGCTCCTGCCCCTACTCCCCTTCTCCGCTCCCTCTCTCGCACACCGTAGCTACTGCACCGCGTTCACCCGCACGCGCCGCCGCCCGAGCTCGCCGTTGGCGCAGCTCCGGTGACCAAATGGTCACCCCGGCGAGTACAATCTGCTCCCCGGATCACGTAGGCCCCCCGCTAGCGCCTCAGCTTGCTTGCTCGCGCACCGTAGCACTGCCCACGCTCATGCCCGAGCTCCGACCGCCGCGGTCGAGCTCCTCGCTGTCGCCTCCGGCCACCCCAGGCCCGACTGGCGCCACCGCCCGACGCGTGCTGGTCTGGGCTCTCGAACGAGCCCAGCCACACTGCGAATGGGGCACCATAGCGCATTCCCGAGCCCCTCCGCCGCGGTTGTCGTCGCCGGCGGCTAAACGACGGCGGGTTGACCGCTTTGACCGGCGGGGTTTGACCCCGCTGACGTGGCCGTTGACTGGACCGACACGTCAGTGACCCTAGCTAGCACCGTGACACTAATTCAAGGCCCCTTGTCGTTTTGACTGGACCGGTAAGTTGACTGCTGACGCCACATCGACGCCAGTCGACGTGAGAAATCCTTTTATGGATTTATTCTTATATAGGAAATTTCAGAAAATGTCCTAAACTTCTAAAAATCATAGAAATTCAACCGTAGCTCAGAATGAAATAAGTTATATATGAGAAATGATCAGAACAATCCAATCTATCCATCTGTACAAGTTTCATGCATGTTTAAGCAACTTAACCATGCTGTTAAGCTCAAAACATGTTAATGTACTTTATAAACCCATAACTTGAGTTTGTATTTGAATCTTTGATTCAGATGAGCTCAAACCACACTGGTTGTAGATGCATTAGCCCAACACACTCATTTTTCCATGTAATATTCATGCATCATATTGTTGCATTGCATTGATTGTGTTTTCTCTCTGTTGCCGGTATTTGTCCCCTCTTAGTAGACGTGGTTCCGACGATGAGTTCGATGACACCGATGAAGAGCTATATTATCTTCAGAAGTGCCAGGCAAGCAAAACCCCCTTGTTCATTCCGATACAATCCCACTCTCTCGCTCTTGCTCTCTTTTACCGCATTAGGACAACATCGTTTCAACTGTTACATGCTCCGGTAGCTGAACTCCTTTCCTCTGCATGATCTGTCATTGCCACAGTAAATAGATGAAACCCACTAGCATGAGTAGGAGTTGTTTGAGCCCTGATGTGCCTACTCATTCATGCTTGTTTGTCATGCCTGCTATTGCATAGAGTTGTGTCAGGTCTGATTCATCGGGATGAATCGGAGGTGTGAACATGTCCCTCGTTGAGAGCTAAAAGTGTGAACATGATTTGGTAAAGGTATCGATGAGAGGCCATGTAGGAGTACATGGTGGGTTGTTTCATTCATTGAAGCCGTCCCTAGGAACTGAGTTCTATGTTTGTGATCCATGATCAGTTACTACCACACATTGGGATCCTTAATTGACTCTCTCTGGCTTAACCACCCTTGTCCTCTGGCCCGGGAGTTGCAAGTAGTTTCGTGTTTGTAGTATGTCGAGGCCGTGCATGGCTGACCCGAGGGGTGGGCTGTGATGTGGTAGGCCCGTGGCCGGGCATGCCGGGCGCCCGTTTGGTGTCTCAGAACCCTGCACACATCATTCGGGGCCGTATGTGGAAACCTCGGCCGGACTCCCTGCGGATGGAACCTGAATAGGCGATAAACCTAGACTAGAGACTTGAGTGTTTAGGTAGGCCGTGGCCGACACCCTCGTTGGGCTTCCGCTTGAAGGTTGCCGAGTACATGTCGTGTAAACGGCGATGAGTGGTGAGAGCGTGTGTGAAGAAGTACACCCCTGCAGGGTTAGCATCATCTATTCGAATAGCCGTGTCCGCGGTAAAGGACTTCTGGGTTTCCTGTACAATTCATAGACAAGTGAAAGTGGATACTCTAAAACTCGCAAGATAAGCGTGAGTGCTATGGATGGCCTTCTCGTAGGGAGAAGGGAGCGGATCTATAGTGGTGTATTGATATGGTGAATATGTGGACTCGTGTGCGCCACCTCAAAAGAGTTACTTGCAGTCGTAGTTTAGGATAGCCACCGAGTCAAAGCTGGCTTGCTGCAGTTAAACTCCACCACCCCTTTATTGATACCAATGCATATGTAGCTAGTTCTGATGTAAGTCTTGCTGGGTACATTTGTACTCATGTTTGCCTATTTTATGTTTTGCAGAGAGATGCCAGTCTCGCTAGTAGTCCCGTGTGGACTTCGACGTTTAGCTTGATACCTCACTACGATCTTGTGCCCTCGGCAGATCTCGTAGATAGTCGCTTCTAAGCCTTTTTCATTTGTAGATGTCGTACTCGGACATGTTAAGCTTCCGCATGTGCTTTGATTTGTATGCTCAATGTTGGGTCATGAGACCCATGTTTGTAATATCTCGCTCCTGAGCCTAATGAATAAATACTTGAGTCGAGAGTTATGTTGTGATGCCATGTTGTATTTACACATATCGAGCACATTGTGTGTATGATTGAAATGCTTGGTATGTGTGGGATCCGACAACCTAGTTGTTTATCCTTGGTAGCCTCTCTTATGGGGAAATGTAGTCTTGTGCTTCCATGAGCCATAGTAGTCCGCTACAGCCAGTTCATCGGAGTCCCGCTAGCCCAAAGACTACTACTCCGAACACTTGATCGGCGGCATGTGATTCACTTTGTTCATGTGTCATCCCTTCAGGGAAATGTCATGTGTGTTGACAGTTCATCTCAGAACTTTGATATTGTGATGTTAAGTGGTTATGCCACCATTTTGCAGGATGTCTCAAATCATTTTGAGCATTTACAGCCGTTATGCTGTCCGAGTCATCCCAGGTTTCTAAATAGTCCAACGCATTTGCAAATCCTTTCTTTCCGTTCCCGATGTCCTTTATGGTCAGAATAAGCACACTAATCGGTGTGTTGAGGTAATTTATTGCCTCGACATATATGTTGGAGTTATTATTACGACCCTAGGTGTCTTAGAAGATTACCTAGTAAACTAGCCATGTTTTGTGTTCCCCGTGTGATGATTCTGGCCATCATTCTCGAAAGAATCCCGTGATGTTATTAGTTAGTAGGTATTCTATTCCTGGGTTCTTGAACCTGAGATTCACCCTACTTACCTCATGTTGATAGTGTTTGCTAGTTCCTTTAGGATATTAGTAACTTTGCGATAGTCCTCGAGGTCTGTGGTATTTCCTTCTTCCAAATACCATGAACCATTAAGGCAGAAGTTCTTTGAACCAAAATACCACAATCAGAGTACTCTTGAGGAGTTCTCCATTCATAATTGTGATTCTGCCAGTTCTACCTTTCTGCATGGGTTATCTGGAATAAACCTGTTGAACTTGGTTCGACATATTAATCTATGCATCCACAACTCAGAAAGATATATGTCCTCTTGAATTGTCCCTCTTCATTTGTATTCCAACCATCGTCTATCAATTGATAGTCAGGAGTAATTGTGCATCCGTGTTATCGATGCTTATTATTCTTGTGGTCCGTTAAGCCATTCTATTTCAGAATGACTAGGAGAAACAAACTCAAGACTTCATCCATACCTGTGATTGGGTCAAAGTAGTTGTGTTCTGCAGATCAAATACCAATCCAGCTTTTGCTCTGTTCTACCCTGGAGTATTACCCCCTTTATGTCAGGATTGTCATGAGAATTGCACCATCTCTCATGAATTCTTGACGTAGTGATACTTCTTGCCATCATTTTTCATGTGGACTCGTGTGCGCCGCCTCAAAAGAGTTACTTGCAGTCGTAGTTTAGGATAGCCACCGAGTCAAAGCTGGCTTGCTGCAGCTTAAACTCCACCACCCCTTTATTGATACCAATGCATATGTAGCTAGTTACGATGTAAGTCTTGTTGGGTACATTTGTACTCACGCTTGCCTATTTTATGTTTTGCGAGAGATGTCGGTCTCGCTAGTAGTTCCGTGGACTTGACGCTTAGCTTGATACCTCAGCTACGATCTTGTGCCCTCGGCAGGATCTCGGTAGATAGTCAGGCTTCTAAGCCTTTTTCATTTGTAGATGTCTGTACTCAAACATGTTAAGCTTCCGCATGTGCTTTGATTTGTATGCTCTGAATGTTGGGTCATGAGACCCATGTTTGTAATATCTCGCTCCTCGGAGCCTAATGAATAAATACTTGAGTCGTAGAGTTATGTTATGATGCCATGTTGTATTTATACATATCGAGCACATTGTGTGTATGATTGAAATGCTTGGTATGTGTGGGATCCGACAACCTAGTTGTTTATCCTTGGTAGCCTCTCTTATGGGGAAATGTAGTCTTGTGCTTCCATGAGCCATAGTAGTCCGCTTCTGCCCGGTTCACCGGAGTCCTGCTAGCCCAAAGACTACTACTCGAACACTTGATCGGCGGCATGTGATTCACTTCGTTTTGTGTCTGTCCTTCGGGAAATGTCACGCAGTTGACATCCGAGTCCTGCCTAGCCTGCTACAGCCGGGTTCCGGAGTCCATAGCCCAGTGCTACAGCCCGGATTCGCACGACGCTGACCGACATGCTCGATGTTGATTCATGTATGCATGTCCCTATAAGTAAGTGCCACTTTGGGTTCACGACTAGTCATGTCGGCCCGGGTTCTCTATCATATGGATGCTAGCGACACTATCATATACGTGAGCCAAAAGGCGCAAACGGTCCCGGGCCATGGTAAGGCGACACCCGTGGGAATACCGTGCGTGAGGCCGCAAAGTGATATGAGGTGTTACCGGCTAGATCGATGTGACTTGGAATCGGGGTCCTGACAGTAGGAGCCAATATGAGCATCCAGGTTCCGCTATTGGTTATTGAGCGGAGAGGTGTCTCGGTCATGTCTACATAGTTCTCGAACCCGTAGGGTCCGCATTCTTAACGTTCGATGACGATTTATATTATGAGTTTATGTGATTTGATGACCGAAGGTTGTTCGGAGTCCCGGATGAGATCACGGACATGAAGAGGAGTCTCGAAATGGCCGAGACATAAATATTGATATATTGCACCATGTTATTCCGACACCGGAAGTGTTTCGGATGGTTTCGGGTAAAACCGGAGTGCCGGAGGGGTTACCGGAACCCCCCGGGGGAACTAATGGGCCACCATGGGCCTTATTGGAGAGAGAGGAGGGCAGCCAGGGCAGGCTGCCCCCCCCCTTGTAGTCTGAATTGGACAAGGGAAGGGGGGCGGTGCCCCCCTTTCCTTCTCCCTCTCCTTCCTTCCCCCCTCTCCCTCTTGGTGGAATCCTACTAGGACTTGGAGTCCTAGTAGGACTCCCCTCCTTGGGCGCGCCGCCTAGGGCCGGCTGGCCGACCTCCTCCTCCCCTCCTTTATATACGGGGGAGGGGTCACCCCATAGACACACAAGTTGATCTTTTAGCCGTGTGCGGTGCCCCCCTCCATAGAAACACACCTCGGTCATATCGTCATAGTGCTTAGGCGAAGCCCTGCGCCGGTAACTTCATCATCACCGTGACCACACCATCATGCTGACGAAACTCTCCCTCGACCTCAACTGGATCAAGAGTTCGAGGGACGTCACCGACCTGAACGTGCACAGATTGCAGAGGTGCCGTACGTTTGGTACTTGGATCGGTTGGATCGCGAAGACGTTTGACTACATCAACCGCGTTACTAAATGCTTTCGTTCTATGAGGGTACGTGGACACACTCTCCCCACTCGTTGTTATGCTTCTCCTAGATAGATCTTGCGTGATCGTAGGCAATTTTTTTTGAAATACTATGTTCCCCAACACATGCCCCAATCATGAGCTCTCAAGAGAAATTATTATTCAGAATTTTTATGCTCGGCTTTCTCGTAATGATCAATCCATGATCGATACTTCTTGTACTGTTTATTTTATGAAGAAGACTATTGAATTCAAATGGGATTTATTGGAGATAATTTAACTCAACTCTAAAGATTGGGAACTCGGCGAAGGTAATGAGTCAGGTATAAACCTTAAGTTTGATTGTGTTAAATCTTTCATGGATACCGATGCTTTTCGTGAATTTAGCACTAAATATGGACTTGACTCTGAGATAGTAGCTTCTTTGTGTGAATCTTTTGCTACTCATGTTGATCTCCCTAAGAAGAAGTGGTTTAAATATCATCCACCCATTGAAGTAAAAGTAGTAGAACCTATTAGAGTTGAAGAAGAAACTGTTAATTATATGTTGATCATGTTATTCCTACTACTTATATTGAGAAACCACATTTTCCTGTTAGGATAAAGGACCATGCTAAAGTTTCAGCTATGGTTTGTAAGAGTTATACTAGAACACCTACACCCCCTGAACAAATTAAAGTTGAACCTAGTATTGCTATGGTTAAATATCTCTTGGTTGATAATATTGATGGGCATGTTATTTATTTCTGTGATGAAGCTGCTACAATTGCTAGACCCGATATTAAAGATAAACATAGACCTATTGTTGGCATGCCTGTTGTTTCTGTTAAAATAGGAGATCATTGTTATCATGGCTTATGTGATGTGGGTGCTAGTGTTAGTGCAATTCCTTTTACTTCATATCAAGAAATTATGAATGATATTGCACCTGCTGAGGTACAAGATATTGATGTTACTATTAAGCTTGCCAATAGAGATACTATATCACCAATTGGGATTGTTAGAGATGTTGAAGTCTTGTGTGGGAAAATAAAATACCCTACTGATTTTCTTGTTCTTGGTTCCCCACAAGATAATTTGTGTCCCATTATATTTGGTAGACATTTCTTGAACACTGTTAATGCTAAGATAGAGGAATAAATTGTTACTGTAAGTTTTAAGGATGTGTCTCATGATTTTAATTTCTCTAAATTTCGTAGACAGCCCCATGATAAAGAATTGCCTAGTAAGGATGAAATTATTGGTCTTGCTTCTACTGCCGTGCCTCCTACTGATCCTTTAGAACAATATTTGCTAGACCATGAAATGATATGTTTATGAATGAAAGAAAGGAGTTAGATAAAATATTCTTTAACCAAATGCCTGTTTTTAAACACAATTTTCCTGTTGAAATCCTTGGATATCCTCCTCCTCCCAAGGGTGATCCCATGTTTGAGCTTAAACAATTACCTGATACGTTGAAATATGCTAATCTTGATGAAAAGAAGATATATCCTATTAATATTAGTGCTAACCTTACAGAGCATCAAGAAAAGAAATTATTGAAAACTCTGAAGAAGCACTGTGCCACTATTGGATATACTCTGGATGATCTTAAGGGCATTAGTCCCACTCTATGTCAGCACAAAGTTAATATGGAGCCTGATGCTAAACCAGTTGTTGATCATCAACGACAGTTAAATCCTAAGTTGAAAGAAGTGGTAAGAAATGAAATATTAAAGCTTCTGGCGGCAGGTATAATTTATCCTATTGCTGTTAGTAGATGGGTAAGTCATGTTCATTGGGTCCCTAAGAAGGAAGGTATTATTGTTGTTCCTAATGATAAGAATGAATTGATCCCTCAAAGAATTGTTACAGTTTATAGAATGGTAATTGATTTCCGCAAATTAAACAAAGCTACTAGGAAAGATCATTACCCTCTACCTTTTATTGATCAAATGCTAGAAAGACTGTCCAAACATACACATTTTTGCTTTCTAGATGGTTATTCTGTTTTTTCTCAAATACCTGCGTTAAAAGAGGACCAAGAAAAGACCACCTTTACTTGCCCTTTCGGTACTTTTTCTTATATACGTATGCCTTTTGGTTTATGCAATGCACCCGCTACCTTTCAAAGATGTATGACAGATATATTCTCTGACTTTTGTGAAAAGATTGTTGAGGTTTTCATGGATGATTTCTCCGTTTACAGAACTTACTTTTGATGATTGCTTAAGCAACCTTGATCGAATTTTGCATAGATGTGAAGAAACTAATCTTGTCTTGAATTGGGAGAAGTGCTACTTTATGGTTAGTGAAGGTATTGTCTTGGGGCATAAAATTTCTGAAAGAGGTATTGAAGTTGATAAAGTTAAAGTAGATGCTATTGAAAAAAGATGCCGTGTCCTAAAGATATCAAAGGTATAAGAAGTTTCCATGGTCATGCTGGTTTCTATAGGAGGTTTATTAAAGACTTCTCTAAAATTTCTAGGCCTCTCACTAATCTCTTGCAAAAAGTTGTTCCTTTTGTTTTTGATGATGATTGTGTATAAGCATTTGAAATACTTAAGAAAGCCTTGATTTCTGCACCTATTGTTCAACCACCTGATTGGAACTTACCCTTTGAAATTATGTGTGATGCTAGTGATTATGTTGTTGGTGCTATTCTAGGGCAAATATTTGATAAGAAATTGAATGTTATTCATTATGCTAGCAAAACTCTAGACAATGCTCAGGGAAATTATGCTACTACAGAAAATGAGTTATTAACAGTTGTTTTTGCTTGTGACAAGTTCAGATCTTATATTGTTGATTCCAAAGTAATTGTTCACACTGATCATGCTGCTATTAAATATCTCATGGAAAAGAAAGATGCTAAACCTAGACTTATTAGATGGGTTCTCTTGTTACAAGAACTAGATAATACCTCGCGCGTTGCTGCGGTGATTTTGTAGATGAAACTTGATACATGTAGACATGTTTGGAATCATTAAAGGAAATATATATTTATTTATTTCATCAGGACGAATGATTGTCTTCATTATTTGTACTACCCCTCTTCAGTGTAATGTTTCTGTTGTTCATGATCAAACTGCCACTCATCTTGAACTGACCTTACTTTCAGTTTGGCACAAACACTATTATCTTCATGTCTTGAAGCAAAAAAGAAAATGATGAGCTTGTGCGCTTACTTGTGTCAAATAGTAAGTCCATATGTTTATTTACCACTTGTATATATTTTCTTCCCCCAATACTCTCATGGCAGCATTAGAAACTGACAGTCATTATCCCAATGTCCTAAACGGTACACAGAAACGGACGCCTAAAAATAACATGTGAAACTGAAATTAGATAAAATGTAAGGCAGACAATCCAAGCTTCTTTTTAAAAAGGGAACTCAGGTAGTCCAACTTTACCACTCTTTTTCACATATCCCTACTTCAGTACTACTCTAGCGATACCCACTTCTATTCACCATCAGAGCAAAATCAATGTCAGTTAATTAGCTCAATGATATCCGCTTTGAATCCCACTGTTATCAAAGGGCAATGAACAGAGATACTAATACTCTCCGGCCCTATAGGTGCACTTATGATTTAGTACTACATTATTTGCGATGACATGTATATATTTGTATTTTCCTTGTAAATTATTTATCCAAATTCCTGGTGCAAAGCGCAGGGTTGAAAATCACACGTATACGGGTTACAAAACGTACATGTTGCAAAAGAGTCCCAGCTGGTGTGCAGGTTAGAACACTTCCACAACATCACAAAATAAACGGTGATGTCCAGCAACGTGCAGGTTAGAACGCGCGGGGTATCACAGGTCTAACACATCCTTGTGAATGCTGCCATAGGTATAGTCAAATCCCTCGCAAAAAAAGGTTAGTCAGATCAATTGAACTGAAAAAAATTCCTCCCGGATTCAATCTGACATACCTAGCTGAGGAGAAAGCAGTTGGGCTCAAATAGAATTGGCAACACGATGGACTTGAAAGTTTAAGAACCAGCGGAAATAATAACTGATTGGAAAGAGGAGCTCACCAATGGGCGACAACACGGTAGGCGTACGGGTCGAGGCGGCAGCGCAGGGTGGTGAACAAAAGAAGGATGTGGACAACCCCAAGCGCGTCAGGCCTCCGCTGTGACGTACAGATCAGACTCCCCAGCGTGCGCCTGCACCACATCAAGCGACGCGTTGGAGTCGAAAGCCTTAGGCGTCGGCCAGGATGCCTAAGAGCATTACTAGTAGTACCCCTAAACTCTCAAACCCTTAAAAATAACCGCTTTTTTACGGGTTACAACAAAAAAACGCAAAGACTAGAACCCCTAAACCTTCAAACCCTAAAAAAAAATAAGGGTCCAACCCTCAAACCCAATTTCAAACTGTAGAAGTGAGGGTTGGAGGGGGGCACTCGATCCCAGCCCGCCTCCCTTTCCCCCGTCAGCGTGAGGAAGTTTCCCCTCCCAACCTCCCGCCTCCTCCCGCCGCCCGGCCGTCGCCCGCCCAAATCCGGCGGCCCCTGCCCCTCGGCGCCCCGTTCCCCCGCCCCCCCGCCCAGCCCCCCCCGCCCCCCCCCCCGCCCGCCCGCGCCTCGGCCCCGGCCGCCCCCCGCCCGCCCGCCCGGCCCCGGCCGCCCGCCCGCCACCTCCGGCCCGCGCCCGGCCCGGCCGCCGCCCGCCGCCTCCCGGCCCGGCGTCCGCCTCCGGCCCCTGCACCCGATCGCCTCCGCCCCGGCCGCCTCCGCCCCCCCGCCCGCCTCGGCCTCGGGCCCCGGCCCCGCCCCCGTCGCCTCCGCCTCAGCCTCCTCGAGCCGCGAGACCAGAGGCAGGCAGGCAGGAGGCAGCCAGCGCGCCGCCCGAGCTCCCCATAGGTATGCTTTCCTTTCTTTCTTTTTGTTTTATTTTTTCCTTTTGATTCATTGTTGGCACTCACAATTTATTGTTTGTTGTATTGTGTAGATGGAGGTGAACAACAACGACATGGACTCGTTGTCCGATTCGTCGGGTTGGTCGCCATCCGACGATTCGACATCGATGAGTTGTTGCAAGACGATGACGCCGAGATGATGAGCCTCCTCATCGACGTGCAATCCTTTGAAAACCGCGTGAAGCTGATGGATCGGAGGAGAGGGTCAAGATGGGGCGAGTCACCATCTACCGGAACCGCGCTCTCGGACACGAACATTTGATGGAAGACTACTTCTCGAGGTACCTCACGCATCTCTTCGTCTCTTCCGCAGAAGGTACCGAATGCGCGTAGTTTGTTTGTGAAGATTGTCACCGATTGTGAGGCCGCCTCATATTACTTTAAACGTCGAGATCCGCCACCGTATAATGGGGTTTAGTGCATATCAAAAGATATCGGCGGCATTGCGGTACTCGCTATGGCATACCCATGATTATACCGACGAGTATCTTCAGATTAAGCAAGATACAACCACGGAGTCAGTCCGTAGGTTTGCCAAGTTGGTCATTCGGTTGTACGGTGAGCAGTATCTTCGGCACCAAACGAGGAAGATACAAAGAGATTAATGGAAATGAATGAAAAAGGGGATGGTCGGGATGCTAGGTAGTCTTGATGCATGCATTGAGGTGGAAAATTGCCCAAAGGCATGGCACGGAATGTATTGCGGTAAAAGCCGTGATGCTACCATTGTGCTTGAGGCCGTAGTATCTCGGGATACATGGATTTGGCATGCATTCTTTGGGTTGCCGGAACACTCAATGATATCAATATCCTCAATAGATCTCCTTTGTTCAAAAGATTAATTTCGGGGATGCTCCACTTGCAACTACAAAATCATGGACAATGAGTACTCATTGGGATACTATCTCACGGATGGCATCTATCCCGAATGGGCAACTCTTGTGAAGTCCATCAAGGAGAAAATGGGGTGCCCTTAACAAGAAAAGAGGCTCATTTCACCAAGGCACAAGAGGCAGCCCGCAAGGATATTGAGAGAGCTTTCGGTGTTTTGCAAGCAAGGTTTGCCATAGTTCGTGGTCCAGCTCGGTTTTGGGACAAAAAACCCTTGATGAACATCATGAAATGTTGTGTGATTCTACCCAACATGATCCTAGAGGATGAAAGAGGGTTAAACCTCCCTTGTTTCTATGACAATGTTGGTACCCGTGTGCAACCGGGAAGAAACCCTTCTCGCATACACTCTTTTCTTCAAGCACATCGTGAGATTGAGGATGCAACCACTCATGGTCGGCTCCGGATGATCTAATAGAGCACCATCGGCAGTTGGATGGGCGCATTGGCCCATGATGTATCTTTGTTTTACTTTTCTATGTCCTATTTGATTCGAACAATTAGTGTAATTTGCTCAAACATTGTTGTAATAATTTGAATGATTATTGTTTTATTCGTGTTGTAATAATAACTAGAATGATTATTGTTTTATGTCAAATGTGATGGAATTTGGGATATGTCATATGATGAAATGTGATGAAATGTGTGATATATGAAATGACAGTTTTAAAGGTTGGGGTTGAGGAGAAGATTAGAACCTCAAATCCAACCCTTAAAGCAGTTTAAGGGTTGGGTTTGAGGGTTCTAGTCTTTGCCCCTGTTTTTCAACCCTTAAAAGTGTCAAAAAGTGGCACTTCTCAACCCTTAAAACTGCTATAAGGGTTTTAGGGTTTAGGGGTTCTACTAGTAATGCTCTAAGGCGTCCCTGAGTCAGATGGTGGCAAGCGAAGTGGTGGAATCGGATGCCTCAGCATCAATCATGATGCACAACGGTGTCGGCGTCCCCGGATCGGACCACGGCGAAGAGCGCCCCGTGGGATGGTGGCGCTGTATCCATTGGTGACCCGGGGAGCGAGCAAACAGTTGCCCTGCGGCCATTGTCGACCAACTACCATGGCTCTTATTCGCAGGGTGGGTCGACGTGGGAGGCGACTACCGCTGTTGCAACTGAATGGTGCAGATGTCAGCTCAAGCATGAGAATATGTTCCATTGAGGACGGTGAAATTTATCAGCTTCTCATGGACAGTAGTTGAGGAGACGGAGGGTCATAGGGTTATTACAGAAGACGAATATGTACAGGAAAATCAATCGGCAAGGGAATAGCTAATGACCTGAGCTGGAATTAATTTGATGGAGATAAGGTGAACTGAGCTGGGATTAATTTGATGGAGAGAAGGTGAAGAGGCCGGAGGGAGAGGGAATCATCAGTTTCTCACGGACACGCAAACAATAATGACATGACCAGATCGTCTGGCTCCAGTAACGCATGCCTTGAATGGATGGATGTCTTGTTGGGGAACGTTGCAGAAAATTAAAATTTTCCTACGGTTTCACCAAGATCTATCTATGAGTTCATCTAAGCAACGAGTTACGAGAGAGAGTTTGCATCTACATACCACTTGTAGATGGAGTACGGAAGCGTTCGAGGGAGTGGTGATGATGAAGACGCTCCCAACGTGATTCCGATCACCGATGACCAAGTGCTGAACGGACAGCAGCTCGCTGCTCAACACACGCGACGGGACGACGGCGCCTCCTTCATCTTGATCCAGCAAGGAGGAAGGAGAGGTTGAGGAAGACAACTCCAATGGCAGCACGACGGCGTGATGCAGATGGAGGACTGTTCTCCCAAGCAGGCTTCGCCAAGCTTATGCGGAGGAGGAGAGGTGTTGGGAGGGAGGGCTGCGCCTTCAATGGTGTGTGCAGCCTCCCTCTACCCTCTATTTATAGGGAAGGGAGGAGGGCGCCCCCAGATGCATCTAGAGGGGGCGGCCAATGGGAGGGGCTTGCCTCTGCCAAGGGGCGCCTTTAGGGTTCCCTCAACCCTAGGCGCATGGGCCAAGGGAGGGGTGCGCCCAGCCCACCAGGGGCTGGCTGCCTCCCACGCAGCCCAAGTGGCCCCCAAAAGGTGGCCCCTCCGGTGGTCCTCCGAACCTTTCGGTGGACCTCCATAAAACCGATATGACCCAAACTTTTCCAAAGGTCCGCTTGACGACTTCCCATATATAAATCTTTACCTCCGACCATTCCGAACTCCTCGTGACGTCCGGATCTCATCCGGACTCAACAACATTCGTAATCACATACAAGTCTTCCTATTAACCCTAGCGCCACCGAACCTTATGTGTAGACCCCACGGGTTCGGGAGATATGTAGACATGACCGAGACGCTCTCGGTCAATAACCAACAGCGGATCTGGATACCCATGTTGGTTCCCACACGCCCTTGATGTTGTCATCGGATGAACCACGATGCCGAGGGTTCAAGCAACCCCGATGCTATTCCCTTTGTCGACGGTATGTTACTTGCCCGAGACTCGATCGTCGGTATCCCAATACCTCGCTTAGTCTCGTTATCGCAAGTCACTTTACTGCATCAGAATGCATGATCCCGTGACAGACACTTGATCACTTTGAGCTCATTACGATGATGCATTACCGAGTGGGCCTAGTGATACCTCTCCGTCATACGGAGTGACAAATCCTCGCCTCGATCCGTGTCAACCCAACAGACACTTTCGGAGATACCGTAATGCACCTTTATAGTCACCCGATTACGCCAGACGCTTGGTACACCCAAAGCATTCCTACGGTATCCGGAGTTACACGATCTCACGGTCTAAGGAAGAGATACTTGACATTGGAAAAGCTCTAGCAAAAACGAACTACACGATCTTTGTGCTATGCTTAGGATTGTCTTGTCCATCACGCCATTCTCCTAATGACGTGATCCCGTTGTCAATGACATCGATGTCCATAGTCGAAACCATGACTATCTGTCGACCAACGAGCTAGTCAACCGAGAGGCTCACTAGGGACGATTGTGGTCTATGTATTCACACGTGTATCACGATTTCCGTATGATACTGCTTATAGCATGAATAAAAGACAATTATCATGAACAAGGAAATATAATAATAATGCTTTTATTATTGCCTCTAGGGCATATTTCCAACAGTCTCCCACTTGCACTAGAGTCAATAATCTAGTTTACATTGTGATGAATCGAACACCCATAGAGTTCTCGTGTTGATCATGTTTTGCCCATGAAGAGAGTTTAGTCAACGGATCTGCGACATTCAGATCCGTATGCACTTCTAAATTTCTATGTCTCCATCCCGAACATTTTCACGGATGGAGTTGAAGCGACGCTTGATGTGCCTGGTCTTCTTGTGAAACCTGGGCTCCTTGGCAAGTGCAATAGCTCCGGTGTTGTCACGTAACAGTTTGATCGGCCCCGACGCATTGGGTATGACTCCTAGGTCGGTGATGAACTCCTTCACCCAAATTGCTTCATGCGTTGCCTCCGAGGCTGCCATGTACTCCGCTTCACATGTAGATCCCGCCATTTACGCTTCGCTTGCAGCTGCACCAGCTTATCGCTCCACCATTCAACATATACACGTATCCGGTTTGTGACTTAGAGTCATCCAGATCTGTGTCGAAGCTAGCGCCGACGTAACCCTTTACTGACGAGCCTTCGTCACCTCCATAAACGAGAAACATGTCCTTTGTCCTTTTCGTGTACTTCAGGATATTCTTGACCGCTGTCCAGTTGTTCCTTGCGGGATTACTTTGGTACCTTCCTCCCAAACTTACGGCAAGGTTTACATCAGGTCCGGTACACAAGATGGCATACATAATAGATCCTATGGCTGAGGCATAGGGATGACACTCATCTCTTCTTTATCTTTTGCCGTGGTCGGGCATTGAGCTGAGCTCAATCTAGGGCATATTTCCAACATGTCTAAAGCGCATGCTTGCATGGTCGGATGACTACTAATTAAGGTGACACCATTAAAATGATTGCTTTGATAGTGGGCCTAGTGGCCAAACGTGGGTGCGTTGGTTCCTGTTCTGACGAGGAAGCGAGGAAAAACTCGATTCACACCTTGAGAGAGATGAATGGAATGCAGGCGGCCTGTGCGTAGAGGATTGCTGACAGGGCACATCGCTGAGTTGGACATGCTGCATGTTTAGATAAATAGGTTAGTGGGGATGAATCTCTTAGGTATATAGGATTTGATTTGCATATTATAGATAGAAAGGGAGTTGAGTACCCCGTTGCAGACAACTTGTCTAGGTTAGAAAATGTTCTTGATGACCCACTGCCTATTGATGACAGCTTTCCTGATGAGAAATTAACTGTCATAAATGCTTCTGGTAATACTCCATGGTATGCTGATTATGCTAATTACATTGTTGCTAAATTTATACCACCTAGTTTCACATACCAGCAAAAGAAAAAGTTTTTCTATGATTTAAGGAATTACTTTTGGGATGACCCACACCTTTATAAAGGAGTAGATGGTGTTATTAGACGTTGTGTACCTGAGCATGAGCAGGAACAAATCCTACGCAAGTGTCACTCCGAGGCTTACGGAGGACACCACGCTGGAGATAGAACTGCACACAAGGTATTACAATCCGGTTTTTATTGGCCTACTCTCTTCAAGAATGCTCGTAAATTTATCTTGTCTTGTGATGAATGCCAGAGAATTGGCAATATTAGTAGACGTCAGGAAATGCCTATGAATTATTCACTTGTTATTGAACCATTTGATGTTTGAGGCTTTGATTATATGGGACCTTTTCCTTCCTCTAGCGGGTATACACATATTTTAGTTGCTGTTGATTACGTTACTAAGTGGGTAGAAGCTATTCCAACTAGTAGTGCTGATCATAACACTTCTATTAAGACACTTAAAGAAGTTATTTTTCCGAGGTTTGGAGTCCCTAGATATTTGATGATTGATGGTGGTTCACATTTTATTCAAGGTGCTTTCCGTAAAATGCTTGCTAAATATGATGTCAACCATGGAATTGCATCCCCTTATCACCCTCAATCTAGCGGTTAAGTAGAACTGAGCAATAGAGAGATTAAAATGATTTTGCAAAAGACTATTAATAGATCTAGAAAGAATTGGTCTAAGAAACTTGATGATGCATTATGTGCTTATAGAACTGCTTATAAAAACCCTATGGGCATGTCTCCGTATAAAATGGTTTATGGAAAAGCATGCCACTTACCTCTTGAACTAGAACATAAAGCTTATTGGGCAATTGTAACACCCCGAGAATCATGCAACAGTAATCTCATGCCTAATGATGCCATGTCATCATAATTAAGTTACTAATCCTCACTTAGTTCGAAACCAAACTCACGTTCAAAGTTAAAATGCAAGTCAAATATTTATTTCTTCAAACATTAAAATTAAAATGTTCACCTTATCCTATAATTTCCCCTGGTCATTTTCATGTTAAAACCAGCCTATTTTCAATTCCCAAAATGCCCATGGGAATTAATTTAGTGGTCCAACAACAATTAAATTGGCCTTTTCAATTTCTAAAAATGGTTAGACAACTCCTTTTGACCCAAAACTTTTTGTTACATCTCAAGGTATTGTTTCATACTTAGGTGCCAAGTTTTGTTCAAAACAAAACTCATTTGGTACTAAAAGAAAATGCAAAACCGAAACGAAAATTGCAAAGGCAAAAAAAATGGAAAATGGGGAGGTCCCTGGCCCTCTGGGCCTCGGCCCACCGCAGCAAGCCGGCCCACCTTCCCCCGTTGGGTCGCCCCTTTCCCCTCTTTCTTGTTCGTCCAACCCCGCCGCTACATGAGGCTGGTCGCCGCCGAACCACCTCGCCGGCGATGCCCCTGCGAGGGGATAAGGCGGCCTCTCGACACTTCGGGTCTCCTCCCCACCTACTTCCTCCCACTCACTCCCCCACTTTCTCTCCCTCCTCAGATCCCCATTCACCCGAGCACTGACGCCGCCGCGCTGCTGCTCCATCGCGGCCACCGGCCGCCCCGTGCCCCACCGTCTTGCCCGAGAGCATGGCTGTCGTCTCACTCGTCGTCCGCGACCACCCAAGCGGGCCGGTGCCACCGGAGAGCCCGCTGCGATGTCTTCTTCCCCCTCTGCATCGCCGCACGCCATCACCATATCTGGCCACCATGAGCCCTCCCCGAGCCCGCGAGCGCACAACTACAGGGTCCGGTGGGCCCCGCGCTCCTCCCCCTCTCTTCCCAGCCTCTGCCACGGCCGTAGCTGCTTCCCCCCGTCGTGCCCGAGCTCATCGCCGCGGTGGTGCTCCCCGCCGTGTCCACGGCTCGCGGAACTCGCAGCCGACCACCCCGTCATGCTCAACACCTCGCCCGCACCCACTACACGCGCCTGCTACTCCTCCCGCTCCCCTAGTGCCGTCCTCAACGGGCCAGTGCTCCGGCCGCTGTCGCGAGCTCGTCTCCGGCAAGCTCTTCGCCTCCTGCCTGCTGCCGACTGCGGCAATGGACTCACGCAAGCGCCATCTGCCCGTAGAGCCGCTCCGCATACCGAACCATGCCCCTCCTTGCCGTCCTCGTAGAGCACCCGAAAGTGCCGCCGCCACCGTCGTTGTAGCTCTCAACTCCGGCCACTCCTGCCCCTGCTTCTTGCTCCACCGAATGCGCCGCATCGCCAGCTAGCTGTAGCCGCAAATCGCATACGTTTAGGTGCCCTGTAGCGCCCGCGCGGTGAAGTTCCACCATCGGTTGGGTCGTCGCCGACGTAACTCCGGCGGCATTGACGTGTCCAGTGTCATTAGGCGCTAATGACGCTAATTAGGATAGCCTAGTGAGAATGATAGTCAGGCCCCACCGTTAAGTAAACTCTATTTACTTTTCTGGCTGGATTAGGTTAATTCCGTGGCCCACGCGCCGACTTTGACTCACGACATGGCCTTTGATCGGGCCCGGCCGTCGATGCTGATCATGCGAGATGACATGTGGGCCCCTTCTACTTCATTGACCAGTCAATGTGTCAATGTTGACTGCTGACTGGGCAGTCAACAGGGCCCACTATCAGCCTTTGTGCTGCTTTGCTGTGTACACTTTGTGTGTGCACATAGCAATTTAATCTTTATTTTCGAATTAGTATTAATTCCAGAATTTTAATAAAACTTTGAAAATTATTATAAAATAATCCATAACTCGGATGGAAATGTTTTATACATGAAAAGTTATTCAGAAAAATATGACGACCCTGAATACGCACTCCGTTCATCTGTCACGTGCCCCTAGCATAGTGAACATGGAACTGTCCCCCTCCCTTTCATTTGTTCGGAAAATGCCAAACACCGGGAAAACCCCTCTAGATGTTTTCCCTCTCCGTCTGCAACATGTAGCACCGCGTTAGAATACCCTAGCTTTGCATATCATCATGTCATGCTTAGTGATGCATCTGTTGAAGGAAACATGCCCTAGAGGCAATAATAAAGTTGTTATTTATATTTCCTTATATCATGATAAATGTTTTTATTCATGCTAGAATTGTATTAACCGAAAACTTAGTACATGTGTGAATACATATACAAAAAAGAGTGTCCCTACTATGCCTCTACTAGACTAGCTTGTTAATCAAAGATGGTTAAGTTTCCTAGCTATAGACATGTGTTATCATTTGATGAACGGGATGACATCATTAGAGAATGATGTGATGGATAAGACCCATCCCTTAGCTTAGCACTATGATCGTTTAGTTTATTTCTATTGCTTTCTGCATGACTTATACATGTTCCTATGACTATGAGATTATGCAACCCCAGAATACCAGGGGAACACTTAGTGTGCTATCAAACGTCACAAGTAACTGGGTGATTATTCAAGATGGCAGTTTTCCCCGTGGAGGCGGGTACCCGCGGGGATATACCCGCTAAGAACTGGGGACGGGGGACAAATTGCCTCCATGGGGATTGCTTGGCGGGTACCCGATAGCATAACGGGGCGGGGATGGGGGACAAATTCGCCCCGTGGAGCCTCCATGGATACCCGCCAATGACTGACATGTGGGACCTCCTTCCAAATAGCAGGCCAACCTAGCAGCAGCCAGCCATTCAGCCACGGCCCAAGACGAGCCCAACACACTTGGCCTAACCTAACTTACATGCACGGACACACCCAGGAGCCCAACACACGCGACCCTCCTCTCGCTCGCTCCTCTTCCTCACAGCGCAGCCGCCTCCCTCTTGTTCCTCTCCCAGTTCTCACTTCCCAGATCGAGCCCGGCCTTGACCGTCAGACCACCACCGGCGGCGGCCGGGCAAGGCGGCGATCCTTCCCATCCGCCCCATGGCCTCACCTACTTCTCCTCCTCGCCTCCTCCTCCAGTTCTCCTCCTGTCCTCCACCTCAAGGCCGCAATAAGTGAAGGGCGCGATTCGGCGACGACGGGGGGCAGGCGTCGACGGTTATGCAGGAGGTGGCGTCTTTGCGTTGAGATCAACAGGCAAGGAGAAGACGCCGACGCGTTACGCTCCCCGTGGAGTCCCCGCCGGGGGACGGGTACCCGCCATTGTCGGGGATGGGGGGCGTTTCCCCCCGCGAAGCTTCTCGGGGCTAGCGGGGCCGGGGACTGGCGGGGATCGGGGTGGTGATGGTGGAGTGCCCCCCGGAGATACCCGTCCCCATTGCCATTTTGAGTGATTATAAAGATGCTCTATAGGTGTCTCCAATGGTGTTTGTTGAGTTGGCATAGATCGAGATTATGATTTGTCACTCCGATTGTCGGAGAGGTATCTCTGGGCCCTCTCGGTAATGCACATCATTATAAGCATTGCAAGCAATGTGGCCAATGAGTTAGTTGCGGGATGATGCATTACGAAACGAGTAAAGAGACTTGCCGGTAACGAGATTGAACTAGGTATGGTGATACCGACGATCGAATCTCGGGCTAGTAACATACCGATGA
Organism: Aegilops longissima; assembly: GCA_021605205.1. Taxonomy (NCBI): domain Eukaryota; kingdom Viridiplantae; phylum Streptophyta; class Magnoliopsida; order Poales; family Poaceae; genus Aegilops; species Aegilops longissima. The sequence continues at coordinate 123,594,074 of CM038681.1, forward strand.
CAAAGGGAACAATGTATGTTGTTATGCGGTTTGACCAATAAGATCTTCGTAGAATATGTAGGATCCAATATGAGCATCCAGGTTCCACTATTGGTTATTGACCGGAGATGTGTCTCGGTCATGTCTTCATAGTTCTTGAACCCGTAGGGTTCGCACGCTTAACGTTCGATGATGATTTGTATTTTGAGTTTATGTGATTTGATGACCGAAGGTTGTTCAGAGTCCCGGATGAGATCACGGACATGACGAGGAGTCTAGAAATGGTCGAGACATAAAGATTGATACATTGGAAGGTTATATTCAGACAGCGGAATGGTTCTGAAGTGTATCGGGTATTTTTCGGAGTACTGGGAGGTTAGCGGACTTCCAGGGATTAATGGGCCCAGATGGGTTTTAGTGGAGAAGAGAGAGGGTTGCGTCCAGGTGGCGCGCCTCCCCTGCCACTCCGAATTGACAAGGGAGGCGGCGCCTCCTTCCTTCTCTTCTCTCCTCTTTCCCTTCTTCTCCTACTTGGACTAGGAAAGGGGGGATTGATTCCTACTTGAACTAGGAGTCCAAGTAGGACTCCCCGCTTGGCGCGCCCCCTCCTAGGGCCGGCCTCCTCTCCTCCCCCCTTTATATATGGGGGAGGGGCCACCCCATAGACACACAAGTTGATCTTTAGCCGTGTGCGGTGCCCCCCTCCACTGTTTCACACCCCGGTCATATTGTCATAGTGCTTAGGCGAAGCCCTACGCCGGTAACTTCATCATCACCGTCACCACGCCGCTGTGCTAACGAAACTCTCCCTCGGCCTCAACTGGATCAAGAGTTCGAGGGATGTCACTGAGCTGAACGTGAGCAGATCGCGGAGGTGCCATGTGTTCGGTACTTGGATCGGTTGGATCACGAAGACGTTCAACTACATCAACCGTGTTATTAAACGCTTCCGCTTTCGGTCTACGAGGGTACGTGGACACACTCTCCCCGCTCGTTGCTATGCTTCTCCTAGACAGATCTTGCGTGATCGTAGGCAAAATTTTGAAATACTATGTTCCCCAACAGTGGCATCCGAGCCAGGTCTATGCATAGATGTTATATGCACGAGTAGAATGCAAAGAGTTGTGGGCGATAATAGTCATTCTGCTTACCAGCATGTCATACTTTGATTCGGCGGTATTGTTGGATGAAGCAGCCCAGACCGGCATTACATGACTGCGTTCATGAGACAGGTTCTACCGCCATGCTTCGCACACATGTGGCTAGTGGGTGTATGTTTCTCCAACTTTAGTTGAATCGAGTGTGACTACGCCCGGTCCTTGTTGAAGGTTAAAACAGCACACTTGACGAAAAATCGCTGTGGTTTTGATGCATAGGTAAGAACGGTTCTTGCTAAGCCCGTAGCAGCCACGTAAAACTTGCAACAACAAAGTAGGGGACGTCTAACTTATTTTTGCAGGGCTTGCTGTGATATGATATGGTCAAGACGTGATGATATATAAATTGTTGTATGAGATGATCATGTTTTGTAACAGTTATCGGCAACTGGCAGGAGCCATATGGCTGTCGCTTTATTGTATGAAATGCAATTGCCTTGTAATTGCTTTACTTTATCACTAAGCGGTAGCGATAGTCGTAGAAACAATAGTTGGCGAGACGACAATGATGCTTCGATGGAGATCAAGGTGTCAAGCCGGTGACGGTGGTGATCATGAAGGTGCTTTGGAGATGGAGATCAAAGGCACAAGATGATGATGGCCATATCATATCACTTATATTTTGATTGCATGTGATGTTTATATTTTATGCATCTTATTTTGCTCAGTACAACGGTAGCTTTATAAGCTGATTCCTCACTAAATTTCAAGGTATAAGTGTTCTCCCTGAGTATGCACCGCTGCGACAGTTCTTCGTGCCGAGACACCACGTGATGATCGGGTGTGATTATCTCTACATTCACATACAACTAGTGCAAGCCAGTTTTGCACACGCAGAATACTCGGGTTAAACTTGATGAGCCTAGCATATGCAGATATGGCCTAGGAACACTGAGACCGAAAGGTCGAGCGTGAATCATATAGTAGATATGATCAACATAGTGATGTTCACCATTGAAAACTACTCCATCTCACGTGATGATCGGACATGGTTTAGTTGATATGGATCACATGATCATTTAGATGACTAGAGGGATGTCCATCTAAGTGGGAGTTCTTAAGTAATATGATTAATTGAACTTTAGTTTATCATGAACTTAGTCCTGATAGTATTTGCATATCTATGTTGTAGATCAATTGCTCGCGATGTAGCTCCCCGTTTATTTTTGATATGTTCCTAGAGAAAAATAAGTTGAAAGATGATAGTAGCAATGATGCAGACAATTGGGGAACGTAGTATTTCAAAAAAATTCCTACGATCACGCAAGATCTATCTAGGAGAAGCATAGCAACGAGCGGGGAGAGTGTGTCTACGTACCCTCATAGACCGAAAGCGGAAGCGTTTACTAACGTGGTTGATGTAGTCGAACGTCTTCATGTTCCAACCGATCAAGTGCCGAACGCACGGCACCTCCGCAATCTGCACACGTTCAGCTCAGTGACGTCCCTCGAACTCTAGAACCAGCTGAGGCCGAGGGAGAGTTTCGTCAGCACGACGGCGTGGTGACGGTGATGATGAAGTTACCGACGCAGGGCTTTGTCTAAGCACTACAACAATATGACCGAGGTGGAAAACTGTGGAGGGGGGCACCGCACACGGCTAAAGATCAACTTGTGTGTCTATGGGGTGCCCCCTCCCCCGTATATAAAGGAGGGAGGAGGCGGCAAGCCGGCTAGAAGGGGCACGCCAAGGGGGAAGGAATCCTACTCTTAGTAGGAGTAGGTTTCTGTCGGTGTCAAAACCGGTGGATCTCGGGTAGGGGGTCCCGAACTGTGCGTCTAAGGTCGTTGGTAACAGGGGACAGGGGACATGATGTTTACCCAGGTTTGAGCGCTCTCTATGGAGGTAATACCCTACTTCCTTCTTGATTGATCTTGATGAATATGAGTATTACAAGAGTTGATCTACCTCGAGATCGTAATGGCTAAAACCCTAGAAGTCTAGCCTGTATGACTATGAGTATGATTCTTGCCTCTACAGACTAAGCCCTCCGGTTTATATAGACACCGGAGTGGACTAGGGCTGTACAAAGTCGGTTACAGAGAAAGGAATCTTCATATCAGGACGCCAAGCTTGCCTTCCATGCCAAGGAGAGTCCCATCCAAACACGGGAGATAGTCTTCGGTCTTGTATCTTTACAGCCATCAGTCCGGCCCACGTACCATAGTCCGGACACCCGAGGACCCCCTAATCCATGGCTCTCTCAGTAGCCCCTGAACCAGGCTTCAATAACGAGATGTACGTCGTGCAAATTGTCTTCGGCATTGCAAGGCGGGTTCCTTCTCCGAATACTCCAACACAGTCTTCGGACGCAATGAACGTGTCCGGCTATGCAAAACAAATTCCACACACAACCACAGAGAGTATAATATTTCACTAGTCCAAGCTGACAACTTTTGGTAATGTGACACCACATCATCACCTGGTCATTATTTCGAACCGTTATTTGGCCTGCCGCTTCGAGATGCGGTCTCATTGGCACATCTTGTCAAAGCAGAGATCGTGTCCCCTTATTGCGGGATTCTCATCAATACGGGCGTGGGTAATCCAACCGTGCCGTTTGCACAACCCTTGGTAACAAAGTAGTTTTAAGGCGAGGGGAGGCGCTTGATATTCACCGCTTTATAAGGAGATAAGGATTCCTTTCCTTCACCCACGCCTTTCTCTCTCGCCTCCCAATCTCGAGCCCAGCACCAAGTCCTCATCTTTTCCGCCTCAAGAAAGCACTCGACCATGTCCGGATCTGGAGCACAAGGCAAGTGGATGGCCTCCTCACAAGGAGAATGACATCACCAAGCTTCGGAGGCCGGTATCCGCGTAAAGAAATCGCCCACCGGCTTCCGGCCAAGGGGCAAATCTTCCCCACCCCGAAGCCCAATGAGAGGGTGGTGTTCATCCCCCATTTTGTCTGCGGGTTAGGGTTTCCTCTCCACCCTTTCGATCGCGGACTCATGTTCTATTACGGGCTAGATTTCCATGATCTAGCCCCAAACTCCTTCCTCAACATCTCGACATTCATTGTCGTGTGCGAGGCCTTCCTCCGCATTCCACCCCACTTTGGACTGTGGCTTAAGATCTTCAACGTGAAGCTGAAGGTGGTGGACGGCCAACACGCAGAGTGCGGAGGCGCCATGGTGAGCTAGCTGCCCAATGTCACATGGCCCAAGGGTACTTTTGTGGAGACCGTCAAAGAGTGGCAGAAACCATGGTTCTATATCACAGAGCCCCACGACGCCACCTGGGCCGCGGCTCTCGAATTCAAGTCCGGAACTCCAATGCGGCTCACGTCCTGGATAGAGAAGGGCCCGAATTGGTCTTCGTCAAATGAGTTGATAGTGCTGCAAACGCGCATCCAAAGCATGGTGGACAAAAACATCAAGCTCGTCAACGTGATCCAGGTGATGCTAGTTCGCCGGATCCTTCCATGCCAGAGCCGAACCTGCCCTTTATGGGAATTCGATCTGGAGAAGCACCAGACCTTGGAAAGGCTCTTCGTAACCATGCACGAAGATATCTGGAAGTTGCTCTTCAAGGGCAATGAGACGCCGCCGGACACCACCGAGGACCGTGGGCAAGATCTGGCCCATCCCGCCAGTGCGGTAAGTCTTTCGCGTTTCAAGGTGTATCCTCTACTTGCTTATTCAAGGAAGATATCTAAACCTCACTATTTATTTTTTCAGGTATGGACAGAGAAAGCGGAGCGGATTAAGTGTCCGGCTCCGCTGCCCGAGGAACCAGCCATCCCACTTCTGACGAAGATGCTAGTCCCGGCGCCGGAGAAGAAGGCCAAGATGAAGGCCAAGGGGGTCCGGAGTGGCCCCCGCCGCAAAGGAGCTTCGGACAGGACGTCCGAAGGCAACGAGACTCCCTCCTCCGCTGCCGAAGACGACGATGACGAGGAGGAGGAAAGCAGCTCTCCCCCTGAGGGGGGAAGGAAGAAGAGGGCGACCTCCACAAATCTGGAGGCAGAGGCATCCAAGAGGGGGAAGAGCTCCCTCGCGGATAACTCCGCATGGGACGTCGACAGCAGCCCAGAGCCGCGCCCCCGAAACAAGCCCCTGGCCACATCATGAGTACTAAGAAACCCGGATGCGTCCATATATCCGGCCTCTCTACTTCATAGTTTTAACATGTTGAATTGTGCAATTGCAGTCCGGCCCACGACAGCTCCCTGCGATCCTCATCAGGAGGTTTGTTGGATTCAAAGGCGATGGCCAGCGAGTCATCGCCGGCCGCTCACTCTCCCATGGCCAAGGGCGATGATGAGGTGCTGTCCCGAAGGACCTTCCCGGGCTAGGGAGAGGTTCAGGAGGCTGTCAAGGTGGCGCAAAGGGTGACCCTTCGGCCGCCAGACACCCGGGAGAGAGGACACCCATGGATACTAGCGATGGGGGCCATGTCCAGTTCAGACCCTAGCCGAATACGTTTCCGGAGACCTATACGGCTCGGGAATCCGGCAAGCAGCCTCCTTCGAAAGAAGGAGGTGTGCCTATTCCGTCGGTGACCTCTGCCAACCAGAGGCACCGGATAATCTGTTGGAAGCGCTACGAGGCGCTTCCATTGTGGAGGAACACCGTATCCTTACGGGTATGATGGTTGAGAGGGTTCATCCGTCAAGAGCAGATCGATCAAGCTCGCACCATCAATGACAGCTTTGAGGTAAGCGACACAAAAGAGAAAGTCATAGTATAGATAGTAGCCCCTGAGACACTGTCCGGTGTTCGGAAAGAAAAGCCGGACAGCGGATCAAGTAATTTTCACAGGAAACTAACTAAATATGTCTTATGTGAATAAGCAGGCGTCGTTGCTTGCCGCAACCTCTCATGCTGCTAAGGTCTCCGGACTAAAGCAGAGTGTGGAGCGGGCCGAAGAAGAGCCCGACCTTGTAAAAAGGCAGCTAGAGAACAAGAAAGGCATGTGGTGACTTGCTATATATTCGGAAAGAATGAATTATGTGTATTGACCGTAGGGCTGTGATATTTGTAGGAGCGGCGACCGAGGTCGAGGTCCTTAAAAAGGCGCTGGCCGAGGCCAAGGAGGAAGCTGCCTAGGAACAAGCCGCCCGTGAGAAGCACGAGGCCAGTCTTGATGAGATCCAGCAAGAGCTCCAGGATGCCATGAAGAAATGCGAGTCCTTGGAGCGTGATGTTTCGGCTCAAGAGACCGAACTCGCCAAGGCTCACCGAAGCGCGGAAGAGGCCCGGTTTGAAGCTCACGGCGCCCTCCAGGAGATCCAGGAGGCCAAGAAAATTGCGGTGGGTAAGGCTTTTAGTATGTAAAGCAAGTATGTGAAGAAGAGGTACCTCTTACTAACCCGGATTTGGAGTTCCCCAGGGGCGTCTGTGGATCTGCCGCACAGTGTTTCTGACGCTGCGGAATTCTTCCGAGCCGAAGAAGGGAGCTCAACGGAGAAGCTGTTCTGGTCGCAATACCTTGCACCAGAACATCTGGTGCCCTTTAGCGACCAGCTAAAACAGATGGTCGAACTGCATAGGGTGGCCGAACTGGCCATGAAGGACTTAATAATCCGGCTGTGGCCTGCCGAAGCCATACCTAGCAGCTACTTCGGTCTCGTGAAGCGGCTAGTCAATGCCTGCCCTCGGCTTGACGCCATCAAGCGGTCGGTCTGCATTGAAGGTGCGCGGATGGCCTTCGCCCGTGTGAAGATGCAGTGGGCGAAGATGAATGCCGTCACGGTCGCGACCGAGGGACCGCCCACGGGCAAGGAGCACTGCACGCCCGAATGATATTTTAGCGATGTCCTGGAGGGATCCCGCATTGTGGCAGAGCAATGTACGAAAGATGTAATATTTGAATGAATACAGTTACATTGTCTCGCCTTGTATTATAAAAACAAGTTCGGCTATGTAATATAATGTTTGTTTAATATTTTACCACCTGTGCGGCCGTTTTTATGAAATTTTGAGAGTTGGCCAGTCGTCAGCTTCAGCCCCCACGTAGGTAGTACGGGGGTGTTCAGGATGGAATCTAAACATTCTTGATCCAATTTGTTTGGTCCTTGAAGGAGGTGTTTAGCGCAATGAACCAGGCAATCGGACTATGTGGCTTTATCACCCTCACTTAGCCATAGGAGTTCTACAATGAAAATTTAGGCGCAACCCCTAGTATCCGAACTAGGGTACTGTAAACACCTGATTGGGTAAGAGTCGATTCATCGCATAATGCGGAAAAAATCGCTAAAGATTAGAAACCTCCAAAGAGTTGACCGGCTCTCGCTGCATCATGACAGTTAGTTTTCAGCTTTCTCTACTGAGGTGCTCATCCGGATAAACTAGGATACAATCGCAGTAGTTCTCCCTTTACTACCCTAGCCGATATAGCGGAACGGAAGGTAGCAAGCACGGGAGCCGGGCAACCCAACTATTGACCAAAGACATGATTCGGAGCCAATGCATATAATGCTAAATTCGGGGTGCCGAACTATATTGTAAAAAGTGTTTGGACTTTGTTGCCGTATTATGGGTCGCAATGAAGCCCCTGGCAGATTAAAGTGTACCAAAGTGTACGGGTGCAATCTTGAGGAGATTATCAAGGAAAAAAGGAAAAAAGTGTTGGAAATATGCCCTAGAGGCAATAATAAAATGGTTATTATTATATTTCCTTGTTCATGATAATTGTCTATTGTTCATGCTTTAATTGTATTATCCGGAAACAGTGATACATGCGTGAATATATAGACCACAACGTGTCCCTAGTAAGCCTCTAGTTGACTAGCTCGTTGATCAATAGATGGTTACGGTTTCCTGACCATGGACATTTGATGGCATTAATAACGGGATCACATCATTAGGAAAATGATGTGATGGACAAGACCCAATCCTAAGCCTAGCACTAGATCGTGTAGTTCGTTTGCTAAAGCTTTTCCAATGTCAAGTAACTTTTCCTTAGACCATGAGATTGTGCAACTCCCGGATACTGTAGGAATGCTTTGGGTGTACCAAACGTCACAACGTAACTGGGTGGCTATAAAGGTGCACTACAGGTATCTCCGGAAGTGTCTGTTGGGTTGGCATGAATCGAGGCTGGGATTTGTCACTCCGTGTGACGGAGAGGTACCTCTGGGCCCACTCGGTAATGCATCATCATAATGAGCTCAATGTGACCAAGTGGTTGGTCACGGAATCATGCATTATGGTACGAGTAAAGTGACTTGCCGGTAACGAGATTGAACAAGGTATTGGGATACCGACGATCGAATCTCGGGCAAGTAACGTACCGATTGACAAAGGGAATTGTATACGGGATTGGTTATTGACCGGAGAGTCATCTCGGTTCATCCGATGAGCTCATCAAGGAGCATGTGGGAGCCAACATGGGTATCCAGATCCCGCTGTTGGTTATTGACCGGAGAGTCATCTCGGTCATGTCTGCGTGTCTCCCGAACCCGTAGGGTCTACACACTTAAGGTTCGGTGACGCTAGGGTTGTAGAGATATTAGTATGCGGTAACCCGAAAGTTGTTCGGAGTCCCGGATGAGATCCCGGACATCACGAGGAGTTCCGAAATGGTCCGGAGGTAAAGATTTGTATATAGGAAGTCCAGTTTTGGCCACTGGGAAAGTTTCGGGGGTCACCGGTATTGTACCGAGAACACCTGAAGGGTCCCGGGGTCCATCGGGTGGGGCCACCTATCCCGAAGGGCCCCATGGGCTGAAGTGGGAAGGGAACCTACCCCTGGTGGGCTGGTGCACCCCCATGGGCCTCCCCCTGCGCCTAGGGTTGGAAACCCTAGGGGGTGGGGGCGCCCCACCTGACTTGGGGGGCAAGTTCCCCCCCTTGGCCGCCGCCCCTTGAGATTGGATCTCTAGGGGCCGGGCGCTGTGGCCCCTATATAAAGAGGGGGGAGGGAGGCTGCGCACCCAAGCCCTCGGGCGCCCCTCTCCCCGTAACACCTCTCTCTCTCGAAGCTTGGCGAAGCCTCGCCGAGATCCTCGCTGCTTCCACCACCACGCCGTCGTCAGCTTGCTGGATCTCCATCAACCTCTCCTTCCCCCTTGCTGGATCAAGAAGGAGGAGACGTCTCTCCCAACCGTACGTGTGTTGAACGCGGAGGTGCCGTCCATTCGGCTCTAGGATCATCGGTGATTTGGATCACGACGAGTACGACTCCATCAACCCCGTTCTCTTGAACGCTTCCGCTCGCGATCTACAAGGGTATGTAGATGCACTCCTCTCTCTCTCGTTGCTAGATGACTCCATAGATTGATCTTGGTGATGCGTAGAAAATTTTAAATTTCTGCTACGATCCCCAACAGTGGCATCATGAGCTAGGTCTATGCGTCGTTACTATGCACGAGTAGAACACAAGTTTGTTGTGGGCGTCGATATTGTCTATTTACTTGCCGTTACTAGTCTTATCTTGATTCGGCGGCATCGTGGGATGAAGCGGCCTGGACCGACCTTACACGTACACTTACGTGAGACAGGTTCCACCGAATGACATGCACTAGTTGCATAAGGTGGCTAGCGGGTGTCTGTCTCTCCCACTTTAGTCGGATCGGATTTGATGAAAAGGGTCCTTATGAAGGGTAAATAGAAATTGGCATATCATGTTGTGGTTTTGGCGTAGGTAAGAAACGTTCTTGCTAGAAACCTATAGCAGCCACGTAAAAAATTGCAACAACAATTAGAGGACGTCTAACTTGTTTTTGCAGCATATGCCGTGTGATGTGATATGGCCAAAAGGATGTGATGAATGATATATATGTGATGTATGAGATTGATCATGTTCTTGTAATAGGAATCACGACTTGCATGTCGATGAGTATGACAACCGGCAGGAGCCATAGGAGTTGTCTTAATTTATTGTATGACCTGCGTGTCAATGAATAACGCCATGTAATTACTTTACTTTGTTGCTAAACCGTTAGCCATAGTAGTAGAAGTAATAGTTGGCGAGACAACTTCATGAAGACACGATGATGGAGATCATGCTGATGGAGATCATGGTGTCATGCCGGTGACGATGATGGTCATGGCGCCCCGAAGATGGAGATCAAAAGGAGCAAAATGATATTGGCCATATCATGTCACTATTTGATTGCATGTGATGTTTATCATGTTTTTTCATCTTATTTGCTTAGAACGACGGTAGCATAAATAAGGTGATCCCTCATAATAATTTCAAGAAAGTGTTCCCCCTAACTATGCACCATTTTGAAGGTTCGTTGTCTCGAAGCACCACGTGATGATTGGGTGTGATAGATTCTAACGTTCGAATACAACGGGTGTAAGCCAGATTTACACACGCAATACACTTATGTTGACTTGACGAGCCTAGCATGTACAGACATGGCCTCGGAACACGGAAGACCGAAAGGTCGAACATGAGTTGTATAGAAGATACGGTCAACATGAAGATGTTCACCGATGATGACTAGTCCATCTCACGTGATGATCGGACACGGCCTAGTTGACTTGGATCATGTATCACTTAGATGACTAGAGGGATGTCTGTCTGAGTGGGAGTTCATTAAATAATTTGATTAGATGAACTTAATTATCATGAACTTAGTCTAAAATCTTTGCAATATGTCTTGTAGATCAAATGGCCCACGCTAATGTTGCCCTCAACTTCAACGTGTTCCTAGAGAAAACCAAGCTGAAAGACGATGGAAACAACTATACGGGCTGGGTCCGGAACTTGAGGATCATCCTCATAGCTGCCAAGAAAGCATATGTCCTAGATGCACCACTAGGTGAAGCACCCGTTTTCCCAGCAACTCAAAACGTTATGAACGCCTGGCAGCCACGTAGTGATGATTACTCCCTGGTTCAGTGCGGCATGCTTTACAGCTTAGAACCGGGGCTCCAAAAGCGTTTTGAGCAGCACGGAGCATATGAGATGTTCCAAGAGCTGAAAATGGTTTTCCAAGCTCATTCCCGGGTCGAGAGATATGAAGTCTCCGACAAGTTCTACAGTTGTAAGATGGAGGAGAATAGTTCCGTCAGCGAACACATACTCGAAATGTCTGGGTTGCACAACCGCTTGTCTCAGCTGGGAGTTAATCTCCCGGATGATGCGATGGTTGATGAATCCTTGATCGCTCCCACCTAGCTACAAGAGCTTTGTGATGAACTTCAATATGCAGGGGATGGAAAAGACCATTCCTGAGGTATATTCAATGCTGAAATCAACGGAGGTGGAGATCAAAAAGGAACATCAAGTGTTGATGGTGAATAAAACCACTAAGTTCAAGAAAGGCAAGGGTAAGAAGAACTTTAAGAAGGACGGCAAGTGTCGGAGTAATGGACTACGGGTAGGCAGACCCGAGCCCTTGAACCTTTCAAAACATCGGGCAGGCTGCGCCTCAAGACCCCAAGACAAAGAGGCGCCTTGGATAGTCGGCAGCAGTCGCCGACTACCCCTTTGGGCCGAGTCCCGAGGCCGCCTTGGGACAAGCCGACTCCAAGCCAGCGACCTCCAATGAGGCCGGCTACAAGGAGTCGACCCGCGACCTCCACCACCTCACGCTGGCGACTATGGGTAAAGCCGCCTCGCGCCCATCCCGCCCGATCCATAAATGGCAGGTATGGCTACAGAGCGCGTGACCGACGGAGATCTCCGTCCGCAACCTTTGTTGCCATGCCGCCTCGACTTATCGCACCGTGGGCAGATTCCTGTACCACGATGGCCTGTCATTACGACCGAAGGCGGCGGGATTTACTTTGTCGGCGGAGTACCAAAACGGCGAAGAACCCCAGGGCGGACCCGATGGAGTCGGCCTCCGAGTCGGCCGGCTCCTCTGCGGGATCCACGCGCCATTAACTGAGACAAGGCGAGGAATGGCAGCGGTGATCGCCGCTTGCGGCGACACACTTATTGCCATAACCCTATGACCAAGCTTCGCGCCATTAGAAAACCGCAGCTCGAATCGCAGCCAGCAAAGACCCGCCACGGGCGGACAAGGGCTATCGGCCCCATGTCGGGCACGTCAGCGAGCCCCTGGTCGGCGGGCCCGTGAGTCAGCGAAGAAAGACGGCGACTTAGAGACCGACGGCTTGGACCCACACCCAGCGGATTACCGTTGTACCCGGGTAGACCTATATAAACCCCTGGGCACCCATGCAAAGGGTTGGAAGCTAGTAGTTTAGACACACACACGAGGGAGAGAAGAGCAAGCCGTGCCCTTCTCCTTCCTCACCCGAACAGCTCAAGGAGCCTCTTGTACCCACTTTGCCATAGTGATCATGCGGAGACCCAGCAGAGCAGCGATGAGGGGTGTTATCTCCTCGGAGAGCCACGGCTGGGTAAGATTCACCGAGTGCATGTCTTCGCCTCATCCCATTTCAGGCACCGCTGACGTTCTCTACCCCCTCCATGATAAGCCATCCTTTGGCATATGTACACCCAACCCCGACATTTGGCGCCCACCGTGGGGCCTGGTGCACCGTCGTCTGGAGACCTGTTGGGCGGGAACCCTCTTCCTCCTGGCGAAGCAGCCAGCCCGGCACGCCAGATGGAGTTTTGCGCCGACGCGCTACATGGCGCTGAGGTTGCCTCTGTGGCGAAGTTGCCTCGCCGAACTTGTCGGGCGAGTTACGCCTCTCGAGCGAGCTGCGTCCGACGCAGTAGCGGACGGCCCCGCAGCCTCCTCACGGGCCTCTCGAGCAGCTCCACGTCGACGGCGAGCCTGCCGCCGACCTGAGTCCGAGGCTCCACCGACCCGATGCTGGTCGATTTGACACCGCGTCGCTCGACGCGTTCCCCACCAACGTGGTGGTCTCACGACGAGCCTCTCCCTCGCGGAGAGCGGCGGAGCACCGTCCGAAGTACTCATCATCGATCACGGCGAGCCCTCCGGCGGGGGGCTCGTGACCCTCTCGGCGCTGTTACGCAAGACCTGACCGTCTCCATTCCGGAGGACGCCGCGCAGAAATCTTTGGAAGCGCGCCGCCTTCAGCTCCTCGTGGGGCGCCGAAGCTGGCAAGCATGAGGCGCTTAGTCGGAAGCCTATCAGCGAGATGGATCGGCTGCAGGCGCTCGCCGGCTCGGCCGGGCCTAACCGCCTAAGCGCGGTCCGGCTGTATGTGCGCGCCCTCGCCCGATCTGTTTGGGGCGGTCGCCTGCCTGTACGCCACGCCAGCGGAGAACATTCGCGCTGCCCAGGCGGCATCGGACGAGCTGGATAACTTCGAGGGCGAGGAGCGCCGCCTGATGACGGAGCGAGTCCAGCAGCTCCTCGACGCGGCCGCCGCACAAGACGAAGCCGGCTGCCGCACGGAGGCACCACGGCGACAACACGGCGACTTGCCTCCTCGCTGAGATCAAGGCGCGACATCTCGGACGCCGACTGGCGGCGTCCGCGGAAGAAAGAACCATGATCCGGCTGTCAGCCATATCCGGACTCGCATCTCCATCGAACGCGACGAAGACGGCCGCCCCAGGGCGGTGGAGCAGCGCGATGACAATCAGCCTCCTCCTCCCCGCAGAGAAAGGCGAGTCTCCCCGCCACCCGTCGAGCATCCGACTCTCGGCGACCGCCTTGGCCGCCGAGAGGGAGTCGGAGAGAACGACGCCCGCCACCGGATCGAGCGACTCCACCGATCCCTAGCGCTAGAAGAAGAAGATGAGTTGGGCCCACCCTGTTTCGGACCTCGCATCCGCGACGAGCCCTTCCCCCAAGGATTCACACTCCCCGAGACACACCCAAATACACCGCCCGTGAAGCCGGAGGACTGGCTGGTGGACTACTCCACGGCCGTCAAGATAGCGAACGGCAACAAGCGCGTTGTCAGAAAGTATGTTCCCTCATGCTCTGTGGCACGGCCGGATATGGTTGAACAACTTGAAGCCCCGCAGCATCAACGGCTGGGTCGACTTCACCGAGGCCTTCGTCCGCAACTTCACGAGCACATACAAGCGACCTCCCAAGCCTCGCTACCTGTCCCAGCGCACAAGGCCCCAACGAGTCCACTCGCGACTACCTCACGCGCTGGGGCGAGCTCCGGAACTCCTACAAAGGAGTGCACGAGGTGCAGGCAATCGAGTACTTCACCGCCGGGTGCAGAGAAGGCACCCTCCTCAAGCACAAGCTCCTTTGCGACGAGCCGGAGACCCTCAACGAGCTGCTAGTCATAGCAGACAAGTACGCCACTGCCGACTCCTCCATGAAGACGGAGATCAAGTCGCGACCGCAAAGTAGCTCCTCACGCCCCGAACTCCGCTGGCGCCGCCGGGCGACAAGCAGCAGTATGATCCAAGCGCAAGGCCCCCAACCAGCTTCCAACAGCGGCAGGTGGCGGCAAATCGAAGACAGCAGCCTGAGGGCAGCCTCGCCAAGCGCGGAAAGGCGGCAAGTCCAACTGGTTGCCGGCCTTCTCTTCGAGCAGACTCTGGGCCGAACCCTGCAAGTTCCACAGCGCGCCGCGCCGTCAAATCACACCACCCGGAAGGGCCATCGCTCACCAGGATCGCTAAGGAGACGGCCTTGCCCTCCTCCGCTTTCTTGGCCGCCGCCCACCATCGCCCCAGAACGGCTGTCCGCCCTGGTCGCAGATACAAGACGATTACCTGAAGAGCACGGCGCCTATGTCATGTTTACCAGCGTGGCTGATGATCGCGCAGCAAGACAGCGCAAAGAAGAAACAGTGAATGCCGAGCATCAAACGCCGGAATTCATGCTTGGTCCAAGAAGCCCATCACCGAGCGTGCGATCACCCAGAGGTGATGCGAATCCGGGCTCCTACGCCTGGTCTTGGGAGCCACCCTTTCCACGGATAGGCGAACGCTCGCTTCGAGCAATCTTGAGAGCGGAGGCAGCAGCATCAACATCCTGTACAAGGATACAATGGAGAAGCTAGGAATCAAGCAGAGGCAGCTTCAACATAGTCGGGTTGTGTTCCACGGAATTGTACACGCCTTTCCTGCTCACGGTTGGCAAGATTACGATAGATGTCCTCTTTGGGGACAAGGATCACTTCGCCGAGAGCCGCCTGTTCAAGTGGTGGACCTCGAGAGCCCCTACCATGCCTTGCTTGGCCGACCTGCTTTGGCCAAGTTCATGGCGATCCCCACTACGCCTACCTCAAGATGAAGATGCCGAAGTTCCAAGGATTTGACCGTAGCAGGACTTCTGAGAAGTCGTCCGCTTTGTGCAGCTGAAAGCAGCGGCTAGCCGAGTCCACAGTGATCGCGGTGAAGCGGCTCTGGATCGGTCGTGGCGATGGCGGCAAGCAGCCGGAGATATCGTCCACCCAAGGAGAAGCTTGGGGCTCGTTCAAGCCGCCAAAGAGACCAAGAAGATACCCTTGGACCGGAGCACCAGAGAATCGCTGTCATAGGTGCGAACCTCGACAGCAAATAGGAAGGCGAAGCTCGTCGATTTCCTCCGTGAGAATCGGGACATCTTCGCATGGTCCTCCAAAGACATGCAGTGTACCAGCGGATTTCGCCGAGCACAAGTTACATGTCGGCCTGATGTGAAGCCGTCGGGCAGCCCTTGCGCCGCTTTGTCGAGAAGAGAAAAGAAGAGTTGTTGGAGAAGAGATAGCCGGCTCCTTGCAGCCGGTTTCATCATGGAAGTTTTCTTTCCAAAATGGTTGGCGAACCCGGTCACGATACTAAAGAAGAACAAGCGATGGCGGATGTGTATTGACTACACAAGCCTCAACAAAGCCTGCCCCAAGGACCCGTTCGCTCTACCCGAATTGATCGGTGATAGACTCCACGGCGGATCACGAGCTGTTGAGCTTCTTAGATGCATATTCAGGATATCATCGGATCAAGCTGAATCCGCGAGACAGATTGAAGACCACCTTCATCACGCCATTTGGAGCCATACGCTGCGACCATGACGTTCGGCTTGAGGAATGCCGGCACCACCTTTCAGCGTTGCATGCAGAAGTGCCTCCTCAAGCAGCTTGGCAGAAACGCCCACGTTTACGTGGAAGACGTGGTGGTGAAGACGGAGAGGCGAGGAACGCTGTTGGAAGACCTCAAAGAGACCTTTGAAAACCTGCGTCGATTCCAGATCAAGCTCAACCCAGAGAAATGCGTCTTCGGAGTACCAGCCGGCCAGCTCCTTGGTTTCCTGGTATCCGAACGCGGCATAGAGTGCAACCCTGTGAAGATCAAGGCAATTGAGAGAATGGAAGTGCCCCGCCGACTGCTGGATGTGCAGAAGTTCACCGGCTGCTTGGCGTCTATCAGTCGATTCATCAGTCGGCTGGGTGAGAAAGCCCTTCCTCTGTACCAGCTTATGAAGAAGACCACCTTCTTCGAATGGAACTCAAAGCGGTGAAGCTTTTCTCCAGTTGAAAAGAATGCTAACTACTCCCCAAAGGCTTTGGCAGCTCGACTCCAAAGGAGCCCATGCTCCTGTGTATATTGCCGCCACTAGTAGGGTAGTAAGACAGATTATTGTGGTTGAGCATAAGGAGGAAGGCAAAGCGCTACCTATCCGAGACCGGTATATTACCCGAGCGAGTCTTGTCGACCTCCAAGCAGAACTACCCCCACTACCAGAAGATGTGTTACGGCATGCACTTTGCCACCAAGAAGTTGAAGCCTTACTTTCAAGAGCATTCAATCACCGTGGTTTGCACGACCCCACTAGCGAGAGATCATCGGAAGCCGAGATGCTTTGGGCCGAGTGGCCAAATGGGCCATAGAGTTGGCCCCTACACCATCTTTACCAGCCCCGCACCGCCATCAAGTCACAAGCACCGACTTCCTCGTCAATTAGGCCGAGACCAGATTCGCCGCCAACGCTGACTCCACCCATTGGCGGATGCACTTTGATGGCTCCAAGATGCGCTTGGCGGCTTGGGAGCCGCGTGGTCCTCACTTCCCCTAAAGGCGACAAGCTCAAATGCAGCGTTGCAGATCCATTTCACGCCTCCAACAACGTCGCCCGAATCGAGGCGCTCATCCACGGGCTCCGGCTTGCCAAAGAACTTCGGCATTCGCGGATCACTGCTATGGCGACTCGACTTGGTGGTCAACAGTCATCCGCGATGGGGCGCCAAATATGCAAATATGGCGAGCTACCGCTTTACGTGCAAACAGCTGAGTGGATATTTTGAGGATGCGAATTCCTCCATGTACCAAGGCGACAACGACCAAGCAGATGCCCTGGCAAGAATCGGTTCCACCCGACAGGCAATACCATCCGGCGTCGCCCTTCAACGCCTTCTCAAGCCATCCGTCAAACCGTCACCAGAATCAGACTCCATTTTTGTGCCGGCTCCCCCTAAAGAAGGCAGATCCGACTCCAGAGCCTCGGCAGACGGCACAAGAATCCTTGAAGACGCCCCAAAGAACGCGGCAGTCGAAGCCGGCCCGGGGACTTCGGAACCCGGCCCGGGGACTGCGGCGACCTTTGCAAAGACTCGATGCCGGCCGGGGGACTGCGCCAATTGGCCAGGGACTTCTTCAACGCAGCAAGCTGCTGCAGACTCAACCCGCCGCCCCAGCCCAGCCGCCCTCGTCCAAGTAGCAGATGCTGGCGGTCGAAGAAATAGAAGCACCCTCATGGGCCCAGCCCATCTTGAATTTTAGTAGCGGAGAGCTACCCTGATGAAACCTTGGCTCGGCAAGTGCAACGCATGAGCGGAAGCCTATACTATAATCAATAGAGAGCTGGTCGGTAGCGTCACGGTGTCTACCAGCGCTCGTCGAATCGAGCAAGGCCAAGCAATCCTCGAAGACATCCATCAGGGCGAGTGCGGCCATCATGCAGCCTCCAGACCACTCGTCGCCAAAGCCTTCCGACACGGTTTCTTCTGGCCGACCGCCCTAGAAGAAGCCAAGGAATTAGTTGAAAAATGCAAGGGGTGCCAGGTGTTCCGCTCCAAGCCGCTTCAGCCGGCTTCAGCACTCAAGACTATCCCCATCGCCTGGCCCTTTGCTGTCTGGGGCCTGGACATGGTGGGACCATTCAAGACGGCATGAGGTGGCCTAACTCACCTACTTGTCGGGTGGACAAGTTCACCAAGTGGATAGAAGCAAAACCCATCAAGAAGTTGAAGCGGTCCTCTGGCGGTGACTTTTATCGCCCGACATCACGACTCGATGCGGGCGTACCACAGCATCATCACCGACAACGGCACAAATTTCGCCAAGGCGCGCCAGCCCGTTCTGCGCGACGCAGGCATCCGATGGACTTAGCGTCCGTTTCCCATCCATGATCAAGCGGCGGTGGAAGCGAGCGAACGGCCTCATCTTGTCGGCATCAAGCCTCGTCTGGTCGAACCTTTGGAGCGCTCGGCCATTGCTGGCTTGAGGAGTTGCCGACCGTCCTTTGGAGTTTGCGTCGACTCAAACAAGTCAACCAGCTTCACACCCTTCTTCCTCGTCTCACGGTGCGGCCGTCATCCCAACGGATATAGAGTTACGTCTCCCGCGAGCCACCATGTACACGAGGAGGAAGCGGAAGAAGCACATCAAGATGGCGTCGATCTGCTTTGGAAGAGGGCGGATCTTTGGCACTCAGCGGTCCGCATCTACCAGCAGAGCTCTGCGCGCTACTACAACAAGAAGGTCAAGCCAAGATCATTCCTAGAAAGGCGACCTTGTGCTCCGCTGATCCAGCGAACAGCCGGCCAGCACAAGCTGTCGGCGCCTTGGAAGGACCGTTCATCATCGATAAACTGCTGAGCAGCGACTCCTACTACTGATCGGCGCTCAGAAGCCCGAGCACGCAAGAGGGCGACTCCGGCAAAGGCGGGCGGCCATGGAATCTGAATCTCCTCGAAGATTTTCTGATTGATGCGATATGTACCACGCTACCCTTTTGTGTTTGAAATACCAAGACTCCGGTCCCCGAGGCGAGCTGGGGACTGCCCTCTTTGTTATCACGTATGATAAAATTACGCCTTTGGGTATGTTCCCCTTTTATTATGCTGTTTGGCACTGGGCTCGACTAGTCGGCCCGGGGCCTCGCCGCTTTTGAGCTATGAAGTGCTTCCTGAAGTCCGACAAGTAGCGTGCGGTGCCCAAGCCGTCTCTGTCGAAGCCTTGGCGAGCCGCAGAGCGATTGTTTGGTGGAAGTAGTAAGGTAGAGCGGGCGCCCACACGAAAAAAGGGCTAAGGACCCAAAGCATAAACATAGTTTAAATCGGCTCCCAGCCCGTTTCGTGAAACCGACTCTTAAGAAGCCGGCTTGCCGTTTTCTACCCAACTTGCTTAAACAACTCTAAAATGGCCAAGTACTTGCCTTCTCAAAGTAGCCAAGCACTTGACCTAGACGGCAATCCGCAGAGCGGTTGCCCGACGGGCAAGGCGGCATCTAAGGGAAAGCGGCAAAGGAAAAGCCACAAGAGCAATAAGCAAGGAAACATGAAATTAGAATAATATTTACACAAACTTAGGCCCTTGGCGGATCTTGAAACAGAGTTGAGAATACAGCCAGCAGGTGGAATTGTGCGAATTAACAAAGTTCTTTGAAAGACTAACAAGCAGATAAAATAAAGCCAAGGCAGCGGCCTAAGAAGCAGCGGATGGGGTTGGAAGGCGGAGGCGGCAGCGTCGAGGCGCCGGGCGGCTGGCTGGGCGTCTCGGTTTGATCGTCTCTGGCAGCGGCTGGCTCAGATGGGCGCGGGCTCGTTCTTTGAGGCGCTTGGTCGAGCTGAGGCTGGCCGCCCGCTCCGTCTTCCGGGCGCCTCCATGCGGTCTCCGTCCTCGCCTCGTCTTCATCCTCGGTCTTTGAGTCGATCACCTCCGCCGAGTCCTCGCCGTAGTCCGGGTTCATCCCGAACCACTCCGGTGCGCGCCCCCACCGTCTTCAGCCCGCTCCGGGACGAAGACACTGGTGTCCGTATAGTCGGCGATCGCCGCCGCACGCTCGACGAGGGCGCCCTCCGCGGCCTGCAGCTCCGCCTGGGCTTCTGACCGGAACGCGGCCAGCCGGTCCAGGTCGAGCCCTGGATACCACCTTGACGAACTCTAGGGCTCGGCGAGCCCGGCCCGAGCTGTGAGCCCTTCCAAGCCTCAAGGCGCCCCGCGACCTCCAGCCGGTCGGGCGTCCGGCTGGGAAGTCGCAGAATCGGCATGTCCGGCCACAGGGCAGCAATCGCCTGGGCCCCGACACGCTGAAGACGGCGCAACATCCGATGTGCCGGCCGCAGACGAGCCTCAATGCTCAGGAGCTGCTCGTCAAGGGTCCGGGGGGCGTTGGCTGCGATCTCGGCGCCACCCGCCCTCCGCGCCTCGCGTTCGGCCTCGATGGCCTGATTGGCCGCCTGCGTATGACCAGGGAAGAAGTCTGCCAAGAAGAAGAAAAAGCAAGTTAGAAAAAACAGGAGCCGGCTTAACCCATAGTCGGCAACCCAAAAGAGAAAGTAAAAGCAAACTTACCATCGACGATATCTTCGATTTCATGGAAGCCGGAGGTCAGCTGCGCCTCTCTGTCGGTCCAGGCGGAGCGCTCGCTCTCAAATTCGGCCAGGAGGGCGGCCTCTTTCTTCTCCGCCTCGGCCCGCGCCGCCTTGAGCAGCTCCCTCTGCTCCGCCAGCTGCGTAGCCAGCAGGTCGCGCTCTGCGGCGAGCTTGCCGCACTCCTCCTCTTTGGCGCGCAAGGCGGTCTCGGCCGTACCCAGCTGCCCCCGCAGAGCGGCGTTGGATTCTGAAGAATAAAAAGAAGAAGGACGCGAAGTCGTCAGTTAAGAAGGTCGCCAGGAAGATCCGGCCCGACTGCGCAGCAGTCGGCCCGAATCTCGGGGACTACAGCCCGCGGGTGCGCAAGCGCGCCCCCGCGAAGAAGAAAACTCACCTCGGCTCCTCGCCAGGTCAGCAGCCCGCTTGTTCAGCTCTTCAACGTTGCGGTTGAAGGCGGTAGCGCGGAGGTTGTGATATTCCTGTAACAAGGATTCCAGACACAGATAAAAACTTGGAAGTAAGCAAATAAAGTTCCGGGCCGCCTGCTCAGCAGCCGACCCGAAACTCGGGGACTACACCCAGTGGGTGCGCTGGCGCGCCCCCACAGAGAAGATCAAAAGAAAATTCGGAAATAAAACATACTACTTGCGGCGGATCGCGACGCCAGTGCGCATATGAAAGGTTCGAGGGCGGCGCCGCCCGCAACTTCGCTTGACGCCCAGAGGCGCCCGTGTTCAGCAGGCCCGTGCGCCTCCTCGCACCCACCAGTAGGCGCGGCGCTTGTCACTTCAGCGTCGGTGATGGCGAGCTGGCGCCCGGTCTCCAAAGCGCGGCGCCGAGTCCGCCTTCTCAAGACGGCGCCGCGCTGGCGAGGCGACTTGAAGAAGCAGCTGTGCCACGGCTTCATCGTCGGTCGGCGGCACGGGTAGGTCCACCGGCTGTTTGCCTCACGCGACCTCAGACTGCGGCAGTGGCGGCGGAGGTGGCGCGGCCGCGCCCGGCGAAGAGACCTTGCCGCCTTCCCTCCCTGCGACGGGGACCTCACCACCGATTCCCTCCGACTGCCCCGTGAACTCCGGCGGTGGTGGCGCTGAGCTCAGCGGAGTGACAAGCAGCGCCGATTGAAGGCGCGCGGCCTCCTCGGCTTGCCTTCTTGCTGCTGCTGCGGCTTGGACCGCTTCTCGGCCGCCTTCTCTCGACGGGCGGCCGCCTCACCGTCGCGCTTCTCCCTGCGCATTCCGCTCTGTTACCTCCCGAGGCTGGCCTGTGGTCAACCCACGCTCGGCTGGCGGACGTCTCCGCCCGACCCCATGACGGAGGCGGCGGCGACCCTCTCCAAAGTGAGGGAGCCACGATGAGAAAAAAGGACATGAGAAGACTTGGGCAAGGCGGACCATAAGAAAACAAGACAGAATAAAAAAGATACTTACGCGGAGACCAGCGGTGGTTTCTTCACCTCCTTGCAGGCGGTTAGCCTTGCGACCGCTTCTTCTTGTTGAGTCGCGGCCGCTCCTGATTCTCTTGGCCTGGCCGCTTGGCTGACTCGGCCCGCACGCGCTTCTTCAGCGCGCCTCGGCCCCCAAAGGCGGAGGAGCTCGCTCTGGATGGCCAGCTCTTTGCTGATGGCGGGGCGACTTCATCATCGAGCCGATCTGCAAAAGTGGCCGAGGGCTCAAGTCGTCGGCCCCTCCCCCTCCTTCGCATCGGCCTCCATCGCCACCACGCCCAAGTCGGGTCGTGGCGTCACTCTCCGCCGATCGGGGCGAGTGCTGAGCCGGTTTCCCTTGGCGCCGGTCGAGGGCGGCATGAGAGGATTCTGAGTCAGAAAGGACCAAGGAAAGTAAGAGCCGGATCCGGCTAAGGAAGGAAACAGAGAAGCAAGAGACGACTTACCATCGGCGGGGGATTGGCGCGCGAGTATGGCTCCTTGCCGAAACGCCATTCCTCCGTGAGGTCGCAGTTCGCCAAGAAGTTCACCGTGTCCACCACCTCCGCGTGGGGCATGTCCTTGGAGCACAGCCGGCTGGGGTCCCGATGGCCGCTCATCTGGCAGATCAGATGAGGCGGCCTCAAGAGGAGAACTCGGCGCGCCACGAAGGCGGCCAGCAAGTCTGCTCCAGTCAGGCCCTCCGACTGTATCATCACGCGGAGCCGCGCGACGGCGGCGGTGCCTGCGAGGGTCAGCGTCCGGGCCCTGTAGGACCAGCTGGTGGGTATTTCGCCGATTCGCCCCCACGAGGGCGGCAAGTTGACCCGATCGCCCGTCGGGGCGGCGTTCTTGACGAGAAGTACGGCGCTGCCACATCTTCACCGACTTGATGAGGGGATGGCAGGGAAAGGATTCTCGGGCACCGGCCTCCTCTTGGCGATGAACGTGCCGCACAGAGCCGGCACGCGAGCGACGTGGGTCCCGAGCTTCGCTTGAAAGAACTCCCCCCACAGCTCGATGGTGGGGAGAACTCCGAGGAAACCTTCGCATAAGGATGCGAAGGCGGCCAGCAGCACCACCGTGTTGGGGGTGAGTGGTGCGCTGGAGCCCGAAGAACTCCAGAACGCGCGGAAGAAGCCGCTACTTTGCAGCCCAGCCAGCAGCGTGAGGTGCGGCGGAAGATCACCCGCCGCCCTCCTCCGCGCCGGCGTGATATCGCCCTCCGGGCGCAGACTTCGCACTAGGTGGCTGCCGGGGATGCGGCGCGTCTGACGAAGGAACTTCGATTATGTAAATCGTCAATGATGGAGCCGTTCCACGCCGCCAGCGGTGGGATAAAGTGCGGCGGCTGATGAGGAGCTCATCTCGCGGCGAGGAAGAAGCGAGGCTCGACGCGGTGGAGCAAGGAAGAAGGCGAGGCAGGAGCGGGGATGAGAGAGTGCGCGGCGCCGCCCCCTCCTCCCCGCCTACTTATAGGCGCCTAGGCTGCGGCCGAGGCGGGTGTGGGATTAATCGCGCCCACGCCTCACGCCCCACAATTTAATTCCACGGCGTTACCGCGCCGCGATAACGGCGTGAGAGTCCAACCGCCCATAGCGGATCCGCTGCCGCCGGGCATGGTAGTGGCGGGCCCCGCCGACGCAGGCCTGTCTTGTCACGCTGGGCTGGCAGATCGCCTGCCAGCGTGGCGTCGGCGTGGCGGGCCCATGACGGGCGGCTGCCGGGAAGCTTCTCAGCCACGCCGCCCGGATCCCGCTGCGACCTTCGAAACCTTTGAAGAGCAAGACGCCCCCCTGCAAAGCCGACTCCAGATGGAGACGGCGGGCCGAGTCCAGTTTCTTCCATCAAAGGGATGAAGCTATCGAGGCTCCTCGACGGGCTGCCCTTGGCGCCTCCCCAGCTTCGGGGACTACTGTCGGAGTAATGGACTACGGGTAGGCAGACCCGAGCCCCTGAACCTTTCAAAACATCGGGGCAGGCTGCACCCCTCAAGACCCCAAGACAAAGAGCCGCCTTCAGATAGTCGGCAACAGAGTCGACGACTACCCCTTTTGGCCGAGTCCCAGAGGCCGCCTTCAGGACAAGCCGACTCCAAGCCAGCGACCTCCAGCGAGGCCGGCTACAAGGAGTCGGCCCGCGACCTCCACCACCTCACGCCTGGCGACTATGGGGTAAAGCCGCCTCGCGGCCCATCCCCGCCCAGTCCATAAATGGCAGGTATGGCTACAGAGCGCCGTACCGACGGAGATCTCCGTCCGGCGCAGCACTGTTGCCATGCCGGCCCTGACATCAGCACCGTGGGCAGATTCCTGTACCCACGATGGCCTGTGGTTACGACCCGAAGACGGCGGGACCCGCCTGTCGGCGGGAGTACCGAAGACGGCGAGAGCACCCCAAGGACGGACTCGATGGAGTCGGCCTCCGGGAGTCGGCCGGCTCCTCCCGCGGGATCCACGCGCCATTAACTGCATAAGGCGAGGAATGGCAGCAGTGATCGCCGCCAGCGGCGACTCTTTCTGCCATAACCCCATGACCAAGCTCGCGTCATTAGAAGCACGGCTACAGTAATCTGCAGCCGGCAAGACCCGCCCGCGGCGGACAAGGGCTGTCGGCCCCATGCCGGGCCATCAGCGGGGCCCACTAGTCGGCGGGCCCGAGGAGTCGGCGGAGAAGATGGCGACTTAGAGACTGACGGCTTGGACCCACACCTAGCCGGATTACCGTTGTACCCCCGGGGGGTAGACCTATATAAACCCCCCGGGGCACCCATGCAAAGGGTTGGAAGCTAGTAGTTTTAGACACACACACACAGAGGGAGAGAAGAGCAAGCCGTGCCCTTCTCCTTCCTCACCCCGAACAGCTCAAGGAGCCTCTTGTACCCACTTTGCCATAGTGATCATGCGGAGACCCCGCAGAGCAGCGGGAGGGGTGTTATCTCCTCGGAGAGCCCTGAAGCTGGGTAAGATTCGCCGGCGTGCATGTCTTCGCCTCATCCCGTTTCGAGCACCGCGACGTTCTACTCGCCCCTCCATGATAATCCATCCTTTGGCATATGTCGCACCCAACCCCGATGACAAGGGAGTTTGCACCCGCAAGCCGCTTGCCGGGAAGAAGCCAAAGCATGGACCCAAGCCTAAGTGCTTTTATTGCAAGGAAACAGTCATCGAAGCGGAACTGCCCCAAGTACTTATCGACAAGAAGGCCGGCAACACCAAAGGTATATGTGATATACATGTAATTGATGTGTACCTTTACAAGACTCGTAGTAGCTCCCCGGTATTTGATACTGTGCGGTTGCTCATATTTGTAACTCAAAACAGGAGCTGCGGAATAAGCGTAGATGGCGAAGGGACGAGGTGACGATGCACGCGGGAATGGTTCCAAGGTCGATGTGATCGCCGTCGGCACGCTAACTCTACATTTACCTACGGGATTAGTTTTAAACCTCAATAATTGTTATTTAGTGCCAGCTTTGAGCATGAACATTGTATCTGGATCTCGTTTAATACGAGATGGCTACTCATTTAAATCCGAGAATAGTGGTTGTTCTATTTATATGAGAGATATGTTTTATGGTCATGCCCCACTGGTCAATGGTTTATTCTTAATGAATCTCGAACGTGATGTTACACATATTCATAGTGTGAATGCCAAAAGATGTAAGGTTGATAATGATAGTCCCACATACTTGTGGCACTGCCGCCTTGGTCATATTGGTGTCAAACGTAAGAAGAAGCTCCATGCGGATGGACTTTTGGAGTCTCTTGATTATGAATCATTTGACACGTGCGAACCAAGCCTTTTGGGCAAGATGACCAAGACTCCGTTCTCCAGAACAATGGAGCGAGAAACCAACTTATTGGAAATCATACATACAGATGTGCGCGGTCCAATGAGTGTTGAAGCTTGCAGTGGCTATCGTTATGTTCTCACCCTCACTGATGACTTAAGTAGATATGGGTATGTCTACTTGATGAAACACAAGTCTGAGACCTTTGAAAAATTCAAGGAATTTCAGAATGAGGTTGAGAATCAACGTGACAGAAAAATAAAGTTCTTACGATCGGATCGTGGAGGAGAATATTTAAGTCACGAATTCGGCACGCACCTAAGGAACTGCGGAATTGTTTCACAATTGAAGCCGCCTGGAACACCTCAGCGTAATGGTGTGTCCGAACGTCGTACGTACTCTGTTGGACATGGTTTGATCTATGATGTCTCTTACCGACTTACCGCTATCATTTTGGGGTTATGCTTTAGAGACTGCCGCATTCACTTTAAATAGGGCACCGTCTAAATCCATTGAGACGCCACCATATGAACTTTGGTTTGGGAAGAAACCTAAGTTGTCGTTTCTAAAAGTTTGGGGATGGGATGCTTATGTCAAGAAACTTCAACCTGAAAAGCTCGAACCCAAGTCGGAAAAATGCGTCTTCATAGGATACCCTAAGGAAACCATTGGGTATACCTTCTACCTCAGATCCGAAGGCAAGTTCTTTGTTGCCAAGAACGGGTCCTTTCTGGAGAAAGAGTTTCTCTCGAAAGAAGTAAGTGGGAGGAAAGTGGAACTTGATGAAGTACTGCCTCTTGAAGCAGCAAGTAGCGCAGCCCAGGAAGATGTTCCTGTGGTGCCTGCACCGGCTAGAGAGGAGGTTAATGATGATGATCAAGGTACTTCGGACCAAGTTGCTACTGAACTTCGTAGGTCCACGAGGACACGTTCCACACCAGAATGGTATGGCAACCCTGTCCTGGAAATCATGTTGTTAGACAACGGTGAACCTTCGAACTATGAAGAAGCGATGGCGGGCCCATATTCCAACAAATGCCTTGAAGCCATGCAATCCGAGATAGGATCCATGTATGAAAAAAAAGTATGGACTTTGAAAGACTTGCCCGATGATCGGCGAGCGATAGAAAATAAATGGATCTTTAAGAAGAAGACGGACGCGGATGGTAATGTTACCATCTATAAAGCTTGACTTGCCGCTAAGGGTTATCGACAAGTTCAAGGGGTTGACTACGATGTAGACCTTCTCACCCGTAGCGAAGCTTAAGTCCGTCCGAATCATGTTAGCAATTGCCGCATTATACGATTATGAGATGTGGCAAATGGACGTCAAAACGGCATTCCTTAACGGCTTTCTTAAGGAAGAATTGTATATGATGCAGCTGGAAGGTTTTGTCGATCCTAAGAATGCTAACAAGGTATGCAAGCTCCAACGCTCCATCTATGGGCTGGTGCAAGCATCTCGGAGTTGGAACATTCGCTTTAATGAAATGATCAAAGCGTTTGGGTTTATGCAGACTTATGGAGAAGCCTGCGTTTACAAGAAAGTATGTGGGAGCTCTGTAGCATTTCTCATATTATATAGAACTCTTGGAGAGCATAAAAGCCTACTTGAATAAGTGTTTTTCAATGAAGGACCTTGGAGAAGCTGCTTACATATTAGGCATCAAGATCTATAGAGATAGATCGAGACGCCTCATAGGTCTTTCACAAAGCACATACCTTGATAAAATATTGAAGAAGTTCAATATGGATCAGTCCAAGAAGGGGTTCTTGCCTGTGTTGCAAGGTGTGAAGTTGAGCTCGGCTCAATGTCCGACCATGAAAGAAGATAGAGAAAAGATGAGTGTCGTCCCCTATGCCTCGGCCATAGGGTCTATCATGTATGCCATGCTGTGTGCCAGACCTAATGTAAACCTTGCCGTAAGTTTGGTAGGAAGGTACCAAAGTAATCCCGACATGGAACACTGGACAGCGGTCAAGAATATCCTGAAGTACCTCAAAAGGACTAAGGATATGTTTCTCGTTTATGTAGGTGACGAAGAGCTCGTCGTAAAGGGTTACGTCGATGCTAGCTTCGACACAGATCTGGATGACTCTAAGTCACAAACCAGATATATGTATATTTGGAATGGTGGGGCAGTAAGCTGGTGCAGTTGCAAGCAAAGCGTCGTGGCGGGATCTACATGTGAAGCGGAGTACATGGCAGCCTCGGAGGCAGTACATGAAGCAATCTGGATGAAGGAGTTCATTACCGACCTAGGAGTTATTCTCAATGCGTCGGGGCCGATGACTCTCTTCTGTGACAACACTGGAGCCATTGCCCTTGCCAAGGAGCCCAGGTTTCACAAGAAGGCCAGACACATCAAGCGTCTCTTCAACTCCATTCGTGAAAATGTTCAAGTTGGAGACATAGATATTTGCAAAGTGCATACGGATCTGAATGTCGCAGATCCGTTGACTAAACCTCTTCCACGAGCAAAACATGATCAACACCAGAACTCTATGGGTGTTCGATTCACCACAATGTAACTAGATTATTGACTCTAGTGCAAGTGGGAGACTGTTGGAAATATGCCCTAGAGGCGATAATAAAATGGTAATTATTATATTTCCTTGTTCATGATAATTGTCTATTGTTCATGCTTTAATTGTATTATCCGGAAACAGTGATACATGTGTGAATACATATCCCACAACGTGTCCCTAGTAAGCCTCTAGTTGACTAGCTCGTTGATCAATAGATGGTTACGGTTTCCTGACCATGGACATTGTGTTGGAAATATGCCCTAGAGGCAATAATAAAAGTATTATTATATTTCCTTTTTCATGATAATTGTCTTTTATTCATGCTATAATTCTATTATCCGGAAATCGTAATACACGTGTGAATACATAGACCACAATATGTCCCTAGTGAGCCTCTAGTTGACTAGCTCATTGATCAACAGATAGTCATGGTTTCCTGACTATGGACATTGGATGTCATTGATAGCGGGATCACATCATTGGGAGAATTATGTGATGGACAAGACCCAATCCTAAGCATAGCACAAGATCGTGTAGTTCGTTTGCTAGAGCTTTTCAATGTCAAGTATCTTTTCCTTAGACCATGAGATCGTGTAACTCCGGATACCGTAGGAGTGCTTTGGGTGTACCAAGCGTCTGGCGTAACTGGGTGACTATAAAGGTGCACTACGGTATCTCCGAAAGTGTCCGTGGGTTGACACGGATGGAGACTGGATTTGTCACTCAATATGACGGAGAGGTATCACTGGGCCCACTCGGTAGTGCATCATCATAATGAGCTCAAAGTGACCAAGTGTTTGGTCACGGGATCATGCATTACGATGCGAGTAAAGTGACTTGCGGCAACGAGATTGAGCGAGGTATTGGGATACCGACGATCGAATCTCGGGCAAGTAACATACCGATTGACAAAGGGAATTGTATCGGGGTTGATTGAATCCTCGACATCGTGGTTCATCCGATGATATCATCGAGGAGCATGTAGAGCCAACATGGGTATCCAGATCCGCTGTTGGTTATTGACCGAGAGCCGTCTCGGTCATGTCTCGCATGTCTCCGAACCCGTAGGGTCTACACATAAGGTTCGGTGGCGCTAGGGTTGTATGAATATGAGTATGCAGCAAACCGAATGTTGTTGAGTCCGGATGAGATCCCGGACGTCACGAGGAGTTCGGAATGGTCGGAGGTAAAGATTTATATATAGGAAGTCTTATTTTGGTCGCGGAAAAGTTTGGGCTTTATCGGTATTATGCAGGGAGTACCGAAAGGGCCCGGGGTCCATCGGGGGTCCACCTGCCCGGGGGCCACATGGGCTGTAGGGGGTGCGCCTTGGCCTATATGGGCCAAGGGCACCAGCCCCAAAGAGCCCATGTGCCAAGGAGACTTGGGAGGAGAGTCCTAAAGGGAAGGCACCTCAGGGTGCCTTGGGAGGATGGACTCCTCCCCTCTTGGCCGCACCCCTTCCTTGGAGGAAGGGCAAGGCTCGCCCTCCCCTCTCTTGCACCTATATAAAGGGAGGGAGGGAGGGGTGGCTGCACCCATAAGCCCTGGCGCCTCCCTCTCTGCTACACCTCCTCCTCCTCCCGTAGTTGCTTAGCGAAGCCTGCTGGGAGTTCTGCTGCATCCACCACCACGCCCGTCGTGCTGCTGGATCATCATCAACCTCTCCTTCCCCTTGCTGGATCAAGAAGGAGGAGGCGTCATCCGCTCCGTCGTGTGTTGAGCGCGGAGGTGCTGTCCGTTCGGCACTAGGTCATCGGTGATCTGAATCACGGCGATGCGACTCCATCATCCCGTTCCATTGAGCGCTTCGCACGCGATCTACAAGTGGTATGTAGATGCAATCACTCTCCCATGACTCGTTGCTAGATGAACTCATAGATGGATCTTGGTGAAACCGTAGGAAAAATTTTAATTTTCTGCAGCGTTCCCCAACAGTGGCATCATGAGCTAGGTCTATCGTAGTTCTCTATTGCACGAGTAGAACACAATTTGTTGTGGGCGTAGATGTTGTCAACTTCTTGCCGCTA
Organism: Aegilops longissima; assembly: GCA_021605205.1. Classification (NCBI taxonomy): domain Eukaryota; kingdom Viridiplantae; phylum Streptophyta; class Magnoliopsida; order Poales; family Poaceae; genus Aegilops; species Aegilops longissima. The sequence goes on from CM038681.1 coordinate 123,624,326, forward strand.
CTAGTCTTATCTTGCTTCAGCGGTATTGTGGGATGAAGCGGCCGGACCGACCTTACACGCGCTTACGTGAGACTGGTTCCACCGATCGACATGCACTAGTTGCATAAGGTGGCTAGCGGTGTCTGTCTCTCCCACTTTAGTTGGGCGGATTCGATGAAAAGGGTCCTTATGAAGGGTAAATAGAAGTTGACAAATCACGTTGTGGCTTTCACGTAGGTAAGAAAACGTTCTTGCTAGAACCCTATTGCAGCCACGTAAAACTTGCAACAACAATTAGAGGGCGTCTAACTTGTTTTTGCAGCAAGTGTTTTGTGATATGATATGGCCAAAGTTGTGATGAATGATGAATGATATATGTGATGTATGAGATCATGTTCTTGTAATAGGAATCACGACTTGCATGTCGATGAGTATGACAACGGCAGGAGCCATAGGAGTTGTCTTTATTATTGTATGACCTGCGTGTCATTGAAGAACGCCATGTAAATTACTTTACTTTATTGCTAAACGCGTTAGCCATAGAAGTAGAAGTAGTCGTTGGCGTGACAACTTCATGAAGACACGATGATGGAGATCATGATGATGGAGATCATGGTGTCATGCGGTGACAAGATGATCATGGAGCCCGAAGATGGAGATCAAAGGAGCTATATGATATTGGCCATATCATGTCACTACTATATATAATTGCATGTGATGTTTATTATGTTTATGCATCTTGTTTACTTAGAACGACGGTAGTAAATAAGATGATCCTCATAACAATTTCAAGAAAGTGTTCTCCCTAACTGTGCACCGTTGCTAAAGTTAAATGCGTTTGAAGCACCACGTGATGATCGGTGTGATAGATCCTTACGTTCACATACAATGGGTGTAAGACAGTTTTACACATGCAATACACTTAGGTTAACTTGCGAGCCTAGCATGTACAGACATGGCCTCGGAACACAAGAGACCGAAAGGTCGAACATGAGTCGTATGGAAGATCGATCAACATGGAGATGTTCACCGGCGATGACTAGTCCGTCTCACGTGATGATCGGACACGGCCTAGTCGACTCGGATCATGTATCACTTAGATGACTAGAGGATGTCAAATCTGAGTGGGAGTTCATTAAATAATTTGATTAGATGAACTTTATTATCATGAACAATAGTCTAAAATCTTTGCAAAATGTCTTGTAGATCAAATGGCCAACGCTCATGTCACCATGAACTTCAACGCGTTCCTAGAAAACCAAGCTGAAAGATGATGGCAGCAACTATTCGGACTGGGTCCGAACACGAGATTATCCTCATAGCTGCCAGAAACAATATGTCCTAGAAGCACCGCTAGGTGAAGCACCCATCGAGAGAACCAAGGCGTTATGAGCGCTTGGCAGTCTCGTCTTGATGATTACTCCCTCGTTCAGTGCGGCATGCTTTACAACTTAGAACCGGGGCTCCAAAAGCGTTTTGAGCAACACGGAGCATATGAGATGTTCGAGGAGCTGAAACTAGTTTTCCAAGCTCATGCCGGGTCGAGATATGAAGTCTCCGACAAGTTCTATAGTTGTAAGATGGAGGAAAATAGTTCTGTCGGTGAGCACATACTCAAAATGTCAGGTTGCACAACCGCCTATCCCAGCTGGACATTAACCTCCGGACGAGGCGGTCATTGACAGAATCCTTGATCGCTCCCACCAAGCTACAAGAGCTTTGTGATGAACTACAATATGCAGGGGATGGTGAAAACTATTCTGAAGTATTTTCAATGCTGAAGTCAGCAGAGGTAGAAATCAAGAAGGAGCATCAAGTGTTGATGGTCAATAAAACCACTAAGTTCAAGAAGGGCAAGGGTAAGAAGAACTTCAAGAAGGACGGCAAGGATGTTGCCGCGCCGTAAGCCGATTGCCGGAAGAAGTCAAAGAATGGACCCAAGCACGAGACTGAGTGCTTTTATTGCAAAGGAAGGTCCTTTGAAGCGGAACTGCCCCAAATACTTAGCGGACAAGAAGGCCGGCAACACTAAAGGTATATTTGATATACATGTAATTGATGTGTACCTTACCATTACTCGTAGTAACTCCTGGGTATTTGATACGGTGCCGTTGCTCATATATGTAACTCACAGCAGGAGCTGCGGAATAAGCGGAGGCTGGCGAAGGGCGAGGTGACGATGCTTGCGTCGGGAATGGTTCCAAGGTCGATGTGATCGCCGTCGGCACGCTACCTCTACATTTACCTACGGGATTAGTTTTAAACCTCAATAATTGTTATTTAGTGCCAAGTTTGAGCATGAACATTGTATCAGGATCTCGTTTAATCTGAGATGGCTACTCATTTAAATCCGAGAATAATGGTTGTTCTATTTATATGAGAGAAATGTTTTATGGTCATGCTCCAATGGTCAATGGTTTATTCTTAATGAATCTCGAGCGTAATGTTACACATGTTCATAGTGTGAATACCAAAAGATGTAAAGTTGATAACGATAGTCCCACATACTTGTGGCACTTGCCGCCTTGGTCACATTGGTGTCAAGCGCATGAAGAAGCTCCATGCTGATGGACTTTTAGAGTCTCTCGATTATGAATCATTTGACACATGCGAACCATGCCTCATGGGCAAGATGACCAAGACTCCGTTCTCCGGAACAATGGGCGAGCAACCAACTTATTGGAAATCATACATACCGATGTGTGCGGTCCAATGAGTGTTGAGGCTCATGGAGGATATCGTTATGTTCTCACTCTCACTGATGACTTGAGTAGATATGGGTATGTCTACTTGATGAAACACAAGTCTGAGACCTTTGAAAAGTTCAAGGAATTTCAGAATGAAGTAGAGAATCAACGTGACCGAAAGATAAAATTCTTGCGATCAGATCGTGGAGGAGAATATTTAAGTCACGAATTTGGTACACACTTAAGGAAATGTGGAATCGTTTCACAACTCACGCTGGAACACCTCAGCGTAACGGTGTGTCGAGCGTCGAATCGCACTCTATTGGATATGGTGCGATCTATGATGTCTCTTACTGATTTACCGCTATCATTTTGGGGATACGCTCTAGAGACAGCTACATTCACTTTAAATAGGGCACCGTCTAAATCCGTTGAGACGACACCGTATGAATTATGGTTTGGGAAGAAACCTAAGCTGTCGTTTCTAAAAGTTTGGGGATGCGATGCTTATGTCAAGAAACTTCAACCTGAAAAGCTCGAACCCAAGTCGGAAAAATCGTCTTCATAGGATACCCTAAGGAAACCATTGGGTATACCTTCTACCTTAGATCCGAAGGCAAGATCTTTGTTGCCAAGAACGGATCCTTTACGGAAAAGAGTTTCTCTCGAAAGGAGTAAGTGGGAGGAAAGTAGAACTTCGATGAAGTACTACCTCTTGAACGGAAAGTAGTGCAGCTCAGAAAATGTTCCTGTGGTGCCTACACCGACCGGAGAGGAAATTAATGATGATGATCAAGGTACTTGGATCAAGTTGCTCTGAACTTCAGAGGTCCACTAGGACACGTTCCGCTGAGTGGTACGGCAACCCTGTCACGGAAATCATGTTGTTAGACAACGGTGAACCTTCGAACTATGAAGAAGTGACGGCGGGCCCAGATTCCAACAAATGGCTTGAAGCCATGCAATCCGATATAGGATCCATGTATGAAAACAAAGTATGGACTTTGACAGACTTGCCCGATGATCGGCGAGCGATAGAAAACAAATGGATCTTTAAGAAGAAGACGGACGCGGATGGTAATGTTACCATCTATAAAGCTCGACTTGTCGCTAAGGGTTATCGACAAGTTCAAGGGATTGACTAAGATGAGACTTTCTCTCCCGTAGCGAAGCTTAAGTCCGTCCGAATCATGTTAGCAATTGCCGCATACTATGATTATGAGATATGGCAGATGGACGTCAAACGGCATTCCTTAACGGTTATCTTAAGGAAGAGCTGTATATGATGCAGCCGGAAGGTTTTGTCGATCCTAAAAATGCTAACAAAGTATGCAAGCTCCAGCGATCCATTTATGGGCTGGTGCAAGCATCTCGGAGTTGGAACATTCGCTTTGATGAGATGATCAAAGCGTTTGGGTTTATCTTGAGACTTATGGAGAAGCCTGCGTTTACAAGAAAGTGAGTGGGAGCTCTGAGCATTTCTCATATTATATGTAGATGACATACTTTTGATGGGAAATGATATAGAACTTTTGGACAGCATTAAGGCCTACTTGAATAAGAGTTTTTCAATGAAGGACCTTGGAGAAGCTGCTTACATATTAGGCATCAAAATCTATAGGGATAGATCGAGACGCCTCATAGGTCTTTCACAAAGCACATACCTTGATAAGATTTTGAAGAAGTTCAAAATGGATCAGTCCAAGAAAGGGTTCTTGCCTGTTTTGCAAGGTGTGAAATTGAGCTCGGCTCAATGCCCGACCACGGCAAAAGATAAAGAAGAGATGAGTGTCATCCCCTATGCCTCAGCCATAGGATCTATTATGTATGCCATGCTGTGTACCAGACCTGATGTAAACCTTGCCGTAAGTTTGGTAGGAAGGTACCAAAGTAATCCCGCAAGGAACACCGGACAGCGGTCAAGAATATCCTGAAGTACCGAAAAGGACAAAGGACATGTTTCGTTTATGGAGGTGACGAAGAGCTCGTCAGAAGGGTTACGCCGACGCTAGCTTCGACACAGATCTGGATGACTCAAAGTCACAAACCGGATACGTGTATATGTTGAATGGTGGAGCATGAAGCTGGTGCAGCTGCAAGCGAAGCGTCGTGGCGGGATCTACATGTGAAGCGAGTACATGGCAGCCTCGGAGGCAGCGCATGAAGCAATTTGGGTGAAGGAGTTCATCACTGACCTAGGAGTCATACCCAATGCGTCGGAGCCGATCAAACTCTTCTGTGACAACACTGGAGCTATTGCACTTGCCAAGGAGCCCAGGTTTCACAAGAAGACCAGGCACATCAAGCGTCGCTTCAACTCCATTCGTGAAAATGTTCAAAATGAGGACATAGAAATTTGCAAAGTGCATACGGATCTGAATGTCGTAGTTCCGTTGACTAAACCTCTTCCGCGAGCAAAACATGATCAACACCAGAACTCTATGGGTTGCGATTCATCACAATGTAACTAGATTATTGACTCTAGTGCAAGTGGGAGACTGTTGGAAATATGCCCTAGAGGCAATAATAAAAGTATTATTATATTTCCTTGTTCATGATAATTGTCTTTTATTCATGCTATAATTGTATTATCCGGAAATCATAATACACGTGTGAATACATAGACCACAATATGTCCCTAGTGAGCCTCTAGTTGACTAGCTCGTTGATCAACAGATAGTCATGGTTTCCTGACTATGGACATTGGATGTCATTGATAGCGGGATCACATCATTGGGAGAATTATGTGATGGACAAGACCCAAATCCTAAGCATAGCACAAGATCGTGTAGTTCGTTTGCTAGAGCTTTTTCAATGTCAAGTATCTTTTCCTTTGACCATGAGATCGTGTAACTCCCGGATACCGTAGGAGTGCTTTGGGTGTACCAAACGTCACAACGAATCGGGTGACTATAAAGGTGCACTACAGGTATCTCCGAAAGTGTCATTGGGTTGACACGGATCGAGGCTCGGATTTGTCACTCCGTATGACGGAGAGGTATCATTGGGCCCACTCGGTAGTGCATCATCATAATGAGCTCAAAGTGACCAAGTGTTTGGTCACGGATCATGCATTACGGTGCGAGTAAAGTGACTTGCCAAGAACGAGATTGAACGAGGTATTGGGATACCGACGATCGAATCTCGGGCAAGTAACATACCGTTGACAAAGGGAATTGTATACGGGTTGATTGAATCCTCGACATCGTGGTTCATCCGATGATATCATCGAGGAGCATGTGGAGCCAACATGGGTATCCAGATCCGCTGTTGGTTATTGACCGAGAGCCGTCTCGGTCATGTCGCATGTCTCCGAACCCGTAGGGTCTACACACTTAAGGTTCGGTGACGCTAGGGTTGTATGAATATGAGTATGCAGCAAACCGAATGTTGTTGAGTCCGGATGAGATCCCGGACGTCGAGGAGTTCGGAATGGTCCGGAGGTAAAGATTTATATATAGGAAGTCTTATTTTGGTCGCCGGAAAAGTTTAGACTTTATCGGTATTGTACCAGGGAGTACCAAAGGGGTCCGGGGTCCACCGGGGGTCCACCTGCCCCGGGGGGCCACATGGGCTGTAGGGGGTGCGCCTTGGCCTATATGGGCCAAGGGCACCAGCCCGAAAAGAGCCCATGTGCCAAGGAGACTTGGGAGGAGATTCCTAAAGGGAAGGCACCTCCGAGGTGCCTTGGGAGGATGGACTCCTCCCCTCTTGGCCGCACCCTTCCTTGGAGGAAGGGGCAGGCTCGCCCTCCCCTCTCTTGCACCTATATAAAGGGAGGGAGGGAGGTGGCCGCACCCTGAAGCCATTGGCGCCTCCCTCTCTGCTACACCTCCTCCTCCTCCCGTAGTTGCTTAGCGAAGCCTCGCCGAGTTTCACTGCATCCACCACCACGCCGTCGTGCTGCTGGATCATCATCAACCTCTCCTTCCCCTTGCTGGATCAAGAAGGAGGAGACGTCATCCGCTCCGTACATGTGTTGAACGCGGAGGTGCTGTCCGTTCGACACTAGGTCATCGGTGATCTGAATCACGACGAGTACGACTCCATCATCCCCGTTCCATTGAACGCTTCCGCACGCGATCTACAAGTGGTATGTAGATGCAATCACTCTCCCATGACTCTTTGCTAGATGAACTCGTAGATGGATCTTGGTGAAACCGTAGGAAAATTTTTAATTTTCTGCAACGTTCCCCAACACATTGGATGTCATTGATAACAGGATCACATCATTAGGAAAATGATGTGATGGACAAAACCCAATCCTAGGTCTAGCACTAGATCGTGTAGTTCATTTGCTAAAGCTTTTCCAATGTCAAGTAACTTTTCCTTAGACCATGAGATTGTGCAACTCCCGGATACTGTAGGAATGCTTTGGGTGTACCAAACGTCACAACGTAACTGGGTGGCTATAAAGGTGCACTACGGTATCTCGAAAGTGTCTCATTGGTTGGCACGAATCGAGATCGGATTTGTCACTCCGTGTGATGAGAGGTATCTCTGGGCCCTTTCGGTAATGCATCATCATAATGAGCTCAATGTGACCAAGTGGTTGGTCACGGGATCATGCATTACGGTACGAGTAAGTGACTTGCCGGTAACAAGATTGAACGAGGTATTGGGATACCGACGATCGAATCTCGGGCAAGTAACGTACCGATTGACAAAGGGAATTGCACACGGGATTACTTGAATCCTCGACATCGTGGTTCATCCGATGAGATCATCGAGGAGCATGTGGGAGCCAACATGGCTATCCAGATCCCGCTGTTGGTTATTGACCGGAGAGTCGTCTCGGTCATGTCTGCGTGTCTCCCGAACCCGTAGGGTCTACACACTTAAGGTTCGGTGACGCTAGGGTTGTAGAGATATTAGCATGCGGTAACCCGAAAGTTGTTGGAGTTAGGATGAGATCCCGGACGCCACGAGGAGTTCCAAATGGTCCGGAGGTAAAGATTTGTATATAGGAAGTCCAGTTTCGCCACCGGAAAGTTTCGGGGTCATCAGTATTGTACGGGACCACGGAAGGGTCCTGGGTCCACCGGGTGGGGCCACCTATACCGGAGGGCCCCATGGGCTGAAGTGGGAAGGGAACCAGCCCCTGGTGGGCTGGTGCACCCCTCATGGGCCTCCCCCTGCGCCTAGGGTTGGAAACCCTAGGGGGTGGGGGGCGCCCCACCTGACTTGGGGGGGGGCAAGTTCACCCCTTGGCCGCCGCCCCCCTTGAGATTGGATCTCTAGGGGGCCGGCGCCCCCCAGGGCCCCTATATAAAGAGGGGGAGGGAGGGCTGCGTACCCAAGCCCCTGGCGCCTCCCTCTCCCCGTAACACCTCTCCTCTCGCTGAGCTTGGTGAAGCCCGCCGAGATCCTCGCTGCTTCCACCACCACGCGCCGTCGGTTGTTGGATCTCCATCAACCTCTCCTTCCCCTTGCTGGATCAAGAAGGAGGAGACGCCTCCCAACCGCACGCGTGTGTTGAACACGGAGGTGCCGTCAAATCGGCGCTAGGATCATCGGTGATTTGGATCACGACGAGTACGACTCCATCAACCCCGTTCTCTTGAATGCTTCCGCTCGCGATCTACAAGGGTATGTAGATGCACTTCTCTCTCGCTTGTTGCTAGATGACTCCATAGATTGATCTTGGTGATGCATAGAAAATTTTAAATTTCTGCTACGATCCCCAACAAAAAAGGGGGGTAGTAAGCTATTGCCACAGAAGCTGGGACGCAGACTGTTTCCATTATAGTTTCATTAATATGTCAAAGCGTATTTGTACAAGTGGTGCAATAAGCAACCGGGCTATTTAACATGCCACAACCAAGGGAGAGCTGCGTGCAGGTCCTGAAAACAGGTAGAGTGATCGTTAAAGAGACCATCTAGAAATTCCCTTGTACGCCAGTGCTTCTTGTCATCTTGGTGTATCCATCCTGCCGAGAGGACCGATGATCAGGTCGTTAGAAGAAACCTGCAGAAAAGAAACCTACGGAAAAGAAACCTAAAAAGGATAAAAAAAATTGAACGTATGTGTGTCCAGGAGCGGTCGAGCCGTATTTTGGATCACAAGCTAGGTATGCCTTCGTCTATGCCCATGGTATTTTGAGTGCGTAGTTATGTACGCGCGGTACGAATGCCGCCACTTGGTTGGGACTGGGACAGAGGCCAAATTGCTAGTCGAGCTCTTGACGAGCTGGGCTATCCTGCTGCAGAGTAGTCCGAACTCATTTGACAGTGTCTGGGAGCTCGGTCGATGAACTAAGGTTCTGCTTGAGAAGGCCGCTTTGTACTTCTGCTGCTAACACATCGGTGTGCTCCTTGGTACGGAGGGAGCGTTCTGTCTTTCCATTGACTGTTATGACGCCGCGTGGTCCGGGCATCTTGAGCTTAATATAAGCGCAATGTGGCACCATGTTGAAGCGTGCAAATGCGGTTCGTCCAAGCAGTGCATGATAGCCACTGCGAAAGGGGACGATATCGAAGATCAGCTCTTCGCTTCGGAAGTTGTCCGGAGATCCGAAGACAACCTCTAGTGTGCTTGAGCCCGTACATCAGGCCTCTACACCTGGTATGAATCCTTTAAAGGTAGTCTTTGTCGGCTTAATTCTTGATGGATTAATGCGCATTTTGCGCGCTGTATCTTGATAGAGCAGGTTCAGGTTGCTATCACCGTCCATGAGGACTCGCGTGAGGTGGAATCCATCAATGATTGGGTCGAGGACCAGTGCGGCTGAACCGCCATGACGGATACTGGTCGGATGGTCCCTGCGATCAAAAGTGATCAGACAGGAAGACCCTGGGTTGAACTTTGGGGCAACTGGCTCCATCGCATAGACTTCCTTGAGCGCGCGCTTGCGTTCCCTCTTGGGGATGTGGGTAGCGTATACCATGTTCACCGTTTTAACTTGGGGGGAAACTTCTTTTGTCCCCCTGCGTTCGGTGCCCGGGGCTCCTCGTCATCCTCCTCGCTTTGCGAACCCTTCTCCTTGTTCTCGACATTTAACTTGCCGGCCTATTTAAAAACCCAACAGTCTCTGTTGGTATGATTGGCTGGTTTGTCTGGGGTGCTGTGAATCTGGCATGGACGATCGAGTATGCGGTCCAAGCTGGATGGGCCCGGATTGCTCCTTTTGAATGGCTTCTTCCGCTGGCCGAACTTGGAGCCACTGAATCCGGTGTTGACCGCTGTGTCGTCGGTATTATCACCGTTGTTTCGACGCTTGTGTCTGTTGCATCGAGGCTTGCCGTTACTATTTCTGGCTTCCGTAGTGCCAGGTTCGCTTGCATTGTTGTTGCTACGGGCTAGCCAGCTATCTTCGCATGCGCAAAAGCGGGTCATAAGTGACGTAAGGGCTGCCATGGACTTTGGCTTTTCTTGGCCGAGGTGTCGGGCGAGCCATTCGTCTTGGATGCTATGTTTAAATGCCTCTAGGGCTTCGACATCCAGACAGTCGACGATCTGATTCTTTTTGGTTAAGAACCTAGTCCAGAGTTTCTTGGCTGACTCTCCGGGCTGCTGAATTATGCGACTTAAGTCATCGGCATCCGGAGTTCGAACATATGTACCTTGGAAGTTGTCAAGGAAGGCCTCTTCCAAGTCCTCCCAGCTGCCGATGGAGTTTTCGGGCAGACTGTTCAACCAGTGCCGGGCTGGTCCTTTGAGTTTTAGTGGGAGGTATTTGATGGCATGGAGATCATCACCGCGGGTCATATGACTGTGAAGAAGAAAATCCTCGATCCATACCGCGGGGTCTGTTGTCCCATCGTATGATTCGATGTTTATGGGTTTAAACCCTTCTGGGAATTCGTGCTCCATTACCTCGTCAGTGAAGCAAATGGGGTGTGTGGCGCCTCTATATCGGGCCACGTCACGACGTAGCTCGGATGGAGTCCGTCTGCGGTTGTCGGCCCGGGCGTGCGTATGATTATTGCGTCCGGCTAGACAGCCTTATCGCGTGTCGGGGCACGTCCCCGTGATCCATAGATCGATCTGTTCTGACTTGCTCTACTGTCCTAGTCCTGCCGCAGGTCATATGTATGCCCCCGAGCTGTTTTGTCTCTGCCTTTACGGTGAGGTGGGGCGGGCTGGTGTTTGGCTTGAGTTGCCGCTTTGTCCCGACCACGTGGTGGTCGGTCAGCCGCATTGCATGATGATGGTACGGGCTCCAACGTCTCATCATCGAACTGAGGTAGCAATTTGCGTTTTGGGTAACTTTTGGCTGGGCACTTGGGGTCGTATTCCTCGGCTGCCAGGACATCAGTCCATCTATCGTTGAGCAGATCTTGATCAGCTTGAAGCTGTTGCTGCATCTTTTTAGGCTCCTTTCAGTGGCTATTAGCCGGCGCTTAAAGCGCTCCTGCTCGAGAGGTTCCTCAGGCACGATAAAATCCTCGGTGCCGAGGCTCACCTCATCCTCAGAGAGCAGAATGTAATTACTGTCCTCCGAGTCTTCGTGTGTGGCCTGTTCGTCAGGGCTAACTTTCCTGTCTTCCCATTCATCTTGTTTGGACGATGCCTCAACGGGGTCTTCATTGTCTTCGGCACCATCCGGAGCGTTATCTTCTCCTGTGCCGATGTTGCTTTCTTTGCTGCGGCGTGATTTAGAGCGGCACCGCTGATGCCGGCGCTTTGGTTGTATCTCAGGAGGTTTATCCTCAACTGCATCTTCCTTGTCATCGCCGCTATTCTCTTTTGGTGCATCCACCATGTATACGTCGTAAGAGGAGGTGGCCGTCCATCGTCGGGTGAACTGTGGGTTTTCGGCCTGCTCCTCTCCAGCATCGTTGTCCATACCGTTGATTTCTTTGGAGCCGTAATCAAGCATGTCGGTTATGTCTTCGACAGTGTCTATTAAGTGGGAGGGGGTGGGAAGCGAAATTCTCCGTTGTCAGCCTCCAGTTCGAACCGGATATAATTCGACTGAGAGTCCCCCGCTAAGGAGAGTGTTTTTAATGAGTTCAGCACGTCGCTTAACGGCGAGTGCCGAAAGATGTCTGCGGAGCTGAATTCGATGATCGACGCCTGATCAAGCTCATCATGCGCGGATGCACATGGTTCAAAACTTGTAGCCGGAAACGAGTCCGAGGTTTTGGTGACACCAATCCCACTCGAGGTTGGGTCTGTGTGCGGCTCTGACGCCGCTGAGTCTGCGGCTTCCGTGGCGGGGTTGAGCCTCCCGTCCTCGGATGGCGCAATCTGCTCCGGATCTAGGGCCAGAGCAGTTACATGCGCTATCCCCTGGGCATGGTCCAATGATAGATTTAAGTCATGTTCATCATGGCGACAGGGAGCGGCTACCGTGGTCTCGAATCCGTCGAAGATCAAGTCTCCGCAGATATCTGCGACGTAGTTCAAGTTTCCAAATCTGACCTGACGGCCAGGGGCGTAGCTATCGATCTGCTCTAGATGGCCAAGCAAGCTGGCCCGCAGTGCGAATCCGCCGAATATGAAGATCTGTCCCGGGAGGAAGGTTTCTCCCTGGACAACATTGTTGTAGATGATTGACGGGGCCATCGGACCTCTTGATGACAACACAGCGAAACTCTCAATGAAAGCACCAATGTCGGTGTCAAAACCGACGGATCTCAGGTAGGGGGCCCCAAACTGTGCGTCTAAGGTCGATGGTAACAGGAGACAGGGGACACGATGTTTACCTAGGTTCGGGCCCTCACTATGGAGGTAATACCCTACTTCCTGCTTGATTGATCTTGATGAATATGAGTATTACACGAGTTGATCTACCTCAAGACCGTAATGGCTAAAACCCTAGAAGTCTAGCCTGTATGACTATGAGTATGATTCTTGCCTCTATGGACTAAGCCCTCCGATTTATATAGACACCGGAGGGGACTAGGGCTGTACAAAGTTGGTTACAGAGAAAGGAATCTTCATATTAGGACGCCAAGCTTGCCTTCCACGCCAAGGAGAGTCCCATCCGGACACGGGAGATAGTCTTCGGGCTTGTATCTTCACAGCCTATCAGTCCAGCCCACATACCATAGTCCGGATGCCCGAGGACCCCCTAATCCAGGACTACCTCAGTTTCCTCCTTTCCTAGTCCAAGTAGGAGAAGAAGGAAGGAGAGGAAGAAGAGAAGGAAAGGGGGGGGGGGGCTATCCCTAGTCCAATTCAGTTTGGGCTAGGGGGGGGGGGGGCACACCCTTGTCCTGCCTCCTCTCTTCCACCACTATGCCCATGGGGGGCGGGGTTCGGTAACCCCCGGTGCATCAAGGACATAATTCTTCTGTGCAGCAATGAGGATAATCCTCTGATCACGAACCAAGTCCGTGAAGGTAATATGCCCTATATGCAATAATAAAGTTGTTATTTATATTTCCTCATATCATGACAAATGTTTATTATTCATGCTAGAATTGTGTTAACCGGAAACTTAGTACATGTGTGAATACATAGACAGATAGAGTGTCCCTAGCATGCCTCTACTAGACTAGCTCATTAATCAAAGATGGTTAAGTTTCCTACCCATAGACATGTGTTTTCATTTGATGAACGGGATCACATCATTAGAGAATGATGTGATGGACAAGACCCATCCGTTAGCTTAGCACTATGATCGTTTAGTTTATTGCTATTGCTTTCTTCATGATTTATACATGTTCCTACGACTATGATATTATGCAACTCCCGAATACCGGAGGAACACTTAGTGTGCTATCAAATGTCACAACGTAACGGAGTGATTATAAAGATGCTCTACAGGTGCATCCAATGGTGTTTGTTGAGTCGGCATAGATCGAGATTAGGATTTGTCACTCCGATTGTCCGAGTGGTATCTCTGGGCCCTCTCGATAATGCACATCACTATAAGCCTTGCAAGAAATGTGAAAAATTTGACAAATGATTGCACGATCGAATCTCAGGCAAGTAACATATCGATGAAAAATGGAACAACGTATATTGTTATGCTGTTTGACCGATAAAGATCTTCGTAGAATATGTAGGAGCCAATATGAGCATCCAGGTTCTGCTATTGGTTATTGATCGGAGATGTGTCTCGGTCATGTCTACATAGTTCTCGAACCCGTAGGGTCCGCACGCTTAACGTTCGATGACGAATGGTATTGTGAGTTTATGTGTTTTGATGTACCGAAGGTTGTTCGGAGTCCCGGATGAGATCACATATATGACGAGGAGTCTCGAAATGGTCGAGACATAAAGATTCATATATTGGAAGGCTACATTCGTACACCGGAATGGTTCGGGTCGTTTCGGAGTACCGGGGGTTACCGGAACCCCCCGGGAAGTTATTGGGCCTCATGGGCCTTGTGGTGGAAAAGAGGAGGCAGGCCAAGGGTGTGGCGCGTGTCCCCTAGCCCAAACCGAATTGGACTAGGGCTAGGGGGACCGGCCCCCCTTTCCTTCTCATCTTCCTCTCCTTCCTTCTTCTCCTACTTGGACTAGGAAAGGGGGAAACCTACTCCTACTAGGAGTAGGATTCCTCCCCCCTTGGCGCGCCCCTTGTGGCCGGCCGGCCGCCTCTTCCCCTCCTTTATATACGGGGGAGGGCGCCACCCCATAGACACACAAGTTGATCTCTAGCCGTGTGCGGTGCCCCCTCCATAGTTTTCCACCTCAGTCATATTGTCGTAGTGCTTAGGCGAAGCCTTGCGTCGGTAACTTCATCATCACCACCACCACGCCATCATGCTGACGAAACTCTCTCTCGGCCTCAGCTGGATCTAGAGTTCGAATGACGTCACCGAGTTGAACGTGTGCAGATCGCGGAGGTGCTGTGCGTTCGGTACTTGATCGGTTGGATCATGAAGACGTTCGACTACATCAACCGCGTTACTAAACGCTTTCGCTTTCGGTCTACGAGGGTACGTAGACACACTCTCCCCGCTCGTTGCTATGCTTCTCCTAGATAGATCTTGCCTGATCATAGGATTTTTTTTGAAATACTACGTTCCCCAACAGTGGCATCCGAGCCAGGTCTATGCGTAGATGTTATATGCACGAGTAGAACACAGAGAGTTGTGGGTGATAATAGTCATACTGCTTACCAGCATGTCATACTTTGATTCGGCGGTATTGTTGGATGAAGTAGCCCAGACCGACATTACAGGACCGCATTCATGAGACTGGTTCTACAGCCGTGCTTTGCACACAGGTGGCTAGTGGGTGTCTATTTCTCCAATTTAGTTGAATCGAGTGTGACTACTCCCGGTCCTTGTTGAAGGTTAAAACAACACACTTGACGAAAAATCTTTGTGGTTTTGATGTGTAGGTAAGAACGGTTCTTGCTAGAAGCCTGTAGAAGCCACGTAAAACTTGCAACAACAAAGTAGAGGACGTCTAACTTGTTTTTGCAGGGCTTGCTGTGATGTGATATGGTCAAGACGTGATGATATATAAATTGTTGTATGAGATGATCAGGTTTTGTAACAATTATCGGCAACTGGCAGGAGCCATATGGCTGTCGCTTTATTGTATGAAATGCAATCGCCATGTAATTGCTTTACTTTATCACTAAGCGATAGCGATAGTCATAGTAACCATAGTTGGCGAGACGACAACGATGCTTCGATGGAGATCAAGGTGTCAAGCCAGTGACGATGGTGATCATGACGGTGCTTTGGAGATGGAGATCAACGGCACAAGATGATTATGGCCATATCATATCACTTATATTGATTGCATGTGATGTTTATCCTTTATGCATCTTATTTTGCTTAGTACGGCGGTAGCATTATAAGATGACCTCTCATTAAATTTCAAGGTACAAGTGTTCTCCTTGAGTATGCACTGTTGCAACAGTTTGTCGTGCCGATACACCACGTGATGATTGGGTGTGATAAGCTCTACTCTCACATATAATAGGTGCAAGCCAGTTTTGCACACGCATAATACTCGGGTTAAACTTGACGAGCCTAGCATATGCAGATATGGCCTCAGAACACTGAGACCGAAAGGTCGAGCCTGAATCATATGGTAGATATGATCAACATAGTGATGTTCACCATTGAAAACTACTCCATCTCACGTGATGATCGGACATGGTTTAGTTGATATGGATCACGTGATCACTTAGATGATTAGAGAGATGTCTATCTAAGTGGGAGTTGTTAAGTAATATGATTAATTGAACTTTAATTTATCATGAACTTAGTACCTGATAGTATTTTGCATGTCTATGTTGTTGTACATAAATGGCCCGTGCTACAGTTCCATTGAATTTTAATGCGTTCCTAGAGAAAGCTAAGTTGAAAGATGATGATAGCAACTACACGGACTGGGTCCGTAACTTGAGGATTATCCTCATTGCTGCACAGAAGAATTACGTCCTGGAAGCACCGCTAGGTGCAAGACCCACTACAGGAGCAACACCAGACGTTGTGAACGCCTGGCAGAGCAAAGCCGATGACTACTCGATAGTTCAGTGTGCCATGCTTTACGGCTTAGAACCGGGACTTCAATGACGTTTTGAACGTCATGGAGCATATGAGATGTTCCAGGAGTTGAAGTTAGTATTTCAAACAAATGCCCAGATTGAGAGATATGAAGTCTCCAATAAGTTCTATAGCTGCAAAATGGAGGAGAATAGTTCTATCAGTGAGCATATACTCAGAATGTCTGGGTACAACAATCACTTGACTCAACTGGGAGTTAATCTTCTTGTTGATAGTGTCATTGACAGAGTTCTTCAATCACTTCCACCAAGCTACAAAATCTTCGTGATGAACTATAATATGCAAGGGATGGATAAGACAATTCCCGAGCTCTTCGCAATGCTAAAAGCTGCGGAGGTAGAAATCAAGAAGGAGCATCAAGTGTTGATGGTCAACAAGACCACTAGTTTCAAGAAGAAGGGCAAAGGGAATAAGGGTAACTTCAAGAAGAACGACAAGATGGTTGCTGCTCAAGTGAAGAAGCGCAAGTCTGGACCTAAGCCTGAGCCTGAGTGCTTCTACTACAAAGGGACTAGTCACTGGAAGCGGAACTAGCCCAAGTATTTGGCGGATAAGAAGGATGGCAAAGTGAAAGGTATATTTGATATAGATGTTATTGATGTGTACCTTACTAATGCTCGTAGTAGTGCCTAGGTATTTGATACTGTTTCTGTTGCTCATATTTGCAACTCGAAACAGGGACTACAGATTAAGCGAAGATTGGCTAAGGACGAGGTGACGATGCACGTGGGAAATGGTTCCAAAGTCGATGTGATCGCCGTCGGCACGCTACCTCTAGATCTACCTTCTGGATTAGTTTTAGACCTGAATAATTGTTTATTGGTGCCAACATTAAGCATGAACATTATATTTGGATCTTGTTTGATGCAAGATGGTTATTCAATTAAACTAGAGAATAATGGTTGTTCTATTTATATGAGTAATCTTTTACGGTCATGCACCCTTGATGAGTGGTCTATTTTTACTAAATCTTGGTAGTTGTGATACACATATTCATAGTATTGAAACCAAAAGATATAAGTTCAATAATGATAGTGCAACTTATTTGTGCCACTGCCGTTTAGGTCATATTGGTGCAAAGCACATGAAGAAACTCCATTATGATCGGCTTTTGGAATCACTTGATTATGAATCACTTGATGCTTGTGAACCATGCCTCATGGGCAAGATGACTAAGACTCCGTTCTCCGGAACAATGGAGCGAGCAACAGACTTATTGGAAATAATACAAATTGATGTATGCGGTCCGATGAGTGTTGATGCTCGCAGCGGGTATCGTTATTTTCTGATCTTCACAGATGATTTGAGCAGATATGGGTATATCTACTTGATGAAACATAAGTCTGAAACATTTGAAAAGTTTAAAGAATTTCAGAGTGAAGTGGAAAATCATCTTAACAAGAAAATAAAGTTTCCATGATCTGGTCGTGGAGGAAAATATTTGAGTTCTGAGTTTGGTCTTCAATTGAAACAATGCGAAATAGTTTCACAACTCATGCACCCGGAACACCACAGCTAAATTGTGTGTCCGACCGTCGTAACCGCACTTTATTACATATGGTGCGATCTATGATGTCTCTTACTGATTTACTATGGCACCCCGGCTCAGAGCAACCGGTTTACCATGCATTGCCAGCCCATAGACCATGTCTTCTGGCAACACACAACATCTTGGTACATAAAACAACCGCTTTATTGATGCTAGCGGACCATAGTTTATATTACAACAGGTGGCGAGGCCAAGCGGCACACACGGTGCGGCTGAACAATATGTACATTATTTAGTCAACATAAAGGGGCCTCAATCATAACAACTACACGGCAGCGGAACAACGTTGTAGCGGAACTCCATAGCACAGGGACACCGATGTGGACACGATCTAGACTCGGACAACACTCCTTTCCAACGAGACTTTCCTGAAATCTGGCACGCCACGCCAGGTCAGTACATTGAATGTACTTGCAAGCTCACAACAAGCATAAACATAATGACAAACAATATCATGATAATTAACCAATTATTAATAATGCAACAATATATCCAACATGTTGTGATCATGTTCTTGTGAGAAAAATCCTCCGTACTGGCTTACCAACAGTGATCGCTCTTGGATCACAAACGTACCAACCTCGTGGTCTTAACTCGGGTTACCTCGTGATCTTTCCGGCGATCACAACCACGACCAACACTTGGTCTCAACCATCAAGATTGCCTTCCCACCATCGTCAATAGTGCAAAGTTCATGACTTAGTGTGCAAAATTTATTAAACGTTGACCCATGGTGTGACCTACTTTCGAGCGTGTCCGTAACCGTGGACTCGGCTATCGATAGATTTGTTACACTCTGCAGAGGTAGCACACTGTACCCACACCACGAATCCCATGGCCTTGCACTCCCATTCAGGTGGACCAACGGCATTCCGACGAAACCCCTCCATTGCCATGACACTCTCTCGACCACTCCGACTCACTCCCCATAGGGCTAGTCCTGGGTGGCCCCGTGTCTACCAAAGACACCAACAACCACCATCATGGCCAAAACATAAACTATCCCACACGGGGACACGGTACCATAATCTCAACAACGGGCACACAAGGTTATGTCTGCTTACCGGGCCAGGGTACCGCACGCCCATAACCTTCCCTCGTTGGAGGCACCGACCAGAGGCATGACAACATACCGAATAAAGGCCTTCCCATAAAGGCAAATGTGGTTGCACTGGGAAAAACTCAATTTAGTGGCACCATGACCCGGTCAACGATGTATTCAAGTTGAGTTATTAGCAGGTTCAACTTAAATTGAAAATAACCAGTGTCATAGTATTCCATGCAAGTGCAACACAAACATATGCATCATATACCATAGGAAATAACTGGGTCTACTATATCCACACTAAGCATAAACATCAACAACTCATGACACTACTCTAGTTAGGATTAAACCTCACTTTAAACAAAATATTTTCTAGCAAATTTATCATTTTTCTCATGCAAGAAAAATAACTCGAAATAATTACTTATATTCATAACTATATTACTTCTTCATAACAAAATTTACTTCTAGTTACTTTACCAACTTATTGAGCTTCCAACTTTTTGTAAACTAAGCATGACAACTTAAACAAACAACCAACAAAATATAAATAATATAATAGTGATTTAAATGCATGGATTAAATCATTCATTCAAGTTGAAAAAAATCACAAATATTGTAATGGCACCATGAAAATGTTGCTGTGGCTTGCCTTAGTGCAGATGAGGTTCACAAGCCTCCTGGTGATCCTCAAGACAAGCTTCACCTTCTGAAAATATTTATAAACACAAAAAGAAAACATCAAGAACCCTTCTAAAATTCACCAGAAAATCTAGATAGCAGACAAAATCTCATGTTTGGTGAGCTGCTAGATTTCTTCACAAAGAACACAATGCAAAAAGAATAAATTCATTTGGACTTATGGTTAAAGAGTTTTGGCTGTTTGAAGCTCCTTGGAAAAATGAAATTCAAATTTAAATAAAAACAGACTCGAGGGGGTGACATCGAAGGCGTAAAGCCTCGCGGGCGCCACCACTTGTACCGCTTCACATGCGTACTGAGTGGCTGACTAGCGGGCCCCGCTAGTCAGGTGAGAGGGAGGGGGAGAGGGAAACAGAGGACGGCGCGGCGTCGCCGGAGCTTGCGCCAGCAAGGAGAGCTTCTAGGCCAGAACGAGAGGGAGGGATTGAAAGAGGGGACGGAGGCGCACCTGCCCATACCCATAGAGTAGCTAGGGGTGGTCAGACAGCGTCGGAAACGACCTCTCTAGCAGAGACAGAGAGCGGAGGTCGCCGGAGATGAAGACAACAACGACCAGAGGCGACACCAGGGGCTCCAACTGGGCGGAACGGCACCACCGAGGCACAGCGGAGGCCCTGGAAGGGTGGCCCGAGCCTGGGAGGGGCTGGAGCTACGGAGACGACCCGAGGGGATCGCGGCGAGCTCGAGCTCGGGGACGGCGGCCCGCGGCCTGCCTGGCCGGGCTACGGCTTTCTACGAGATCGTGGAGTGTGTGGGAGGAGTGGATGGTGCTCGAGGAGGATGGGGAGGGCTCTATTTATAGCCAAGCATCGAGGGGGGAATCGGGCTCCGCCGGTGGACACCTGGATAGGGGGCCCGGCGAGGAACGACGTCAGTGAGATGGGGAGAAGGCGACGCAGCTTACGCGGGAACTGTGGGCGAGCGGGGACGAGCACATGGGCACGGGGGTGACGAGGAGCACAGTGTGCAACGCACTGTTACGTTGGCCGGACCGCGCCCGTGCTCGCTGTGGCAAGCTCCGGCATCGGCGAGCGCCAGGGGGAGTTAAGAGGGTTTGGACGAAGATTGTGGCGAAGTTTGGCAAGCTTAGGCAGTCGGGGAAGTGAGCACGCGCGCAACAGAGCGCTCGGCAGCACTCAGAGCGCGATGACATGCAGATTGGCATCGTGCACATGCGTGGTCACCGCGTGAATTCTGACCTCAGGCAGTCCTAAGCCCAAACTTCATGTCTGGAATGTTGTTCATGGTAGTTTTAGAGTTTACCACACTTGGGTTTGATCGCAAGCGCAGTAGAATAGATTTCAACTGCTTGGTAAGTTTCTGGACAGTAACTTTGAGAGCTTATTGTGGTCAAACTACTGGGAGTTGGGAGCTGGGCTTTGGAGGTTAGCAATCATCTACTAAGGTGATGATGCACAAGAAAAATCAGCCACAATGGATCAAGTAAAATTGTAGTTCTTGAGAAACCACCATTTGTCGAGTAATGTAAAATATTTTCTGTAGCAAAAATATTCCAAAAAGTGATGAAATATTTTTACTCAGGAAGGTGCCCTAGGGTTCAAAGAATATTTGTGAGCACATTGAGCTAGCTAGGGTTTAAGAGAGGGAAATGAATATTTTTCATTTAAGAAAAATATTCAAAATATTATTTTGAGATGAACCAGAGAGGAAATGATAGTAAGAGAGGGAAATGAGGCACTTGGGTGAAAGTCAAGGGGTATCCAAGTGTTTAAGTCAATATGAAAAGATTCAAAACTCCAAATTTCAACATCAAACCAACTGAAAAATAGGCAAAGAGCAGAGGGAAAAAACCAGGCTGTTACAAACCTCCCCCACTTAGAATGAATCTCGTCCTCGAGATTCGGTTGCTTGGGAAAACCATTCTGGATAGTGTGCCTTAAGAAATTCTTCCCGTTCCCAAGTTGATTCTGACTCTGTGTGATGCTCCCACTGAACTTTGTAGAATTTCCTTGCTTTACTATGAGTGACCCTTTCCATCTGATCCAAAATTCTAACCGGCCTCTCTTCATATGTTAAATCCTTTGCCAACTCTATTTCAGTGATAGCAGTCTTTTTCTCAGGCGGCGATATGCATCGCCTCAACTGTGAGACGTGAAACACATTGTGTACTTCTGACAATTCAGGGGGTAGCTCCAACTGATATGCAACAAGACTCCACTCAGACGAATCGAAATGGACCAATAAATCTGGGTGCCAACTTTCCACGAGTCTGGAGTCTCTTGACTCCTTTCATAGGAGTGACTCGGAGGTATACGTGTTCTCCGGGTTCAAAATTGATCTGTCGGTGATTTGCATCATAATAACTCTTCTGTCGAGATTTGGCCAATTGCAATCTGTCCCTGATTTCCTTAACTTGCTTCACAGCTTCCATCATGAGATCCGTTTCGAAGATACAACTATCTCTAGTTTGAGACCAATTTAAAGGAGTGCGACACTTACGGCCATACAAAGCCTCATACGGTGACATCTTTAGACTGGTCTGGAAGCTGTTGTTGTAAGAGAACTCAGCATACGGCAGGCAGCCTTCCCATTTAGGTCCTTGGGCCAAAGCACAGGCTCGTAGAATATCTTCGAGTATTTGGTTTACCCGCTCTGTCTGTCCATCAGTCTGGGGATGATAAGCGGTACTGTATTTTAGCACCGTCCCCAAGGCTTGATGGAGACGTGACCAGAAAGCGGAGGTAAAAAGTGAACCTCGGTCAGAAGTGATGGTTCGGGGTACTCCATGCAGTCTGACTATTCTGGATACATACAACTGTGCAAGTTGATCCGCTCGATATGTGGTTCTGATTGGGATAAAGTGAGCAACCTTGGTTAAGGTGTCCACTATGACCCAGATTGCATCATTGCCTCGCTGTGTCTTAGGTAGCCCTGTGATGAAATCTATGCAGACATCATCCCGTTTCCATTGTGAAACTGGCAGCGGTTGGAGAAGTCCGGCCGGCTTCTGATGCTCTGCCTTCACCTTGTTGCATATGTCACAACAGGCCACAAAATAGGCAATGTATTTCTTCATTCCATCCCACCAGAATATTTGTCGAAGGTCTTCATACATTTTCGTACCTCCAGGGTGAATGGAATACAAAGATTCATGTGCTTCTGACTGGATTTTCTGCTTTAAATCCGCCTGATTGGGTACACAAATCCTTCCATGGAATCGGAGGGTACCAAATTGATCCTTTGAGAAATCTGAAGTTTGTCCTGCTACCATATTCTTGGCACGTTTCTGCAGGACGGTGTCAGCTGGCTGGGCCTTGCGGATCTCTTCCTCAAGTGTGGGGGCAACTTCCAAAATATTAGCAAGGCCGGCATCAACTATGACCAGGTTGAGCTGAGCAATCTCCTCTTGAAGTTCAGGAGGCAAGGATTTCAATATGACATTTTGGCTGACAGGCTTTCGACTGAGTGCATCGGCAACCACGTTGGCCTTATCCGGGTGGTAATTTATTCCAAGATCATAATCCTTGACTAACTCAAGCCATCTTCCTTGACGGAGATTTAAATCTGGCTGAGTAAATATATACTTGAGACTTTTGTGATCGGTAAAAATTTGGCACCTCTTTCTGATGAGGTAGTGTCTCCAAATTTTTAGAGCATGAACCACCGCGGCCAATTCCAGGTTATGAGTAGGATAATTTCCCTCGTGGGGTCGTAGCTGTCGTGATGCATATGCTACTACTACCTTGCTGTCTTGCATAAGTACGCATCCAAGTCGTCGTCTGGAGGCGTCACAGTACACATCAAAACTGTGGTAGATATCTGGAAGAGTCAACACAGGTGCGGTCGTCAGCCGTATCTTTAGCTCCTTGAAACTTTTCTCGCAGTCCTCAGTCCATTCAAACTTCTTATCCTTTTTGAGCAGCTCCATCATGGGTTTAGCAATCTTGGAAAACCCTTCAATGAAACGACGGTAATATCCAGCTAATCCAAGAAAACTCTAGATCTGTGCTATACCTTCGGTGGATAGCACATGTCCAAGAAATCCAACTTGCTTGAGCCAAAACCCGCACTTACTGAATTTGGCGTATAGCTGATGGTCGCGGAGTCGTTGTAGCACTGCTCGGAGGTATTCTTTGTGATCTTCTTCACTTTTTGAGTAAATAAGTATGTCATCGATGAAGACTACCACGAACTTATAGAGGAAGTCCATGAATACTTTGTTCATCATATGCATGAAGAAGGCAGGGGCATTGGTGAGACCAAAGGACATAATTGTATATTCATAAAGACTGTATCGAGTGGTGAATGCGGTCTTAGGAATATCTTCCTTTTTAATCTTGAGTTGATGATATCCTGTCCGTAAATCAATCTTGGAGAATACCTTGGCCCCATCCTTGGGAGTGGATATTTATTTTTGATGGTGACATCATTCAGCTGACGGTAATCCACACAATGCGGAGGTTGCCTGTCAGGACCCCGATTCCAAGTCACATCGACCTAGCCGGTAACACCTCATATCACTTTGCGGCCTCACGCACGGTATTCCCACAGTGTCGCCTTACCTGGCCCGGGACCGTTTCGCGCTTTTGGCTCACGATATGATAGTGTCGCTAGCATCCACATGACAAAGAACCCGGGCCGACATGGCTAGTCGTGAACCCAAAGCGGCACTAACCTATGGGGACAGGCATACATGAATCACCTCGAGCATGTCGGTCATCAACGTATGAATTCGGGCTGTAGCACTGGCTAATAACTCCGGTATCCGGGCTGTAGCAGCTAGGCAGGACTCGAATACCACCGCGTGACATTTCCCAAGGGATGGATATAGGAACGAAATGAATCACATGCCGCCAGTCAAGTGTCCAAGCAAGAGTCTGGGCTAGCAGGACTCGTGAACCGGGCAGAAGCGGACTACTATCGCCGGAAGCACGAGACTACATTTCCCCATATGAGAGGCTGCCAAGGATAAACAACTAGTTTGTCGGATCCCACTCATACCAAGCATTTCAATCATACACATAATATGCCCGATATGAGTAAATACAACAAGGCATCACAACAAAACTCTACAACTCAAGTACTTTATTTAAGAGGCCCGAGGAGCCATACATAACATAGTCATACAGGTAGGGGTCACATGACCCAACACTCAAGTCATACAATCATACAAGCACATGCGGAAGCAAACTAGTCTCGAGTACGACTCTAGAAAGAAAGAAAGCTTGTTGGAGCCTTTCTATCTACAATGGCCCTTCACAAGTCTTAGATCGCCACCGGTGGCTAGTTCACTCGTCAAGTCAATATCTACATAGAATCCGTCGGAGGGGTAGTATTGTCCTCTGAAAAACAATAATTACAAACATGAGTACAAAGGTACTCAGAAGTCTTACCACGTAATCCTATCATACATGCACATTCTCAAGGAAGGAAGTGGAGTTATTTGCAGCAAGCCAGCTTTGACTCTTGGCTAAGCTATCCCACGTGACACCACTTTGTAAAGCATTTGTCGTACACGAGTCCACTAATCACCATCACAATACTCCACTGTGGATCCTCTCTCGTCATCCCACGAGAGGGCCATCCACGATACTCACACTTATCTTGAGGCTTTTAGTAGTATCCATTTACTTGTCTATGAACCGATATAGGTAACCCGAAGTCCTTCTCCGTGGACACGGCTATTCGAATAGATCATATTAAACCCTGCAGGGGTGTACTTCTTCACACACGCTCTCACCACTTATCGCCGCTTACACGACATGTACTCGACAACCTTCAAGCGGAAGCCCAACGTGGGTGTCGGCCACAGCCTACCTAAACACTCAAGTCCCTAGTCCAGGTTTATCGCCTATTCGGGTTCCATCCAGGAGTCCGCCGAGGTTTCCCATACAGCCCGAACGATGTGTGCAGGGTTCCCGAGATACCAAACGGGCACTCGACACAGGGCCACGTGCCTACCGCAACACAACCCACCCCTAAGGTCAGCGCTATGGCGCCCCAAAGATGCTACAAACACCGTAAACTACTTGCAACTCCGGACCAAGAACAAGGGTGGTTAAGAAGCCGAGAGGGTCAATTAAGGATCCCAATGTGTGGTAGTAACTGTTTCATGGATCACAAACACAGATCTCAGTTCTTAAGTTCGGCTTCAATGAAACAACCCACCATGTACTCCTACATGGCCTCTCATCGATACCTTTACCAAATCGTGTTCAACACTTTCACTCTCGAACCAACACAACCTTTCACTCCTGTTCATCATCCCGATGAGCCGACCGACACAACTCTAAGCATAGCAAGCATAGCATGGTAGGAATCACAAACATGGCTCAATCAACTCCTACACATACTAGTGGGTTTCATCTAGTTATCGTGGCAATGACAGTCATGCAAAGGAAGTGGGTTCAACTACCGCAGCACACAACAGTTTGAATCGCGTTGTCTTAATGCAGAACGAGAGCGTAAGCGAGAACATGGGTTGTATCGAATGATCAACGGGTTGCTTGCCCGATGGAACTGGGGTAGAGTAACGCCTTCAGATGGATAGTCGAGGTTATCCTCGGGGCGTAACCTATCATGAAAGCACACCAAAATAAACACACATGACAATATGCAACAATATGATGCATGCTATGACATGGCAATATGGATGTGTGTTGGCCTAATGCAAGCTGAAATAATAGGGAATGAACTCATTTGAATCAAGGATTCAAATGATAGCTCATTTGAGTTAGTCCTAATGGTGCAATATCTTATTCTAGTTAAACAGCATAGTTAACTTGCTTTAACATGCATGAAACCTGTACCAATGGATAGGGTGGATTTTTCTGATAATTTTTCATATATAAATCTTTGCATTTGGAGTTATAGATTAAAAGTTATAGGCATTTGAAATTTGAATTATATTCTGGAATTTACTATATCAAAATAAATCCAGAATTTGAATTAATGCGTCAGCCATGCGTCAGCATGATGTCAGAGTCAACGGGGACGTCCAGGTCAAACCTGGCAGTGGGTCCCGCATGTCAGGGTAATTAACTTAACTAAAGTTTAATTAAAACTAACCTATTTAGTTAGCAGGGCTGGGCCCCATTTGTCAGTGACCTGTCGGGGTCATCGCGGGCCCACGGTGGTCAATGTCCACGTCGGCTGCACCGGCGACTAGCCGCCGGCGAGCCCGACGCGGCGGAGGGAGTGTGTTTGGCGATTCCGCGACCAAACGAAGTCGCGGAAGGTAGCTACGGTAGCTAGGAGCAAACCGCGTCTCTTGGTGGAGTTAGTTGGGGTCGGGTGGCGGAGTTGGCGCCGGCGACGAGCCAGGGCGGCCGCCGGGTTCGCCAACGACGGGCTTGGGGTTAGAGGGCTCGGTGAGGTGCGGAGGTACATGGGCAGACCCGTTGGGGTGCGGTGAGTGCAACGGACACCATGGGGTGGCGGAGAGTGACCGGGGCACGTCGGCGACGAGCTCCACGGCGACGGTGCGGTGAACGTGGCTCGGTTGCTACGCTGCTCGAGGGGCGAGAGAGAGGGAAGGGAGTTAGGTAGGCTCACGGGCGACGTGTAGGAAGCCTCGCCGAGGTCGGGATGAACCGGAGCGACGGCGGCGATTTAAAGGGATCTCCGCGACGGCGAGCTCGGTCGAGGTCGGTGAGATGGGTTCGGGGCACTAGAGCGAGCGGGACTCGGCTGGCTAGGGGTAGTGGAGGCTGGCGGAGCTCCCTGGACATGGTGCGGAGGAGCATGGACGGCGGGAGCACGACCACGGCGGTGGTCTTGGCGGCGGTGGCGTCGGCCAAGATGGGGGAGAGCGAGGGAGATGATCCGGGAGGAGAGAGGGAGTGTCCAGGGGTTCGGGGGAGAGAGGGGTCGGTCCTCGCCGGCACCGGCGAGAGGAGCGGCGAGGCGGCGACCAGGTGCGTGGCACTGAAGCGGTGCCCGCCGCCGAAAGCACTGGCTGCTGCTGGCCGAGCCAAGCAGCTGTTGGCGCGCTGTTGGGCTGGGCGGGCAGGTGGGCAGGCAGGCGTCGAGTAAGGTTTTCTGCTTTTAATCTTTTTCTAATTTCCTGCAACTTTGTGGGGTTTTCTAAAATACCAAAACTGTTTTAAAAATCACCAAAATGCTCCTGGTCCCTTGTTGGAATATTTCCAACATGAAACATTTAGTTTGGCAATTTTGAACATTTAAAATATTTTGTACAATTTAAAATGCTCAAGTTCAAAACTTGTGAATTAATCCAAGGACCTTTGGTTGACCTAGAAAATGATACACCTCCTTTGACATAGGTTCTGAACCAAAGCAAAGAGGATGAGCATTTTGAAGGGCATTTCGGGTTCATTGAAATAATTTTTAGTAAACCCTAGTTGAATTAAGGGGGTGTTCTGGGGTTTCCTGCCTTCCCCATTTCAAATTCAGATGAAATTTAAACATGATGCACACCCTAATGCATTGGTCTAACTGGGATGTGACAACTCACCCCCACTCAAAAGAATCTCGTCCCGAGATTTAGGATCTGTTGCGAAAAAGGTGGGATACTCAAGTCGAAGACGATCCTCCCTTTCCCAAGTTGCTTCTTGCTCGGAATGGTTTGACCATTGAACCTTTAGAAACTTGATATTCCGACGTCGAGTGGTACGCTCGGCTTGATCGAGGATACGAACGGGATATTCTTGATAGGTGAGGTTATCTTGGAGATCAAGCGTTCCGTGGTCCACTCCACGGATAGGATCCGAGAAGCAACGCCTGAGTTGGGAAACGTGGAAGACATCATGGACTCTGGAAAGATGCGGAGGTAGTTCCAATTGGTAGGCAACTTCCCCTCGTTTGGCAAGAATGCGAAAGGGTCCAATGTAACGAGGAGCCAACTTGCCTTTGATACCGAATCGATGGGTTCCCTTCAAAGGAGTAACCTGAAGGTAAGCCTTCTCGCCAATTTCATAAGCCATAGGCTTATGCTTGCGGTCATATTGGCTCTTTTGACGAGATTGGGCTGTTTTCAATTTTCACGAATAATGCGAACCTGCTCTTTCGCTTCTGAATCATATCCGGCCAAAGAGTTGTCTCTCCCGGTTTCGACCAGTTAAGAGGCGTTCGACATTTCCGTCCATAAAGAACTTCGAAAGGGCTTTGCCTAGGCTGGCTTGATAATTATTGTTATAAGTTTAACTCGGCGAATGGAAGGCACCTCTCCCAATTCATGCCGAAAGAGATGATGAAGCTCAAGCATATCCTCTAGGATTTGATTGACTCGTTCTACTTGACCACTTGATTGGGGATGGAAAGCGGTGCTAAAGGAGAGACGAGTTCCCATAGCGTTTTGGAAACTTTCCCAAAATCGTGAGGTGAAGAGACTTCCACGGTCTGAGTTAATCTCTAATGGAACACCATGAAGAGACACTATTCGAGAGATGTACAAATCGGCTAGCTGGCTAGCGGTTATACTCTCACGAACGGGTAGGAAATGGGCTACTTTGGAAAGACGATCGATGACAACGAAGATAGCATTATTCCCTCTCTTGGTCCTGGGAAACCCGGTAATGAAATCCATACCGATTTTATCCCATTTCCATTCAGGAATTTCCAAAGGTTGAAGGGTACCAGCAGGTCGTTGATGCTCTGCTTTAACTCGACGACAGACGTCGCAATTAGCAATGTATTGGGCGATTTCTCTCTTCATCCTAGTCCACCAAAACCTCTGGCGCGAGGTCTTGATACATTTTAGTACTACCGGGATGAATGGTGAGAGGAGAGTCATGAGCTTCCTTAAGGATCAATTGTCGTAGCTGTTGTTTCTTGGGAACCACCAAGCGGTTTCAAAGAAGACAACACTCGTTCATCTATGGAGAAACATTTAGCAGCTCCGCTAGCAATGTTCTCCTTGATCCGAGATATCCTCTATCATCCGCTGAGCAGCTATGATTCGATCCGTGAGGTCAGGTTTCGCCACCGTGGTGGAAAGGAATCCTCGAGGAACAATGTGAAGATTAAGCTTACGAAATTCCTCGTGGAGAAATGGTTGACTTTGTTGTAACATCAAATTGTTACAATAAGATTTGCGACTTAGTCGTCAGCCATGACATTGGCTTTGCTCGGGTGTAGGATATTCCTAAGTCGAAATCTGTAATCAACTCGACCCAACGCCTTTGCCTCGAGATTCAAATCCGGTTGGGTGAAGATATATTTCAGACTTTGGTGATCGGTGTAGATTTCGCAACGATTACCCGAAGGTAATGTCGCCAGGTTTTGAGTGCATGAACCACGCTGCAAGCTCTAGATCGTGTGTGGGGTAGTTATCCTCATGTGGACGAATCGCCGAGAAGCGTAGGCAATCACATGACGATCTTGCATGAGTATGCAACCTAGTCCTTGTCGAGGCGCCGCAATAGATAATAAAGTCCTTAGAGAAATCTGGTGGAACAAATACGGAGCAGATGTCGAGCGCCTTTTCAGTTCCTGAAAACTGAACTCGACTGTATGGCGCCCATTCGAACCTTTTATCTTTCTTGAGGAGTTCGGTTAGAGGTTTAGCAACTTTAGAGAAATTCTCGATTAAGCGGCGGCAATAGCTCGCTAAACCGAGGAAACTCGAACTTGCTTGACCGATTCAGGTGGAGTCCAATCAAGGACGGCTTGAACTCGCCGGGATTGACAGCAATGCCCTTACCGAGATTACATGTCCTAGATAGGTCACTTACGGTAACCAGAATTCACACTTAGAGAATTTGGCATAAAGGCGGTGCTCTCAAGTTTCATCAATACTAGCCTTAGATGTTGGCATGTTCTTCCTCATTCTTGGAGTAGATGAGTATATCATCGAGGTATACCACGATTTAATTTATCCAAATACTCCATGAAGATTGAGTTCATTAACCGAGAGAAGGTGGCTGGAGCATTGGTTAATCCGAAGGACATGACGGTGTACTCGATGGCCATAACGAGTAACAAAGGCCGTTTTGGGAATGTCCCGTTCTTGATTTTGATTTGATGGTAGCCCAACCTCAAATCCATCTTGAGAAGATCGAGGATCCAGCGAGCTGATCATACAGATCGTTGATCCCGGGAGCGGATACTTGTTCTTGATAGTGACCAAATTGACAAGTCGGTAATCTACAACCATCCGATCCGTACCATCCTTCTTCTTGACGAAGAGGACGGGCAAGCCCATGGAGATGAACTAGGACGGATGAAACCTTTTGCAAGGACTCATCGAGTTGTTTCTTAAGTTCAGCTAGTTCTAGGGTGCCATCTTATAAGGTCTTCTAGAGATTGGGACGGTTAGGGAACAAGATCTATCACGAACTCGACATCCCCGTCGGTGGAACACTGGCAGTTCCTCCGAAAAACATCCGGAAATCACGGACTACCGGAATATCTTCGAGGTCGGAAGGGGTTGGCATTTAAGGAGTAAAGTCTGGCGCTTAGACACTCGGGTTAAAACATTCACCGCCTTGCCCAAGGATGGGTAAGTTGAACAGTTCTAGTAGAGCAATCAATCTTAGCATAATGGGCTGACATCCGGTCCATACCCAAGATGATGTTTATGTCCGAGGACTTAAGAGCTATTAGAGATGCAAGAAAGACTAATCTGTCGACAAGAATTTCATTCCCATGACTTATTCTAGAGGTTTGCCATCTAGAACCAGGAGTTTGAATTTCCATGGAGGTAGGCATGTCACGAGAATGTGGTGTTGTGCAATCGAGCATAGCTCTCGTAAATAAATGAATGAGATGCTCCAAGATCAAAAAGAACGGTTGCGGATGGCAATTAACAAGAAGCGCATCGAGGACGACGTTGGGATCCTCATAGGTCTCTTCAGCAGAAACATAATTGACATGGCCACGAGCGGTGGCAACTGGTTTAGCATAGGGCACCTTTCCCGCTGGCTTGCCGCGCCAATGACTTTCCAACTTGATTGGGGTTGTTCTGGGACACTCTCGGATATAGTGGCCCGTCTCTCCACACTTGAAGCAAGTTATCACATTTGGACGTGGAGCAGCATTAGCAATGGGGCCTCCATAAGTCTTGGGTGGAAAATCTGCTGGTTGGGGCGAGGCCTCAAAGGATGGCCTCGGGTGAACTCAGGTGGTAGAGCAGTATTTGGAACCCAAACCCGCGCTTCGGGATCCAGAGCGGATGACGATCGAGTCACGGATGTGCTTGCGTGAAGCCTCAAAATCAGTCTGTCGGTTTCGCGCCGATAGCCTTATTGACTAGCTTCGAAAGAGGTACACTCATGCGCACGGAGGTCTCGGCGTAGCTCGAGGCTAAGTCCTTGCGGAACCTTGCACGCTTCTTGGCATCGGTAGAAACTTCTTGGGAGCATAACGTGCTAACCTCCCAAATTCACGGCTGTAGGCATCCACCGTCGACCTACCTTGGGTGAAACTGCAGAATTCCTCACGCTTGCGGTCCATAAGACCTTCCGAATATGATGCTCACTAAGGCGGCACTCGAATTCAGCCCAAGTTGTAACTTGTCCAACCGGACGATAGCCTCATAATTCTCCCACCGAGGCTAGCAGGGCCTTCAAGATGATAAGCGGCAAAGGTAACCTTGTCGCCTCAGCCACGCTTAGCGGAACGCAGCTTGTGGTGGATCTTTGCGAGCCAATCATCCGCCGAGAGGCTCGACGGAATATTTGAATTTTGGGGGATACAGCTTGACGAAGTCGTTGAGTGAAACCACATCGTTTCTTGGCTGGCGTGCGGTGTTTTGTTCAATCCGCTCCAGTAAGCGGTTGGTTTCACGCTTATTGCGCTCGCTTCAAAGATCACTCGCCAAAGATGGCGGTTGCGGCAGATTCACATTTCTGGCTGCACTGGCTTCTCCCTGCTCCGGAGCAGCAGGAGTGTTGCGAGTGTTGACCATCCTGGGAGACAAAGCAAAGGTTTAAACCAGGATGGCAGAATTTAACAAGGAAGTGCGGAAGGTAATGGATAGCATGGAATGCAAAGATGTTCATCCGTATGACATGGTATTATAAAACTGCCATATATATATATATATACCAACGGTCATACACACCATTCATAGTTTAGTACAAGCCTGACGGAGTACAACTATAAGGAAAGGCGTTACATCTCATGGAAGCATTCCAACTCCTATACATTATTTTTCTACACTTCCTAACGATACACACTAAGTCGTATTCCACGAGTCACGCAGACGGTGGAAACACAACTATTACCATACTAGGAATACTACTACTATCTCGTGCAGCTCCATAGTAGTCCTCATAGAAATCACCACCCAAGCTCGAAGTGGAACATGATCGTCAGGAAATGCATAATCTGTGGGGCCTGTGGACCATAAGGACTCGGATGTGGCCGTGGTCCAACAAACGGTGGCAGACGAGGCCCACGAGGAGGAGTGATGCTCCAACCTCACGCCACTCCATAAAGTCCGCAGACTCTCCCGCACAGGTACAAGTCCCTCATGTCCATATATCCGCTTGCACGGCAGTGCAAACCTAGTCGAGTAGCCCAAAGTGGTCGAACGGGCATTAAAAGCTCCATACGCAAGGCCCGGTTCTCACGGTCCTTGTCCTCCAAAGATCTCAAGAGTAGTGCGAGGAGTGAGTCCTCATGGGATGCATCGCTGTACAAACCTCAAGGTAGCCATGCGCCCTGTGGAGGGATGCTTGGCATGTAGCGAAAATCGTGTTGCCAAAGAAGGCAGTTCGCTCGAATAATAGTCATCATGGAATAGGCTGCATCTTGCGGACATTCCAATAGTGATTCCGAGCCCATAAGAACAGTGAAGTGGCTCAAGAGCTCTCGGATAAGATGGATAAACCGGACCGTGCATAGGTATTGGCTTTGATTGAAATCCCTAAACTGCTCCTCGACGGTATATTCAGGATACCATCGATAACCAGACTCAATCATCACCGAACCAGCATTGCCGTGTGACCACACACATCAATGCACGGGTCAAAGCGAACCACTTGGTTACGGGGACGGTGGCCATCTGAAAGCACAGCCACAATGCAAAGGCATTAGAATTTCTAGGAAAATCGGGCAGCATAACATCTGTAAATGCTCAAAATCAGATTTGAGACATTCAAAACAGATTGCAAAACCACTCAACAACATCATATCAAGGTTCTCGTTCAATTGATAGCATACTAAAATTTAGTAGCACTGAAGCGAGGATGTAACCAACAATCCTATAAGTTACTACGGATTAGTAACACGTGAACTCGATAGAGAGAAGAGAGCCTAGTCCTAAACCCACGCCGAATGAGAAGAGGATGACTCAGATCGAGGGCATAAGGTAAAGGAGTAAAAGAGCCTTACGCTCCTCCCACAATCAATTCCCTACATATAACTAAAGCATTTCTAGACTCAACTTGACCAGTTTGGCTTAGCGAACCTACTGTGCAGCCTTGCTCGATGCCAACGCTGTCAGACCCCGATTCCAAGTCACATCGACCTAGCCGGTAACACCTCATATCACTTTGCGGCCTCACGCACGGTATTCCACACGGTGTCGCCTTACCATGGCCCGGGACCGCTTATGCCTTTTGGCTCACGATATGATAGTGTCGCTAGCATCCACATGACAAAGAACCCGGGCCGACATGGCTAGTCGTGAACCCAAAGCGGCACTAACCTATGGGGACAGGCATACATGAATCACCTCGAGCATGTCGGTCATCAACGTATGAATTCGGGCTGTAGCACTGGCTAACAGGACTCGGTATCCCGGCTGTAGCAGGCTAGGCAGGACTCGAATACCACCGCGTGACATTTCAAGGGATGATATAGGAACGAAATGAATCACATGCCGCCAGTCAAGTGTCCAAGCAAGAGTGCTGGGCTAGCAGGACTCCGTGAACCGGCTGTAGCGGACTACTATCGCCGAAGCACGAGACTACATTTCCCCATATGAGAGGCTGCCAAGGATAAACAACTAGTTTGTCGGATCCCACTCATACCAAGCATTTCAATCATACACATAATATGCCCGATATGAGTAAATACAACAAGGCATCACAACAAAACTCTACAACTCAAGTACTTTATTTAAGAGGCCCGAGGAGCCATACATAACATAGTCATACAGGTAGGGGTCACATGACCCAACACTCAAGTCATACAATCATACAAGCACATGCGAAGCAAACTAGTCTGAGTACAGACTCTAGAAAGAAAGAAAGCTTGTTGGAGCCTTTCTATCTACAATGGCCCTTCACAAGTCTTAGATCGCCACCGGGTGGCTAGTTCACTCGTCAAGTCAATATCTACATAGAATCCGTCGGAGGGTAGTATTGTCCTCTAAAAACATTAATTACAAACATGAGTACAAAGGTACTCAAGAAGTCTTACCACGTAATCCTATCATACATGCACATTCTCAAGGAAGGAAGTGGAGTTATTTGCAGCAAGCCAGCTTTGACTCTTGGCTAAGCTATCCCACGTGACACCACTTTGTAAAGCATTTGTCGTACACGAGTCCACTAATCACCATCACAATACTCCACCGTGGATCCTCTCGTCATCCCACGAGAGGGCCATCCACGATACTCACACTTATCTTGAGGCTTTTAGTAGTATCCATTTACTTGTCTATGAACCGATATAGGTAACCCGAAGTCCTTCTCCGTGGACACGGCTATTCAATAGATCATATTTAACCCTGCAGGGTGTACTTCTTCACACACGCTCACCACTTATCGCCGCTTACACGACATGTACTCGGCAACCTTCAAGCGGAAGCCCAACGTGGGTGTCGGCCACAGCCTACCTAAACACTCAAGTCCCTAGTCCAGGTTTATCGCCTATTCGGTTCCATCCGCAGGAGTCCGCCGAGGTTTCCCATACAGCCCGATGATGTGCAGGGTTCCCGAGATACCAAACGGGCACTCACATCAGGCCACGTGCCTACCGCAACACAACCCACCCCTAAGGTCAGCGCTGCGTGCGGCCCCAAAGATGCTACAAACACGAAACTACTTGCAACTCCGGACTAAGAACAAGGGTGGTTAAGAAGCCGAGAGGGTCAATTAAGGATCCCAATGTGGTAGTAACTGCTTCATGGATCACAAACACAGATCTCAGTTCTTAAGTTCGGCTTCAATGAAACAACCCACCATGTACTCCTACATGGCCTCTCATCGATACCTTTACCAAATCGTGTTCAACACTTTCACTCTCGAACCAACACAACCTTTCACTCCAGTTCATCATCCCGATGAGCGACGACACAACTCTAAGCATAGCAAGCATAGCATGGTAGGAATCACAAACATGGCTCAATCAACTCCTACACATACTAGTGGGTTTCATCTAGTTACTGTGGCAATGACAGGTCATGCAAAGGAAGTGGGTTCAACTACCGCAGCACACAACAGTTTGAATCGCGTTGTCTTAATGCAGTAAACGAGAGCAGAAGCGAGAACATGGGTTGTATCGAAATGATCAACGGGTTGCTTGCCTGATGGAACTGGGGTAGAGTAACGCCTTGGATGGATAGTCGAGGTTATCCTCGGGGGCAGAACCTATCATGAAAGCACACCGAAAATAAACACACATGACAATATGCAACAATATGATGCATGCTATGACATGGCAATATGGATGTGTGTTGGCCTAATGCAAGCTGAAATAACAGGGAATGAACTCATTTGAATCAAGGATTCAAATGATAGCTCATTTGAGTTAGTCCTAATGGTGCAATATCTTATTCTGGTTAAACAGCATAGTTAACTTGCTTTAACATGCATGAAACCTGTACCAATGGATAGAGTGGATTTTTCTGATAATTTTTCATATATAAATCTTTGCATTTGGAGTTATAGATTAAAAGTTATAGGCATTTGAAATTTGAATTATATTCGGAATTTACTATATCAAAATAAATCCAGAATTTGAATTAATGCGTCGACCATCGTCGAAGATGACGTCGAGTCAACGGGACGTCCAGGTCAAACTGACGATGGGTCCCGCATGTCGGTAATTAACTTAACTAAAGTTTAATTAAAACTAACCTATTTAGTTAGCGTGGCTGGGCCCCATTTGTCGCTGACTGTCTGGGTCAGCAAGGGCCCACGGTGGTCAATGTCCACGTCGGCTGCACTGGCGACTAGCCGCCAGCGAGCCCGGCAGCGGCGGAGGGAGTGTGTTTGGCGATTCCGCGACCAAACGAGTCATGAAGGTAGCTACGGTAGCTAGGAGCAAACAGCGCTCATGGTGGAGTTAGTTGGGGTCTGGGTGGCGGAGTTGGCGCCCGGCGACGAGCTAAGGCGGCCCGGGTTCGCCAACGACGGGCTTGGGGTTAGAGGGCTCGGTGAGGTGCGGAGGTACATGGGCAGACCCGTTGGGGTGCGGTGAGTGCAACGGACACCATGGGGTGGCCGGAGAGTGACCGGGGCACGTCGGGCGACGAGCTCCACGGCGACGGGTGCGGGTGAACGTGGCTCGGTTGCTACGCTGCTCGAGGGCGAGAGAGAGGGAAGGGAGTTAGGTAGGCTCACAGGCGGCGACGTAGGAAGCCTCGTCGAGATCGGGATGAACCGGAGCGACGGCGGCGACGAAAGGATCTCCGCGACAGCGAGCTCGGTCGAGGTCGGT
Source organism: Aegilops longissima (assembly GCA_021605205.1). Lineage (NCBI taxonomy): Eukaryota > Viridiplantae > Streptophyta > Magnoliopsida > Poales > Poaceae > Aegilops > Aegilops longissima. Next base: position 123,661,251 of record CM038681.1, read on the forward strand.
GAGATGGGTTCGGGGCACTAGAGCGAGCGGGACTCGGCTGGCTAGGGGTAGTGGAGGCTGGCGGAGCTCCCGGACATGGTGCGGAGGAGCACGGACGGCGGGAGCACGACTACGGCGGTGCAGGCGCGGCGGTGGCGTCGGCCAAGATGGGGGAGAGCGAGGAGATGATCCGGGAGGAGAGGGAGTGTCCAGGGGTTCGGGAGGAGAGAGGGTCGGTCCTCGCCGGCAGTGAGAGGAGCGGCGAGGCGGCGACCAGGTGCGTGGCACTGAAGCGGTGCCGCCGCCGAAAGCACTGGCTGCTCGCAAGCCGAGCCAAGCAGCCATTGGCGCTGCTTGGGCTGGGCAGCAGTGGCCGGCAGGGCGTCGAGTAAGGTTTTCTGCTTTTTAATCTTTTTCTAATTTCCTGCAACTTTGTGGGGTTTTCTAAAATACCAAAACTGTTTTAAAAATCACCAAAATGCTCCTGGTCCCTTGTTGGAATATTTCCAACATGAAACATTTTGGTTTGGCAATTTTTGAACATTTAAAATATTTTGTATAATTTAAAATGCTCAAGTTCAAAACTTGTGAATTAATCCAAGGACCTTTGGTTGACCTAGAAAATGATACACCTCCTTTGACATAGGTTCTGAACCAAAGCAAAGAGGATGAGCATTTTGAAGGGCATTTCGGGTTCATTGAAATAATTTTTAGTAAACCCTAGTTGAATTAAGGGGGGTGTTCTGGGGTTTCCTGCCTTCCCCATTTCAAATTCAGATGAAATTTAAACATGATGCACACCCTAATGCATTGGTCTAACTGGGATGTGACATTGCCATCCTTCTTGTCCACGAAGATAGCAGGTGATCCCCATGGTGAAGAGCTGGAACAGATATATCCTTTCTGGAGCATTTCATCAAGCTGTTTCTTTAGCTCCACTAATTCGGATGAGGGCATCCGGTAATACTTCTTGTATAACGGTGCGGTTCCGGGCACAAGATCTATTGCAAACTCAAGCTCTCGATCTGGTGGCATGCCTGGCAGTTCTTCTGGAAATACATCAGGAAACTCACTGACCACAGCAATTAATTCCAACTCACCAGCCACAGCGGTGAAGACCATTTCTTTCTTGGGTATGCTTCTGCGAGCATAGAATTTGGTAGTCTACCCCTTCTGACTGGTCAAACTGACTTCTCGGGTCGCGCAATTTTTGCATACTTGATATTGAGTCAACCAATTCATACCCAGGATAACATCCAACTTTACAGACTCAATGATTATCAAGGAGGTTGGAAAACAGACTCCGTTGATATTAATTTCCAGATTACGGCAGACTAGATTGCTCTTGATTAAGGATCCCGGGGTTTGTACCGGCATATTCTTGCCCAAAAGCGAACAAGGAAATTTGTTTTAGGCAACAAAACTCCAAGAAATAAAAGAGTGGGAAGCCCCAGAGTCAAATAAAATTACGGCAGGTATGTTATTAACAAAAAACATACCAATGACGACTTCGGGGTTCTCTTGGGCTTCATCTGTGGAGAGGTGATGAACGTGCCCAGTAATGTTTTGCTGGGTCGGGCATGACTCCATAAAGTTGACTTGTGGCCTGATTAGTGCACTTGCCTTGCCTTTCTTGGGAGACTGTCTGGCATAATGTCCGGTTTGCCCACAACTGAAGCAGGAATTGTTGCGCTGGCGCTCCTCACTGGGTTGGTCAGGACGTTCTTGACTTGGGTGGTGGTCTTGTTAACATTCTGTTGCCAATTGGGCTTGTATTCCACCTGAGTCTGCTGCCAGGTACAAGCCTTTTGCATGGGTTGCCCTTCCTTCCTTGGCTCAAACTTGCGCTTGTGGTCGTTCTTAGCAGGCCTGTTGTCCGATACGAGCTTGTGCTCCCTTTTAGCAATGAAAGCTTTGTTCACCAGAGTTTGGAAATCTGGGAAATCGAACATACTGAGGGTACACTGGAGTTGCGGGTTTAATCCCCCAAGAAATCTGTCAATATTTCTTTCTTCGGTGGCCACGTCATAAAGGGATTAACGGGCCATATGATTGAATTTTTGCAAATATTCCCCCACAGACTGATTTCCTTGGAGGAGCAAGAGAAATTCACGTTCCTTAGCCTTCATAATTCCAGTAGGAATATGATATTTCTGGAACTGATCCTTGAACTCACCAACAGGCCACATGGCTTTTGCATTTTCCCACCATATGGCAGCAGCGCCTTCAAGATAATGAGTTGCAAACGGAACTTTATCATCTTCTTCAGTATGAGAAATCTCAAGCTTTCTCTCAATGGTTCGCAACCAATCTTCTGCATCCAAGGGATCAATAACCTGACTGAAACTGGGAGGCTTGGTCCTCTGAAAATCTGACAGCTTGGAGTGATGACCGTTCTGATTTCCATTTTGTCCAACCATAGCTTGCACACTTCTTAATATTTCAATCAGATCATTATTCCTCCTTTCCTCAAACATACGCAGAATTTTTTCGGTGGAGGGCGGATTTGGCGGTGGAGGCGGTGGTGGAATGTACGGCTCGGGAGAGTGTCCTGTCTGTCGTGCGGAACAATGAACAGGAGCATCCTCATGAGCATTGCTACTGCTGCCTCCCCGCGGCATCCTATTGTGGATTTTTCCCAAGACAACGCAACCAAGATGAGAAACATTCAAAATAAATTGGCGAAAAGCCAGCAACAAAGCCCGAGAAAAACCGAAATAACGAAGAAAATACGGCGAATAAAATAGAGTTCCAACATAATTATACATAGACTCATACATGAAAGGTAAACAACATGCCAGGTTCAGCTACTCTCATACAGGAAACGAAACATCATGACTCGTACGACTACATCCGCACACCATCCTGACGACTGCGAATACTCAGAAGCTCTACTGCTCTGCTGGTGCTGCGGGGTCCTATCCTAAAGCGGACTCGGATCCTGAACTGACGACGTTAACGGAAACCTCCGGGTTAAAGGTAACACGATGACGCTGCCTCGAGGGCTCTCCCTCCGGGGAAGGTGTAGGTGAAGCATCGGGGCTACAGGAGTAGTGGGAAGTGAAACCCACTCAGCAGGAGCACTGAGAGGATTCATGGTTGAGGCACCCGATGTGGGTATAATACATACTGATGTATGTGGTCCGATGAGTGTTGATGCTCGAAGCGGGTATCATTATTTTTTGACCTTCACAGATGATTTGAGCAGATATGGGTATATCTACTTGATGAAACATAAGTCTGAAACATTTGAAAAGTTCAAAGAATTTTAGAGTGAAGTGGAAAATCATCGTAACAAGAAAATAAATTTTCTACGATCTGGTCGTGGAGGAGAATATTTGAGTTCCGAGTTTGGTCTTCATTTGAAACAATGCGGAATAGTTTCACAACTCATGCACCCGGAACACCACAGCGAAATTGTGTGTCCGAACGTCATAACCGCACTTTATTAGATATGGTGTGATCTATGATGTCTCTTACTGTTACTATGGCACCCCGGCTCAGAGCAACCGGTTTACCATGCATTGCCAGCCTAGAGACCATGTCTTCTGGCAACACACAACATCTTGGTACAGAAAACAACCGCTTTATTGATGCTAGCGAACCATAGTTTATATTACAGCAGGTGGCGAGGCCAAGCGGCACACACGGTGCGGCTGAACAATATGTACATTATTTAGTGAACATAAAGGGGCCTCGATCATAAAAACTACGCGGCAGCGGAAACAACGTCGTAGCAGAACTCCATAGCACAGGGACACCAATGTTGTTGGGGATGTTACTACTGGGCGTAAACCGGCCTATCTGGGCCGGGTTAACTTCATCGATAGTTCAATGGTGTAAAAGCCCAAGAGGCATGAGTGTAAGGGCCCAAGGCCCGTAGTCGGTTCAGAACCTGGAGCCGTAAACCGCCCGATGTGTAAACTTGTATTGTAAGTTAGGAATAGAGAGACCAACCCGGATACTGAATATGAACCGGAGGTTGGGACTCTTCGAGCAACAGGCGCCACCTGTATATAAGGGGACGACTGGGCGGTTCAAGGACGAAGAACAACAACTCGTGGTCTAGGCGGTTGTTTGCTCCCTAGTCATCGAGACCACATCAATCCCATCACAAACTAGACGAGGCTTTTACCTTCATCGGGGGCGAACTAGTATAACTCTCGTGTCTTTGCGTCCGCTTTAACCCCTCTAAGTTAACCCGTAGCGATGGCTCCGCGACTAAGTCCTTTCATGAGGACATCTGCCGTGACAAAACCACGACAGTTGGCGCCCACCGTGGGGCTATCGCACGATGGTTTGATGATCTTGGAGGGCAAGCTCGAAGGACTCGAAGGCTACGCTGTGGGCCGGATGACCAAGAGTCGTCGCGGCAAGCTCTACATCGACGATGCAGGCTGGGGCCCCGAGGCCGGCTTGATTGAGTACGGGTACCGGGTCCCCTTTGGTGGCATACACGTTTTCATCGGCAAGATCGGTGAGCCAGGGCTGAGCGGACATCTGCACCGACCTCGTCGAGACGGCTCAGCGTCGCGAAACCTGCCCAAAGTTAAACCGGCCGTCAGCGTGCTTTCGTGGGAGTCGCCCACGGAGGAAGTTATGAGGACGGATCAGAATTTTGGCGAAACCGCTGTCTACTCGATGACGAGTCGTCAACGGAGAAACCGAGTCTCAGATTCGGTTGCAAGATGGCCAGATTGGGGCTGTTCCGACGGTGACAAAGATTCCGACCCTTTGATCTGCCCAACGGGTTGGAATATTCATGGCCGGTACTCAAGCGATGCTTCACTCTTCGACCGCTGTGACAATGGTCGCCGGTTCAACAGCGGCGACGGCAGCCGGGGTAGGAGGCCCTGTGCGCCCGCCGGCTCAAGTTTTGTCAGAACAATTCAATGCGTTGGCTGTGCTCATGGCAGAGGTTAACCCGGTGGACCAGGACATTCATAATGTGGAGATTGCAAAGGTGAAGGAACAAATCACTCAGGCTAAAGCGGATCTGGCAGCTGCAGACGCCAGGATGGCGGCAGAGCGGGCTGCTTTGGATGCGCAAGCTTATAGGCTCATGCTGGATCAGAACGCGTCGCATGAAGTCATGAAGAGGAAGTACAGATCCCAGTTGCCTTTAGTTTTCGAGGGAAGAGATCTCTTCAACACCCCAGAGCGAGGACAATAATCCGCGGTGGTAAGCAGGCGGAAGCACTGGACGGGCGCGCCGTTCAGCCCCGCGTAATAGATCTACCTCACCATCATACCGGCACGCCTCAAGCTGTGCAAACACCTCCAGGTCACTACTCAAACCCGATGGATAACCTTGTCGCAGCTGCGGCACGGTTGGAGGCGATTCCAGTTGAAGGCGATTCACCACAGGCGGTAGAAACGCGCCGGGTCAAGGAACTCCTTAGGACAGCTCTGGTCCAACAAGAAGCATATTCGTCCAGCCGCGATCGGATCCACTCTACCCCCTGCCCAAGCCGAAGCTACAGCAGGCGCGTGGATGAACCGGCTGTATCAAGTAATGCACGCGCGGTGCGCCCCGTGGCAACAACCCAGCAGGTGGTTTCGACAATGCTCAGGAGGTGGTGGACCGGGCCCGGGCACGTAGGGAGGCCGAGTTAGCAGCACAGCATCAGGATTATCAGCTTACGCCGGTTCGTCCGACCATTTTTGAGCCTGGAGTTACCTCTAGTTCTTTGGGGGTGCCTTGCCTCGTCCCCGCTTTATGCAATGTACGCTTGCCCAAGGATCTCAAGGGGCCGCGCAAGGTGCCAAATTACACCGCCGATCTGGCTCCAGAAGCATGGATAGAGAGTTATGAGATGACCATGGAGATGCTGGATGTGGATGAAGCCGCGTGCAGCGGTACTTCACCATGATGCTCGAGGGCACGGCCCGCATTTTGGTTGAAAAGCTTGCCACCCAATTCCATCAGTTCATGGGCCGAGCCATGGACCGGTTCATTCAAATTTCAAAGATACCGTAAGCAGCCCATGTCCGTGGTGGACTTGGCGGCTTGTGTCCGTGATGAGGGGAGTCAACAACCCATTGGGTACGCCGTGTCTCGGAAATCTTACATTCTTCAGACCGAATCAACGCTGATTCTGCGATCTTGACCCTAGAGGGCAACTGCCGGTTTAAACCTTTAAAGTTGAAGCTGGGACGCATGAAGCGGTTTTGCAATGACATGGGCACTCTCATGGGCGCTTTAGTGAAGTATGCTGATTCTGATAGTACCAAGGATCCCGAGTTGGATGATGATGATGAGACAGGGAAGGGAAAGAAGAACATCAACTCCAAAGGCCAGTAGCATCACCCGGCAGGTAATGGTGGAAATAAGCGTAAAGTTTAACGGCAACATGGACTTCATAGCCAACACCAACGCCAGCAGGACAAGGGCCAGCGGCGCAAGGGTAAACAGTCAATCGAGGTGGAGCACCTAATCCCAATCCGGACCGTTTGAACTATCATTGAATCAACCCCGTCCGAAGCATGGGACGAAGGAGGCACCAGCAAATCACCTCTGGAAGGATTGTTACATTATGCAGGAGTTCAAAAGTTCTAATGCTTTCCGGTATGATCAAGGTTCAGGCGGCGGTTCAGGGTCCGGCCCGGGTTATGGTGGAGGAAATTCCGGTCCAGGGTTTAATGGTAATCCGGTCGGACATAACAATCAGAACAATCAGAATAACCAGGGTGGTTACAATCAGCAGCAGCGATCGGGTTATCGAGCAACCCAAAGCAGTTGAATAATGGGCGACCACCCGCCTTCACCACCAGCTTAGACAAGCGAGACCGGAAGCTTCAGAAGCGGGCAGTCAACGTTGTTGAACCGGCCGTGCCTCATTACCTACGCTGGTCAGAGCAGCCCATTGTGTGGAGTAGAGAGGATCATCCTCCCCGGGTTGACAATCCGGGTCAGCTAGCCCTAGTGGTGGCACCTCAGGTGGGAGGTTATAAGTTCACCAAGGTGCTTATGGACGGAGGGAGCAGCATCAACATCCTGTACTACGAGACCTTCCGTCGTATGGGGTTAACAGATAAACATCTCAAACCGTCCAATATAGTGTTCCATGGTGTGGTGCCTGGCAAGTCAGCATATCCGGTTGGTAAAATAGCTCTGGAGGTGGCCTTCGGGGATGAACATGACTCCAGATCAGAAACATTGACGTTTGAAGTGGTGAAAATTCAAAGTCCTTATCACGCCCTGTTTGGGCGGCCGGCTTATGCCAAGTTCATGGCACGACCTTGTTATATCTATTTGCAGCTCAAGATGCCGGGTCACAAGGGGACAATAACGGTTCATGGGAGCCGCAAGATCGCTGGAGTGTGGGGAAGGTGATGCGCTTACGCAGAGTCGGTTTGTGCCACCGAGGAGCTGAAGTATTATAAGGACAATGTTGATCCGGCGGACATGACTCCATTGAAGAAGCCAACTCTGAGCACGATCCGCCCTGAAGTTTAAATCGGCAGTGAGACTAAGCTTGTTGACTTCGTACTGGCGATTCATCCAAGCAGTTCAGCATCGGTGCCAACTTGGATCCAAAATAGGAAGCGCTCATCGAGTTCATCCGTGAGAATCGGGACATTTTTGCATGGAAGCCTTCTGACATGCAAGGTGTACCGAGGGAGCTCGCTGAGCACACTCTTAATGTTGATCCCAAGTACAAACCGGTAAAGCAGTTTCTCCGCCGGTTTAACGAGGAGAGGCGTAAGGCCATTGGAGAGGAGGTTGCCAGGCTCTTAGCAGCGGGCTTTATCGTTGAAGTTTTCCATCCGAGTGGCTTGCTAATCCGGTGCTGGTCCTTAAGAAAAGCGGCACTTGGCGCATGTGTGGATTACAGATCTTAACAAGGCTTGTCCGGCAGATCCTTTGCCCTCCCCCGCATTGACCAGATTATTGATGCCGCTGCGGGTTGTGAGCGTTTGAGCTTTTTGGATGCGTATTCTGGATATCATCAGATCAAGATGGCGATTAAGGACCAGGAGAAGATAGCGTTTATCACTCCCTTTGGAGCCTTCTGCTATGTGTCTATGCCCTTTGGGCTCAAAAGCGCCCAAGCAACTTATCAGCGTTGTGTACAGAATTGCTTGCATAAACAGATCGGCCGTAATGTGCATTCCTATGTGGATGATATTGTGGTTAAGTCAAGGAAGAAGGAAACACTGATTGATGACTTGAAAGAAACCTTTGACAACCTGCGGGTTTACAAGATGATGCTCAACCCGGCCAAATGTGTTTTTGGTGTTCCGGCAGGTAAGTCATTAGGTTTTCTTGTGTCCAACAGGGGGATTGAAGCTAATCCGGAGAAGATTATGGCTATCACTTCCCTGGATAAACCAAAGTGTATTAATGATGTCCAGCGTTTGGCAGGCCAGATTGCCGCGCTGAGCCGGTTTATCAGCCGCCTTGGAGAGAAGGCCATCCCTTTGTACCAGATGCTGAAGAAGACAGATCAGTTTATGCGAGTCCACCGGCGATGAAGCGTTGGAGGATTTAAAGCGGCAATTGGCCAAACCGCCTATGCTCGCCGCTCCCATCGACAAGGAGCCGCTTCTGCTATATATTGCTGCTAACGCCAGGGCAGTTAGCGTGGCCATAGTGGTAGAGCGGAAGGAGGCAGGGAAGGAGCATCCGGTTCAACGTCCGGTTTATTATATCAGTGAGGTTCTTATTGAATCTAAGCAAAGATATCCGCATTGGCAGAAGCTGGTGTATGGAGTTTTTATGGCAAGCCGGAAGCTGAAGCAGTATTTCCAAGGGCACCCCATCACGGTGGTCATTTCAGCTCCCTTAGGGGATATCATACGTAACCGGAGGCGCGGCGGATTGCCAAGTGGGCTATAGAGCTTGGGCATACGGTTTGAAGTATGTACCTCGGACGGCGGTGAAGTCTCAAGCACTTGTGGATTTCATTAATGATTGGGACGGAGTTGCAAGCGCTGAAAAGCGGATCATACATATTGGACCATCCATTTTGACGGATCCAGGCAGTTGGAGGGCTCGGGGGCTGGAGTCGTATTAACTTCCCCACGAGGTGACAAGTTTTGTTACGTTCTCCGCTTAATGTTCCCTCGCACTAACAATGCAGCTGAGTATGAAGCCTTACTCCATGGTCTTCGGATGGCTACGGAGATGAATTTAAGCCGGGTTAAGTGCTTCGGTGACTCGGACTTAGTGGCTCAACAGGTATCTGGCACTTGGGATTCAAAGGACCCACTCATGGCTGCATATCGTCGTGAGGTGGATGTTGTCGCAGGTCATTTCAAGGGCTACCAGGTGGACCACGTGGACCGCCGAAAGAATGAAGCGGCGGACGCTTTGAGCTGGTTGGGCTCTCAACGCAAACCGGTCCCGCCCAATGTTTTTCTCGACGTGCTGCACAATCCGTCAGTCAAGCTCCCCGGTGAAGCGGATTTGGCTATTCTGATCCGGAGGCTCAATTGGTGGCAGCTCTGCGTCACTCCGGATTGACGCTCCCTTATCGGGCGATACATGAACCGGGCGAGTTACCGAAGATGAGGCGTTGGCCCGACAGATAGTTGGCGGTCTAAGTCTATGACCATTGTTAATGGCGAGTTGCATCACTGCAGTGTGTCAGGGGCGTTTCAACGTTGTGTGTCCCCTGAGGAAGGCTGTCAAATATTGCGTGAGATCCATGAAGGAGACTGTGGTCACCATGCCGGTGCAAAATCCTTGGTGGCTAAAGCATTCCGCCACGGTTTCTATTGGTTGACTGCCCATGCTGATGCGGAAGATCTGGTCGAGACGATGTGATGGTTGCCAAAAGTTCTCCGGGCGTGCTCAGTACGGCCCAAGAATTGAGGATGATTCCAATTACTTGGCCGTTTGCGACTTGGGGGCTGGATATGGTTGGACCTTTCAAAAGGTCCAAGGACAAGAAGACCCACCTGTTGGTGGCGGTTGACAAATTTACAAAGTGGGTGGAGGCGGAACCTATTAGCAAGTGTGATGCGGCCACGGCGGTTCAGTTCATCAAAAAGGTGATTTTCCGGTTTGGTTTCCCACACTGTATCATTACCGATAATGGTACCAATTTGTCCAAAGGTGCCATGAAGGAGTTCTGTGAACGTGAGCACATCCGGCTTGACGTTTCTTCAGTAGCCCACCCTTAGTCCAATGGTCAAGCGGAAAGAGCCAATCAAGAGATCTTGAGAGGCATCAAGCCCCGGCTTATGGTCCCTTTGCAGAGGACGCCGGGTTGTTGGGTAGAAGAGCAACCGTCTGTGTTATGGAGTATAAATACTACACCTAACAGATCCACGGGATATACAACGTTCTTTATGGTTTATGGAGCGGAGGCGGTTCTTCCTAGCGACGTCCGTCATGACTCACCTCGTGTGGCAGCCTATGTTGAAGCGGATAACGAGATAGCACGACAGGACGCTTTGGATCGGCTGGATGAAGAGCGAGACATAGCAGCAGCTCGCTCGGCGATTTACCAGCAGGATCTTCGTCGTTATCATAGTCGCCGGGTCAGAACCAGAACCTTTCAAGAAGGAGATTTGGTGCTTCGGCTCATTCAAGACCGACAGATATGCACAAGCTATCCCCACCTTGGGAGGGACCTTTCGTGGTCAGCAGAATCGCACAACGGGTCGCATACTATCGATCGATGTTCAAGAGCATAAAGACTCACGCCGCGTCGAAGAGGAGACCAACGGGCCGTGGAACATAGCTCATCTTCGGCCTTAGTATACCTGAGCCATCGGCTCTACTTATGTACATATTATGACAGTGTATATATTATGAATAAAGCAATAAACCGGAGCCTCGGCTAAAGCGGGGTATTTGTTCTGTTACATCATGCGTGGTTACATGGAGTTGTTCTGTCTTAAAGCAGCCTCCGGTTTACCCCTTGAGTTTGCTTTCTAAAAAGCTTTATGATATCACTTGGGGGCTTGGTCGTGTTCGAACCAATGCAACACCTTTTGATAGGCGAAAGCCACCAGATCACTTGGGGACATGGTCAAATCTGAACCAGTCACGATTTTTGATCGGCCTAAGGCCATAGAGTCACTTGGGGGCTTGGTCGAACCCGAACCATTGCCACGCCACTTGATCGGCATAATGCCACGGTTTCAGTTGGGGACCTGGCTGACTTGAACCATAGTTACACCTTATTGGGAGCTTGGTCGTGTCCAACCATGGTAGCACCATCTGATCGGCTCAGTAAAGCCTCTTTTTGCAAACGGTTTTATCATTGCCTTTGCTTCCATATTTTTTCATAACTGTTATTTGATTTTTGTTGTGTATCTTAAACCGACAACATTTTAAAACCGTTTTTCAAAACTATCAGTTGATGGAATTCGGTCAAATTTTTAATCCGGAGATAATTTCACCGGTTTGATGTTTTTTCTGTTAACATCCTATTATGGAGTAACAGGGGGCTTATTATGACCCGGCACGGTTTACGTGGTAAACCGGCAGTATAAATAACAGGAGCTGTTTTCTCCTTTGACGGTAAGGGTTTATACAACCTCCGCTTCAAGATTGGCTAAGCCAACCTTATGCCCAGCGATGGCAGGTATTTGATATCATAAATTTCGATTATATACCTTAAATATTCCATTATATGTATATATGAATATCACAAACCAGCTGGCGGTATAAACCGCCGTGGCGGTTTAAGATTTTGTAATTGCAGGCAATATAAGATGAAAAGTTTTGATCATTCAAGCAAGAGTATCAGCACCTATGCACGAAGGCATGTTCAAAGCAAGAGTGTTGGCTATCCTATTACAAGGCAACATGGTGCCCAAATAAGATCGTTGTTTCTTGGCGGAATGTAATAAAGCAGCTCTTCAAACCGGCTTCCGGTTCATGCTTGCTCGCTGCCCCGGTTTGATGGTTGTGGGTCGTCCTGCGCCGCTTCAGCCTCTTCCTCTCTACCCAGCTGCTGGAAATCAACAGTGGTCCAGTCGATTCCCATTAAAGCTTGAAAGACAGCCTCTTCATGGATCAAGGAAGTTGGGTCAATATCAGGAGCATAAGTATGCTTACGGATTGGAGGGATCAGGTTCTCCGCTTCGGGAATAGGTGCAGCCACTAAACATTACGATCATCATATCGAGCTTGATAATGCGACAAGTTGGCTTCTTCAGCTAATTGGCAGCGAGAGGCGCCTTGCCTGGTTTATTGCTCTCAAATCATCTTCATTCAATTCCGAGCCGTCTTCCTTGATTGGGATAGCCTCGAGCCGCTTCAATGGGATCGAATCGGCACCCATGCTTTGGCCGGATTAAGGCGTTGATGGCGCCGGTTCGAGCAGCAGATTTCTTCAGCTCTTCAATCCGAGGCGGAAGCATGGACAACCTCTTGAGGTATCTTGAATTAAGGAAGGTGCGGATTGTTATGAGATGCGGTGGAGATGATCCGCTGCGCTCGAGATACAACTGCTCTATTAAGGTATAGGCAGCCTTCAATTTTCGAACGTCGACCCCAAGTGACCAATGTGTGTGCCTACAGCATTGCAAGAGAAATTACAAACCGGACTTATCATAAGAAAGGTCAGTATTATCATAGAATCCAAAGGAAGCTTACCGAAGATGGCAGCAGTCATAGAATGCACTTGCCGCTTCACGCTGGTCAGCTGATCTACCACCGGTTTAAGGGCAGCCTCAGCATTTTCAACCTTTTTGGTCAAAGCGGCCTTTTCAGTATCCCAGCTCAGCAGTCATAGAATGCACTTGCCGCTTCACGCTGGTCAGCTCATCTACCACCGGTTTAAGGGCAGCCTCAGCATTTTCAACCTTTTTGGTCAAAGCGGCCTTTTCAGTATCCCAGCTGGCCCGCTCAGACTTGAACCACTCCTTGAGTTGCTCCATAGTAGTTAACGTGGTTTTCAGCTCATCCTTGGCTTTGGAGGTTTCTACTTGTTGAGATTTCAGATTTTCTTGTAGGTCCTGGATTTGAGAGGCTTGTTGACGTATCTCACTCTGCAACAAAAAGGGAGCATGTTACATATCGTCATTTCAAAGTCCCCAGTGCATAACCTGTTATACACTTGGCACTTGGGGGCTAATGCATATTTAATCTTCATCTGTCAATCAAATCACAAAGTCCCAAGCTCAATACAAGTATTCAACTTGGCACTTGGGGGCTAATGGCTATTTGTTTGAACATGTACTGATGTGGCAAATATAAAATACAGTCCGGTTTAACTATGCTAAAGTTGAACCGGCTCTTGAAACTACGTCGTGGATTACAAGCGAGTTTATACTAAGTCCCGGTTTAACTAGGCTAAAGTTGAACCGGCCCTTGGGAACAAGGAGAGTTAGCAAAAAATGGAAATATTCAGGCAAGAAAAGAACATGGAGGTTACCTCGAGTTTCTCTTTCATCATTTTCACCAGGCCAACTTCATAGTCACGGCTGGTATACAGCCGGTTCAAGTATCCGGAGTGAAGGTCTTGAGGGTTCAGAGCGGCATAAGTTGCCAGATCAACATCCCACTTGCCCTTGCTCATAGTGGAAAACTCCTCTTTGGCAGAATGTTTAGATAAAGCAACTGGATTGCCCGGTTCGCTGTGGCCAAAACCAGTAATTACGACGTCGTCGTCCTTGGAACCGCCGATTTGGCCAGGAACCGTCGGTTGGTCAGCAGGCCGGAATGGACTGGTGGATTTTTCAATCCGGGTTGGGCTTCTAGGCTGATCAGCAGGAAGGGCGGTGTCAGTAGGCCTTTGTTCAGTAACAAGATCGTCATTTTGCTGTGGCGGATCATTGGGTGTGTCTTCACAGATAGCCACTTCAAGATTTGGGGTGCTCCCCAGTTCAGGGGCAGTTTCTTCGTCGGCCGCTTTGTCTAGACGAGCCTTTTTGCTCGGCCTAGGCTTGGCCCTGAAAAAGCACAACAAGAGTTAAAATACGGCATATACTACACAGTGATGCAGTAGAAGTAATATGAAATGTGTAACTTACCCAAGCACCGTTTTAGCGGCGGCGGCTTAGTGGTGATGACTTCGCCGGATGAGGAGTGGGAGGTGACACGATAATCAGAATCGAGACGGATTAAGGGGTTGATGAAACCAGCCTGCTTTAGGAGGAGCACTGACAAGCAAATTAGAGACCTCTGAACGGTGTTTCCGAACCGGACTGTTTGGTAAACCGGTGGAGGTAACTACCTGGCCGTTGTGCCGAGTTGTGCGGCGAGCTTCATGTTGTTGAGTCTTCATAAGAAATTTGGGATCCAAGTAAGCAAGGGGATGAGAAAATTTAATTTTCCGGTTTGCCTGACGGTTTTTTAGTGAAGGCAAAGGGTTTGAGTCAGAGGAGAGAACGGTTACCTCTACAACATCAGCGTTACTGGCTTCAGCGTCATCCTGACAAACATCATCATTAATTAGGCGTGTGAAAAGTAAACCAAGTGAATCAAATTCTACCTCAAGGTCCGGGTAACCCACATCATCATCCGCAGCCGGATCAAAAGAGGCAGTGGTTTTTCTCTTATGAGTAGTCTTCTTGACAGCTTTTGTCTTTTGCCTAAGTGGTTTTTCCGGTTTGTCTGGTTTCTCCGTTTTCTCTTGTGGGCGTTTCTTGCTCCAGAACGGGTCATCGCCCTGGTTCAGCAGCAGTCGATATTAAAAGTTATACCGGGATGGCGATAATATATTCAGTGAAAAATAATAAGAAATCTTACAGATGGCGGTTTGTTGGTAGCGCAGAAGGGGAGCAGACCGGTCCGGGCACAGAGATTTTCCGGTTCGTTCAACATCTTTTTCACCGCCTCGGTGACCTCGTCATCGGTAAGCTAGATGTTAATGTGTCCGGAGGGTCGTCGACACTACGGTGTACTCACAGATTAAACGGAGGCTGGAGAGGGCAGTATGCTCCATGATATCCAACAGCGCAGAAGATCAATTCGGTTAAACCGTTAGCCATGAAGGCTCGAGCTTGGAGAGTTGAGGAGCATATTTACTTCTCTCGATGGCAGTTAATCTTTGTGGACAGGGATGTGTGTTCTTTGAGTCGCTCGGACGAAAACCAAGCGAGGGATTCTCATTGGCGTGTGAAGTATCTTTGCAATAAAACCATGTTTGATTCCATTCCTTGGGGTGGCTGTGCAATTTGACATGAGGATAAGTGACCTCCTTTCTTTTCTGAATCGCCACACCACCTAATTCCGTGTTATGCCCGTTAGTGAATTCTGTGCGGCGGTTTAGATGGAAGCAGTCTCTAAACAGCTCCACTGTGGGTTCTTCTTGAAAGTATGCCTCACAGAGCACTTGGAAGTGGCAGATGTTGGTAACAGAATTGGGGCCTGTATCTTGTGGACGGAGTTGAAAATTGGCTAGCACATCTCGATAAAATTTTGAACCGGGCGGATTGAAGCCCTGGGCTAGGTGATCTGCGAAAACTACAACCTCTCCTTCCTGAGGGGTGGGTGGACATTCTTTGCCAGGGACCCGCCAATGGATGCTATTTTTACTGGCTAAAGCGCCAGTCAGGACCAGGTTGTTTAATTGAGTCTCAGTGACACGGAAGGAGCCCAGTTGCACTCATACACTTGTTTGGCCATCTACAAAAGATATATAAATCATGTTCAAAGAAATATGATGGGATAAAGAGAGAACCGGTGTACAATGCTAAACCGGAGTTTTATGAAGCGACAGTATCTGCTCCAGAAATTCTGGCGGTTCAACAAGAGGGCTAATGGTGTGTACCGGCTTATCTAATTTTTTCTATGTTAAGTTAAACCGCCTGGTCTAAGGTCTAAATATTGAAAGCAATGGAGGTTGCGAACGGCTAAGTGTGCAGAAACAGGTTTCGCAAGTTTTTTCTACAACGAAGGATCTGAAGCCAGATCAAAAAAAAGAAAAATATTCAAAAAAGGAAGACAGCAGAGCAGTATTGATGCAATGAGCAGAGATGATGCACTAGATCCTTGGATGCACGCACGAGACTACAGGTGGAGCATGAAAGTTACTGCTAATCAGCGCAAAGTATCACAGATATATTCAAGAATCTGCTATAGGAACAGTTCATGGAGTACGACAAGGACAGGAAACCCTAGAATGGATCTAGGTCAAAAGGGAACTGAGGACCTACCTGAGTCGAGGAGAGGCGAAAGAATCTGCGTTTTCTCTGGTGCGTTCAGGTCGATGCAGCGGCCTAAGACGGTGCAGAGGTCGACGGCGGCGGCGGAGCTCTGAGGCCAGCAACGCGAAGAAGACGAAGAGAAAGGGGACGAAGGGAAGAGAAGGGATGACCCTTCGGGCCTATTTATAAGGCAGGATGCCTATGTCAGGCGCGGGAATCAAGGAACCATAACCCTAGAAAGCGGAGCTGTCGCCTCGATTATTGCAGATCTATTAAAACAAAGAAGATATCGCGGATGCTATATTTCTGAGGACGTCAGACCGGTTTACAACATCAGAGAAAGTGACATCACGTCGGTTCAACGATTTCAAGAAGGCATTGAAGATAAAGGTTTTTTCTCAAGGATTGACGTGAACCTGTTCAAATCAATCTGGGGCCTAATGTTGGGGATGTTACTACTGGGCGTAAACCGGCCTATCTGGGCCGGGTTAACTTCATCAGTAGTTCAATGGTGTAAAAGCCCAAGAGGCATGAGTGTAAGGGCCCAAGGCCTATAGTCGGTTCAGAACCTGTAGCCGTAAACCGGCCTGATGTGTAAACTTGTATTGTAAGTTAGGAATAGAGAGAGACCAACCCGGATACGAATATGAACCGGAGGTTGGAACTCTCTGAGCCGATGGGCGTCACCCGTATATATAAGGGGACGACCCGGGGCGGTTCAAGGACAGAGAACAACAACTCGAGGTCTAGGCGAAGCTGTTTGCTCCCTAGTCATCGAGACCACATCAATCCCATCACAAACTAGACGTAGGATTTTACCTTCATCGAAGGGGCCGAACTAGTATAACTCTCGTGTCTTTGCGTCCGCTTTAACCTCTCTAAGTTAACCCGTAGCGATGGCTCCGCGACTAAGTCCTTTCATGAGGACATCTGCCGTGACAAAACCACGACAGATGTGGACACGATCTAGACTCGGACAACACTCCTTTCCAACGAGACTTTCCTGAAATCTGGCATGACATGCCAGGTCAGTACATTGAATGTACTTGCAAGCTCACAACAAGCATAAACATAATGACAAACAATATCATGATAATTAACCAATTATTAATAATGCAACAATATATCCAACATGCTGTGATCATGTTCTTGTGAGAAAAATCCTTCGTACTAGCTTACCAATAGTGATCGCTCCTGGATCACAAACGTACCAACCTCGTGGTCTTAACTCGGGTTACCTCGTGATCTTTCCGGCGATCACAACCACGACCAACACTTGGTCTCAACCATCAAGATGGCCTTCCCACCATCGTCAACAGTGCAAAGTTCATGACTTAGTGTGAAAAATTTATTAAACGTTGACCCATGGTATGACCTACTTTCGAGCGTGTCCGTAACCGTGGACTCGGCTATCGATAGATTTGTTACACTCTGCAGAGGTAGCACACTGTACCCACACCACGGAACCCATGGCCTAGCACTCCCATTCGGGTGGACCAACGGCATTCCGACGAAACCCCTCCATTGCCATGACACTCTCTCGGCCACTCCGACTCGCTCCCCGTCGGGCTAGTCCTTGGTGGCCCCGTGTCTACCAAAGACACCAACAACCACCATCGTGGCCAAAACATAAACTGTCCCACACGGGGAAACTGTACCATAATCTCAACAACGGGCACACAAGGTTATGTCTGCTTATCGGGCCAGGGTACCGCACGCCTATAACCTTCCCTCGTTGGAGGCACCGACCAGAGGCATGATAACAGACCGAATAAAGGCCTTCCCATAAAGGCAAATGTGGTTGCACTGGGAAAAACTCGATTCAGTGGCACCATGACCCGATCAACGATGTATTCAAGTTGAGTTATTAGCAGGTTCAACATAAATTGAAAATAACCAGTGTCATAGTATGCCATGCAAGTGCAACACAAACATATGCATCATATACCATCGGAAATAACTGGGTCAACTATATCCACACTAAGCATAAACATCAACAACTCATGACACTACTCTGGTTAGGATTAAACCTCACTTTAAACAGAATCTTTTCTAGCAAATTTATCATTTTTCTCATGCAAGAAAAATAACTCGAAATAATTACTTATATTCATAACTATATTACTTCTTCATAACAAAAATTACTTCTAGTTACTTTACCAACGTATTTAGCTTCCAACTTTTTGTAAACTAAGCATGACAACTTAGACAAACAACCAACAAAATATAAATAATATAATAGTGATTTAAATGCATGGATCAAATCATTCATTCAAGTTGAAAAAATCACAAATATTGTAATGGCACCATGAAAATGTTGCTGTGGCTTGCCTTAGTGCAGATGAGGTTCACAAGCCTCCTGGTGATCCTCAAGACAAGCTTCACCTTCTGAAAATATTTATAAACACAAAAAGAAAACATCAAGAACCCTTCTAAAATTCAGCAGAAAATTTAGATAGCAGAGAAAAATCTCATGTTTGGTGAGCTGCTAGATTTGTTCACAAAGAACACAATGCAAAAAGAATCAATTCATTTGGACTTATGGTTAAAGAGTTTTGGCTGTTTGAAGCTCTTTGGAAAAATGAAATTTAAATTTAAATAAAAACAGACTCGAGGGGGTGACGTCGAAGGCGTAAAGCCTCGCGGGCGCCACCACTTGTACCGCTTCCCGCACATACTGAGTGGCTGACTAGCGGCCCCCGCTAGTCAGATGAGAGGGAGGGGGAGAGGGAAACAGAGGATGGCGCGGCGTCGCCGGAGCTCACACTGGCGAGGAGAACTTCTGGGCCAGAACGAGAGGGAGGGATCGAAAGAGGGGACGGAGGCGCACCTGCCCGTACCCGTAGAGTAACCAGGGGTGGTCGGACGGTCTCGGAAACAGCCTCTCTAGCAGAGACAGAGAGCGGAGGTCGCTGGAGATGAAGACGACGGCGACCAGAGGCGACACCAGGGGCTCCAACCGGGCGGAACGGCACCACCGAGGCATGGCGGAGGCCCTGGAAGGGTGGCCCGAGCCTGGGAGGGGCTGGAGCTATGGAGACGACCCAAGGGGATCGCCGGTGAGCTCGAGCTCGGGGACGGCTGAGGGAGTCCAGGATTAGGTGGTCTCCGGACAGCCGGACTATATCCTTAGGTCGGACTGTTGGACTATGAAGATACAAGACTGAAGACTTCGTCCCATGTCCGGATGGGACTCTCCTTGGCGTGGAAGGCAAGCTTGGCAATACGGATATGTAGATGTCCTCCCTTGTAACCGACTCTATGTAACCCTAGCCCCCTCCGGTGTCTATATAAACCGGAGGGTTTAGTCCGTAGGACAACAACAATCATACCATAGGCTAGCTTCTAGGGTTTAGCCTCTACGATCTCGTGGTAGATCAACTCTTGTAATACTCATATTCATCAAGATCAATCAAGCAGGAAGTAGGGTATTACCTCCATCGAGAGGGCCCGAACCTGGGTAAACACCGTGGCCCCCGCCTCCTATTACCATCCGCCTTAGACGCACAGTTCGGGACCCCCTACCCGAGATCTGCCAGTTTTGACACCGACATTGGTGCTTTCATTGAGAGTTCCACTATGCCGTCACCGTAAGGAAGGATGGCTCGTCTCGTTGTCAGGGACAACATCACCTCTAGGGGAGCCCTGGCTGTAGGCCAAACTCTCCGACTAGGCGGCTTCGTCATGACCGCCCGTTCGGCTGTCGCGCCGAGAATGACTTCTCAGGTCATCAAAAACAGCCTCCACGTCGGCTCGGAACTTGCCGAGCAGACGAATCCAATGGAGCTCTCTTCTCTAAACGAGCTCTTGGATCGCATCGCTGCTTTGGGAGTCGCTATGGACTATGATCGGATTGGGCTTAAACCCGACCAAAGGGAGATTAACTCTCCACTGGTCAGCCATCAGATAGCGGTGGTGGAGGAACAATGCGGCAGTTCTTCCTCTATCTTGAGGACGAACTATGTCCGGATTTCCGAGCTCTCTGAGCCGGATACTCGTCTACGGGAGGACATCGCCCAAACCCTGAACCTAGAATCGGGCAGCGGGCCAGACCTATTGGGCGGCATCCCGGAGCCCGATCTTTCAAGATCGGAAACTCCTCTGCCCCTGGGTCTCAGATCGGGTCAGGGTTCGGACTTAAAACCACCCACCCACCCAGATATAAGCGATATTTCCCACATTAGGCAAGAGCCCCAGGAGACAATACATCACTATTGGGCCAGATTCCTCCTTGTAATGAACAAGGTCAAGGACTGTCACGAGGAAGACACAATTTCATTATTTTGCAATAATTGCACGGACAAGGGAATCCTCAACGCCATAAGTCACCGTGATATAGCACGCTTCGCAGACTTGGCGGCCATAGTACGGAAGTACTGTGCGATGGAAAGCGCCTGGAAAACCCAAACAAAATTTTAGGATAATCCGGCCTTGACAAAGCCCCCAGTCCAAATTAAAAGGGTACACTCTCATAAGTCGCTCGACTCAATTACAAAAACAGCATCCATCGGGGCACGGTTAAACCCCACTGTAGTAGCCGCACTACGGGAGTTCCTGCGCGAAAATTGGGACATATTCGCCTGGCATCCTTCAGACATGCCAGGAATCCCACGTAGGCTGGCCGAGCATAGCCTTAACATCCTAAAGGGATTCAAGCCGGTCAAGCAGACTCTTCGGCGTTTCTCCGAACCCAAGCGACAGGCCATGGGAGAGGAGCTAGCCAAGCTACTGGAGGCCGGATTCATTAGAGAAATAAAACATCCGGATTAGCTAGCAAACCTGGTGATGGTACCAAAGAAGGACAAATCCTGGCGCCTATGCGTCGACTTCAAGGACCTTAATAAGGCTTGCTCAAAGGATCCCTTCCCCCTCCCTCACATCGATCAAATTATCGACGCTACTGCAGGACACGACTCATTGTGCTTCCTCGATGCATACTCCGGTTACCACCAAATTGAGATGGCGGAGTCCGATCAAACCGCAACGGCATTTATCACTCCATACTGCCCTTTCTGTTTTAACACAATGCCCTTCGGGCTAAAAAATGCCGGCGCAACATATCAACGCATGATTCAGACATGTCTGGAAAACCAGATCGGCAAAACTATGGAGGCATACGTAGATGATATGGTCGTTAAAACCAGACACGTCGACTCCTTAATAGACGACTTGAGGCTCACGTTCGACAATCTCCGAACATACAACATTAAACTCCATCCGGAAAAATGCATTTTCGGCGTGCCCGCCGGAAAGCTCCTGGGCTTCATCGTCTCCAGCAAAGGAATTGAAGCAAATCCGGCTAAAATCCGATCTCTGTTGCAGTTGGCTATCCCAACTGACCTCAAGCAAATCTAGAAGTTAACTGGATGCGTCGCGGCTTTAAGCCGCTTTATCTCCAATTAGGAGAAAAGGCATTACCCCTTTATCGCCTTCTTCAGCGCACCGAACACTTCGAGTTGACGGCCGCGTCCACGGCTGGATTGGAAGAAAGAAAAGCCATCTTGGCCACCTACCCAATCTTGGCCGCGCCAAATGTCGGCGAACCAATGCCGTTATATATAGCGGCAACCCACCAAGTTGTAAGCACAGTGCTCGTCGTCGAACGAGAGACGGACGGACATAAGTTCCCACTTCAAAAGCCGGTATACTATGTATCCACTGTCCTCACTCCATGCAAATCACGGTACCCACATTATCAAAAGATAGCATACGCGGTATTTATGGCATCCCGGAAACTACGACACTACTTTCAAGAGTGTTCAATCACGGTGGCCTGGGAAGTACCACTCAACGACATAATAAACAACCGCGATGCCACGGGCCGGATTGCCAAATGGGCCATCGAGCTCCTCCCGTTCGACATAACATATAGACCTCGGCGAGCCATTAAATCGCAAATCTGGCGATTTTGTCGCCGAATGGACGAAGCGAACTCCCTAAAGAGTACGACACGTACTCCAATTGGATCATGCACTTGACGGCTCTAAAATGCTGGCTGGTGCGGGGCTGGCGTCGTCTTGGCGTCCCCACGGAGATCTGATCCAATCGTACTCCAAATACTATACAGACTCAACAACGCGGCGAATCTGAGGCCCTTTACATGGTCTTCAGATGGCAGTTTCCATGGGCATTCCACGCTTGGAGGTGCGCGGGGACTCGAATCTCGCAATATCCCAAATAAATGGAGACTTCGATGCCAAGGATCCGAAAATGGCGGCTTATCGCAACGTCGTCCTCAAAATGTCAGCTCAGTTCAAGGGGCTTGAATTCCACCATGTGGCTCGGGAAAACAATCAGGCGGCGGATATCCTCGCCCGTATCGGTGCTAAGCGCGACCCTGTCCCACCTAACATCTTCTTGGAAAGGCTGTTTAAGCCATCCGTAGCATGGGAAGGGGATACCGGTAATAACAGTCCGGACCCGACCATAACAACATATGCCGAACACCCTGACATAATCGGAGGCTCTGCCACCGAAATAAAACCTTCAGCCCACGTGATAATGGCCATCATCGCCCCGTGGACAGAACCATTCCTAGCCTACCTAACCAGGCAGGAACTTCCCGAGGACCAAAACGAGGCACGCTACATAGTGCGGCGATCTAAAGCCTACAAGGTCCACGAGGCAGAGCTTTATAAGAAAAGCACTACCGGAGTCCTTCAAAGGTGCATCTCCAAGAGGAAGGGCGAAGCTGTTGGCGAAATCCATCTTTGGACTCGGCGGCCACCACGCCGCAGCCCGGGCCCTTGTAAGCAAGGCCTTCCGTACAGGTTTCTATTGGGCGACGGCCCGGGCAGACGCACAGGATTTAGTCCAACATTGCTCGGTTGCCAGCTTTTTGCAAACTAAAGCCATATGCCGCCTACCGCTCTCCAAACAATCCCCATCACTTGGCCCTTTGCGGTCTGGGGGCTTGATATGGTCGGACCCCATAAAGGGGGAAGCCATAAGAAAAAGTACTTATTGGTCATAGTGGATAAATTCACCAAATGGATAGAAGTCAAACCAGTTAAAACGGCCGAATCCGGACCAGTGATAGACTTCATATCTGGGGTCGTACACCGTTATGGTGTCCTCCACAGCATCATCACCGATAACGACTCGAACTTTACAGCCGACGAGGTTAAACTTTGCTGCAGCAACATGGGCATCAAGCTCGATTATGCTTCTGTCTATCACCCACAAACTAACGGTCAAGTCGAGCGAGCAAATGGTCTTATCATGAGCGGCATCAAACCCCGATTAGTGCGGTCCCTAAAGGAATCAAACACACACTGCGTATAGGAGCTCGACTCCGTACTATGGGGGCTGCGGACCACGCCGAATCGTACTACAGGATACACACCATTTTTATGGTGTACGACGCAGAGGCGGTACTGCCCCTGCGACATAATTCATGACTCACCTCGCGTGCGCATGTATGAAGAGAAAGAAGCCGAGCTTGATCGGCAGGACAATTTGGACGCCCTAGAGGAGGAGCGTGACGTAGCAAAAGCTCGTTCCGCATTCTATCAGCAACAGGCTCGAAGGTATCAAAGCAGAGAAGTACGGGCCAAAACCTATAACGTTGGCGAACTCGTTCTGCGCCTACCGGAGAAGAAAAAGAACAAGCTCAAGCCCAAATGGGAAGGTTCCTTCATTATTGACCAAGTTCTGACCGGTGGAGTGTAACGTCTGCGGGATGCATCGGACAATCGACTCGAGCCGAACCCATGGAATGCAGCCAGACTCAGAAGATTCTACGCCTAGTGCCGGACTCTATGTTCGTCTCCTTACCTCCGTCAATTTTTACATATCCGTTATCTGTCTTTCATTTCTTTCTCTTTTTTCCTTTTCTTCAAGGCCTTAAAAGGCTAACTTGTGTCTTGACTACACAATCTTGACACGCTAACCGTGCTCATTATACCTGGGGGCTTCTTATACAGAAGCTTAATATAACTATTTTCCGGGCTCTATGCCCCACACATGTGTTATTCTTCCACATGTACCTTTTTTCGCCATTATATGCATCGATATGACTTAAGTTTTGGCCAAGCTGGGTTGCCTGGCTCTTGTATTTATGCCCTACGTTCCCGTTAATTCAGCTAGGGCATAAGGGGAGCACCTCTGCGATTGTTACTGTAGGGTCAGCCGGATGTGTACCTCAGACTGGGTGAAGCCGAAAGCTAGCGTTCTTAAGGGAATATTCGGTCGGCGAACAAAATATGACTTTTATTTATTTTTGATACATGCCCCCAGATGTTTATATCCTGCGTCTCTTTTCGCAGTTCTGACATGCACAATAGGGCATGCGTACCCAGGGAAAGGAACCCCTAACGGAACTATTCTCCCTGTAAGATGTTTCTTACTATCCATGTAATATAACATAGCTAGTTGGGTACTTGTCTGTTCAAACACTTATGACCCCTACGTCTGGTTTCCATGCGTACCCCGGTTTTTACATAACTGAGCGGGTATTCGGATACACTCCGGACTATTGGGTCCAGAGGTCGAAGCGAAAAGGTCCGCCATGACAAATGATTTACAATCCGGCTAGGGACAATACATGTCACCTGAAGTACACAGTCACTTAGACTGACTAAATTCTTCTTCTATGCCATCCAATAGGCTGTCTAGCCCACAATCCTGTTGGGAATACTTTGCGGCTAATTCTACTTGGTCATACACCAATCTGACGGGGATCTCCTTCCCATCGGGCCCCACAGGTCCGACCTCGGCCATGTGGTTTGGGTCATACTTGGTATACCGCGTCTTGAGCATGGCCCAGGCTTCCCTGGCACCTTGTCGGCAGGCCGATATCTTCCATAATCGGAAGCGCCGCCGCGCTCCCTTGAGTTTCTCTATAAGCTCCCCCAGGTTTCCTGGCAAGGATGCGGATGGCCACAAGGCTTGGGCAATACCCTGCATCACCTACCGAACTTGTTCATGCAGTTGTGAGAGCTCTGGTAGAAGATTACCCGTAGACCCGGGCATCTCCTCCGCGGGACGACCCATTAGCATACCTGCAGACATCACTCTGTTAGCCGGCTTCTTCGCCGAACTCTTTCAAAGGTTCGCTCAAGCACTTACTGAAAATGCCGCGTCGAAGCCGCTTATTCTCCTTCACGGAGTCAGCAAGCTGGGCCCAAACATCCTTCAGTTCCACGCCCAGCCGGATATTGGCGTCTTGGAGATTGTTTTTATCCTGCCTTACCTGCGTCAGCACGCGCTCGCCAGCTTTTAGCTGTCGATTAGCACGTCGTGCATTCCCTGGTGCGCCTCCGGATTCACTCCGGAGTCATCTGCAACATCTATTGTTAGATTTGCATGCATACCGCATACTATATGGTACCTGTCCTTCTTTGCAATGGAAACATGTGTTACCAGATAGGGCCTTCTCGGACTCCTTGAGATAATTGGGTATTCTTCTCTGTAAGAACCTACACAAATAATGATCCTTAAATCAGTTGTGTCAACTGATTCAAGTCTCAGGGGCTACTGATATATATATATATAATCATCAGATTTTCTTACCCATATGTCCTTTACATACTGGTCCGTGGCTCTGGCAAGACCATTTTGAGCGGCACGGATGTATGCATCTCCTGAGTTGAAGGCATCAAACGCCTCTTGGGAGAAACAATCGTCACGGAGTGCGGCCCAGCGACGCCTGTGGTTCATGGCGCTCTCCACTTCGGAATTTGTAGCAGATAGTCTATCCGCATCCTCCGTTGGAGGAGCATCTGGCGTCCGCCTGTGTTCGCTTCCGCCTCTATGTCCGGCCTTTGAGGCTGACTGGTGGAGGCGTGATCAGCAGCCTCTCCGGATATAGTACGGCGAGCGTTTTTCCTACTAGGAAACATGGATGTTATTATATTTTAAAAGACGACAACAACGGAGCGAGGTTCTGTATCATACCTCTGCGACGTCGTCTCAGTCCTGACCGCCTTCCTTTTTAGCCTACCTGGCTTCGGTGCCCCTCGTTGGCGAGTCACTGCGGGTTCGGCATGGCGTCCCGAGGGCCTTCCATGTAAGACACCATGTGTGTACGGTAGGTGAAGTGCCAAAAAAGGGATCCTTCTCAGAAGTTGGGACTCCGGTTTTACTTACATGCAATGCAGGGAGTAGCCCAGGATAATCGGCTAGGATGGCCACCATGGCATCATCGTAGCTCAATTGATAGAATGTCCTGTCAATCAGCTCCACAAATATGTCCAGATCTTCTTCGACTCCGGGATCGAGGGCCCGGTCAGGGTCCTCCGGTTGTGGAGGCGGGCTGTTGACCTCCCTTACAGCTTTTCGCAGTTCCTGCCATGAAACGACAAGGTAAATACCTATCATAAAGATGCGGGGAGGCTGGGAATAAAAAGACAGCTCACCCAGCTTGGAGGGTTGTACATGGAGAATCCGTCCCGTGGCTTAATACGGAGGAACTCCTCTTTCTCTCCCTTGTACAAATCGGACAGAATTATTGCTAGAGCAGCAACTGAGTCCGGTCCCTTACGCCCGCAGCGGGTGGCGTCATCTTCCTCGTTAAAGTGCCACATGGGGTGTCCTCGATATTGAAGTGGATGTACCCCCCGCATTATGCATATTGACATAACTTCGATTATTGTCAGTCCTGATTGAGCCAACACTTTTATCCGGCCCATCAGGTAAAGGAGTTCTCCGTTATCTTCCTCCTGAGGGCTCCGAGGGCGCCAGCTGCTGCATTTCTTCAGGGGAGCGCTGTCAAACTCAGGGAGGCCCATCCTAATAGGGTCCGGAAGGAGGACGTCCTCCATATAAAACCACTCCGAAGGCCAGTCCTCGGATGTCTTCTTCGGAGTACCGGACAGGTATCCGGTCCCGGCGATGCACCATATTTCTGCTCCACCCACTTGATACAGCGACCCCTAATGTGTACGGGGTACGAGGCAGAATAGCCTCTTCCATAGCTCGAAATGAGCTTCGCAGCCCAGGAACAGCTCGCAAAGGGCGATATAGCTAGCGATGTGTAATATGGAGGCAGGAGTAAGGTTATGCAACTGGAGGCCATAGAACTCCAGGAGCCCGCGGAGGAACGGATGGATTGGAAATCCGAGCCCTCTTAATAAATAAGGGACCAGGCATACCCGCTCCCCCTTGGAGGGATTGGGGAAGCTCTCCGCTTGCTCCCTTTCATTATAGGTGGTACGCCCGGCTCAAACGGGGACCATATACGCTGGAGGTAGAAATCCCTGGGTCTGTAACTCTACCAGTTGGCTGTGCAGGACGGAAAACTTCTTCCAATCACCGGGCGTAGGGCTACGAGAGTGAGAGGAGGAGCTGCGACGACCGGCCATGTTGGAATGGATTTTTTCTGGGCACGCTCTGATGGATACTCGCTGTGGGAGGATGGTGTGATCTGGATCTAAGAATCCCCGTCTCTTTAATAGGCAATTTACCCACATGGCTAGGGTGGCAATTGTAAAAATGCCCCGACTTCTCGTATTCGCTCGATGCATGGAGGATATCCTTTATTAGGCACAGAAGCCAAGGAGTGCAACATTTATGGGAAGACTGGCACTACTCAAACAAGTATTCAGAATTTGGAGAAGAACCCGCCTTGCAATGCCGAAGACAAATCTATGTGCTGGACTCATCGTCATTGAAGCCTGGTTCGGGGGCTACTGAGGGAGTCCAGGATTAGGGGGTCTCCGCCCAGCCGGACTATATCCTTAGGCTGGACTGTTGGACTATGAAGATACAAGACTGAAGACTTCGCCCCGTGTCCGGATGGGACTCTCCTTGTAGTTGAAGGAAAGCTTGGAAATATGGATATGTAGATCTCCTCCCTTGTAACCGACTCTATGTAACCCTAGCCCCCTCCGGTGTCTATATAAATCGAAGGGTTTAGTCCGTAGGACAACAACAATCATACCATAGGCTAGCTTCTAGGGTTTAGCCTCTACAATCTCGTGGTAGATCAACTCTTGTAATACTCATATTCATCAAGATCAATCAAGCAAGAAGTAGGGTATTACCTCCATCGAGAGGGCCCGAACCTGGGTAAACATCGTGTACCCCGCCTCCTGTTACCATCCGCCTTAGACGCACAGTTCGGGACCCCCTACCCGAGATCCGCCGGTTTTGACACCGACAACAGCGGCCCGCAGCCTGCCCGGCCGAGCTACGGCTTTCTACGGGATCGTGGAGTGTGTGGGAGGAGTGGATGGTGCTCGAGGAGGTTGGGGAGGGCTCTATTTATAGCCGAGCATCGAGGGGGGAATCGGGCCCCGCCGGTGGACACCTGGACACGGCGCCCGATGACGAATGGCGTCAGTGAGATGGGGAGAAGGCGACGCAGCTCACGCGGGAACTGTGGGTGAGCGGGGACGAGCACGCAGAGACGCAGGGGGTGACAGCGAGCACGATGTGCAACACTGCTTATTATGTTGGCCGGACCGCGCCCGTGCTCGCTGCGGCAAGCTCCGGCGTCGGTGAGCACTAGGGGGGAGTTAAGATGGTTTGGATAAACATTGTGGCGAAGTTTTGGCAAGCTTAGGCATTCGGGGAAGCGAGCACGCGCGCAACAGAGCGCTCGGCGGCACTCAGAGCGCGGCGACATGCAGGTTGGCATCGTGCACACACGTGGTCACCACATGAACTCTGACCTCAGGCCGACCTAAGCCCAAACTTCATGTCTGGCATGTTGTCCGTGGTAGTTTTAGAGTTTACCACACTTGGGTTTGATCGCAGGCGCAGTAGAATAGATTTCAACTGCTTGGTAAGTTTCTGGACAGTAACTTTGAGATCTCATTGTGGTCAAACTACTTGGATTTGGGAGCCGGACTTTGGAGGTTAGCAATCATCTACTAAGGTGATGATGCACAAGAAAAATCAGCCACAATGGATCAAGTAAAATGGTAGTTGCTGTAGAAACCACCATTTCTGTCCAGAAAAGAAAATATTTTCTATAGCAAAAATATTCCAAAAAGTGATGAAATATTTTTACTTAGGAAGGTGCCCTAGGGTTCAAAGAATATTTTTGAATTTTCTTAGATTTTTGTGGGCAAGAAAAAATGGGGTTGCTTTGGAGCACATTGAGCTAGCTAGGGTTTAAGAGAGGGAAATGAATATTTTTCATTTAAGAAAAATATTCAAAATATTATTTTGAGATGAACCAGAGAGGAAATGATAGTTAGAGAGGGAAATGATGCACTTGGGTGAAAGTCAAGGACTACCCAAGTGTTTAAGTCCATATGAAAAGATTCAAAACTCCAAATTTCAAAATCAAACCAACTGAAAATCAGGCAAAGAGCAGAGGGCAAAAACCAGGCTGTTACATTTACCGCTATCATTTTGGGGTTATGCTTTAGAGATGGCTACATTCACGTTAAATAGGGCACCATCTAAATCTGTTGAGACGACACCATATGAACTATGGTTTGGCAAGAAACCCAAGTTGTCGTTTCTTAAAGTTAGGGGTTGCGATGCTTATGTGAAAAAGCTTCAACCTGATAAGCTCGAACCCAAATCGGAGAAATGTGTCTTCATAGGATACCCAAAGGGAGTTGTTGGGTACACCTTCTAACATATATTCAAAGGCAAAATATACGTTGCTAAGAATGGATCCTTTCTAGAGAAGGAGTTTCTCTCGAAATAAGTGAGTGGGAGGAAAGTAGAACTTGATGAGGTAACTGTACCTGCTCCCTTATTGGAAAGTAGTTCATCACAGAAATCAGTTCCAGTGATTCCTCCACCAATTAGTGAGGAAGCTAATGATAATGATCATGAAACTTCTGATCAAGTTACTACCGAACCTCGTAGGTCAACCAGAGTAAGATCCGCACCAGAGTGGTATGGTAATCCTGTTCTGGAAGTCATGTTACTTGACCATGATGAACCTACGAACTATGAGGAAGCGATGATGAGCCTAGATTCCACGAAATGGTGTAGGCCATAAAATCTGAGATGGGATCCATGTATGAGAACAAAGTGTGGATTTTGGTTGACTTGCCTGATGATCGGCAAGCCATAGAGGATAAATGGATTTTCAAGAAGAAGACTGACGCTGACGGTAATGTTACTGTCTACAAAGCTCGAATTGTTGCGAAAGGTTTTCGACAAGTTCAAGGAGTTGACTATGATGAGACCTTCTCACCCGTAGTGATGCTTAAGTCCGTCCGAATCATGTTAGCAATTGCCGCATTTTATGATTATGAAATTTGGCAAATGGATGTCAAAACTGCATTCCTGAATGGATTTCTGGAAGAAGAGTTGTATATAGTGCAACCAGATTGTTTTGTTGATCCAAAGGATGCTAAAAAAGTGTGCAAGCTCCAGCGATCCATTTATGGACTGGTGCAAGCATCTCGGAGTTGGAATAAACGTTTTGATAGTGTGATCAAAGCATATGGTTTTATACAGACTTTTGGAGAAGCCTGTATTTACAAGAAAGTGAGTAGGAGCTCTGTAGCATTTCTAATATTATATGTGGATGACATATTGCTGATTGGAAATGATATATAATTTTTGGATAGCATAAAAGGATACTTGAATAAGAGTTTTTCATGAAAGACCTCGGTGAAGCTGCTTATATATTGGGCATCAAGATCTATAGAGATAGATCAAGACACTTAATTGGACTTTCACAAAGCACATACCTTGATAAAGTTTTAAAGAAGTTCAAAATGGATCAAGCAAAGAAAGGGTTCTTGCCTGTGTTACAAGGTGTGAAGTTGAGTCAGACTCAATGCCCGACCACTGCAGAAGATAGAGAGAAAATGAAAGTCATTCCCTATGCTTCAGCCATAGGTTCTATCATGTATGCAATGTTGTCTACCAGACCTGATGTGTGCCTTGCTATTAGTTTAGCAGGGAGGTACCAAAGTAATCTAGGTGTGGATCACTGGACAGCAGTCAAGAACATCCTGAAATACCTGAAAAGGACTAAGGATATGTTTCTCGTTTATGGAGGTGACAAAGAGGTCGCCGTAAATGGTTACGTCGATGCAAGCTTTGACATTGATCCGGATGACTCTAAGTCACAAACCGGATACGTATTTATATTGAATGGTGGAGCTGTCAGTTGGTGCAGTTCTAAATAGAGCGTCGTGGCGGGATCTACATGTGAAGCGGAGTACATAGCTGCTTCGGAAGCAGCAAATGAAGGAGTCTGGATGAAGGATTTCATATCCGATCTAGGTGTCATACCTAGTGCATCGGGTCCAATGAAAATCTTTTTTGACAATACTGGTGCAATTGCCTTGTCAAAGGAATCCAGATTTCACAAGAGAACCAAGCCATCAAGAGACGCTTCAATTCCATTCGCGATCAAGTCAAGGAGGGAGACATAGAGATTTGCAAGATACATATGGATCTGAATGTTGCAGACCCGTTGACTAAGCCTCTCTCACGAGCAAAACATGATCAGCACCAAGACTCGATGGGTGTTAAAATCATTACTATGTAATCTAGATTATTGACTCTAGTGCAGGTGGGAGACTGAAGGAAATATTTCCTGGAGGCAATAATAAAGTTGTTATTTATATTTCCTTATATCATGATAAATATTTATTATTCATGCTAGAATTGTATTAACCAGAAACTTAGTACATGTGTGAATACATAGACAAATAGAGTGTCCCTGGTATGCCTCTACTAGACTAGCTCGTTAGTCAAAGATGGTTAAGTTCCCTAGCCATAGAAATGTTTTGTCATTTGATGAACGAGATCACATCATTAGAGAATGATGTGATGGACAAGACCCATCCGTTAGCTTAGCACTATGATCGTTTAGTTTATTCCTATTGCTTTCTTCATGACTTATACATCACTGCAAAAAAAAGACACATCCGTGACATTTTGAGCTGAACGAAATTTTATTCTGTCATACATATGACACTTCTATGACGATAATTGTGACAAAACCCGGTATCATCATAGATGTGGTGGCCTCCTACTTCTATGACAAAAAATCATGACAGAAAATGGGCTTTTAAGTCACAGGCGGGCGGAGACGCAGCTGCATGACATTCTTTGGGCCGTCCATGACGGAAAAAACCGTGGTAGAAGCGAGGGCGAGGAAAATTTCAGGGAGTTGCCGATTACGGTGGGAGGTCGGGGGCCGAGTGGTGCACGTTTCTCTCATTACGACGCTGCAGCGTGTGTGCGGCGTTAGCTCTCGCGAACCCGAAGCGAGGCATTGGGCTCTAATCGAACCGAGAAATTGCACTACTGAGCTACGCGTTATCGAACCCGAGCGATCGATCGATGGCTGTTGGCGAACCCGATGGAGCGATTCGCCGCTCTGCTGCTAATCAAGCTGATCGATTGGATGAGCAAGTGGCGTTGCGGGGGGTTTGGATGAGCGGTGGCGGTGGTGTTGCCTCGGATGAACAGGACCCGTGGTGTGGGCGGCTGGATGAGCGAGATGGTGCAGGGGTGGTGAGGAGTCTGGATTAGGGGTGTCCGGATAGCGAACAATCACCGTTGGCGGACTCCTGGACTATGAAGATACAAGATTGAAGACTTCGTCCCGTGTCCGGATGGGACTTTCCTTGGCGTGGAAGGCAAGCTTGGCGATACGGATATGTAGATCTCCTACCATTGTAACCGACTAACCCTAACCCTATTTGGTGTCTATATAAACCGAAGGGTTTTAGTCCGTAGGACGAACAACAATCATACCATATGCTAGCTTCTAGGGTTTAGCCTCCTTGATCTCGTGGTAGATCTACTCTTGTACTACCCATATCATCAATATTAATCAAGCAGGAGTAGGGTATTACCTCCATCGAGAGGGCCCGAACCTGGGTAAAAACATCGTGTCCCTTGTCTCCTGTTACCATCCGCCTAGATGCACAGTTCGGGACCCCCTACCCGAGATCCGCCGGTTTTGACACCGACATTGGTGCTTTCATTGAGAGTTCTTCTGTGCCGTCACCGTCAGGAAGGATGCCTTATCCCGTCTTTAAAGAAGATACTATCGCCAAAGGAGCCTTGGCCACTGGTCAGATTCTTCGGCTAGGTGGTTTTCTTATGACCGCCAGTTCGGCCACCGCGCCGACGATGACTTCTCGAGTCATCGAAACCAATCTTCATGTTAACTCGAAACTTGCCGAGCAGTTAGATCCGATTGAGCTCTCCTCCGTAAATGAGCTCTTGGATCGCATCGCCGCCCTGGGAGTCGCCACAGACTACGACCAGATCGGGCCTAAAACCGATCTGAGAGAGATCAACTCTCCCCAGGCTACCCATCATGTTGCTGTGATAGAGGAGCAATACGACGACTCTTCTTCTATCTTAAGGACTAGCTACGTCCGATTCCCGATCCTCCATGCGGATTCTGCGGAGGGACGGATGTCGATCAAGCCACGAACTTAAAGTCGGCGCGGGTTGGATTCATTGGATAACATTCAAAATCCAAACTTCCAAGTTCGAAACTTCGCCCTGAGTCTTATATTGGAAGGGTTCGGATCTAGTTCCACCGCCCACCCAAACATTAGCGATCTATCCCGAATTCGGCAAGAGCCCGCTGAAATAGTACATCATTACTGGGCCAGATTCCTCCTGGTTATGGACAGGATAAAGGACTGCCGAGAGAAGGACGCAATCTCACTTTTCTGCAATAATTGCACGGACAAGGGAATCCTAAACGCCATAAGTCGTCACGAAATTACACGCTTTGCTGACTTGGCAACCATAGTACAAAAGTACCGTGCGATGGAGAGTGCTTGGAAAACCGAAAGTAAATTTTGGGATAATCCGGCCCCGAATACAGCCCTAGTCCGGAATAAGGGGGTGCATCATCACCAAGCACCTGGGTTAAACATCAAAAAACAAAAACTCCCTAAAGGGCACGGAACCGTACTGGACGGTTGGCTAAACAGACCCTGCAAAATTCATAACACAGAGGGCGCCACTCCAACTCATAGCCTTCAAGCATGTTGGATACTACGGCAGGTGGCCAAAAGTGGCGAAGAGCTTCTAGCCTCAGAATCCCAGCCCAGCAACACCAGTACGGCATTAACAGTCTTCGAGACTTTCGCATCAAATAACATGCGGAAATGAACACTCCGCAACCTTGCCAAAGTCTACCAAGTAGCAACAATAAATCCATGGAGTGACACGGCTATTACCTTTAATGCCAGTGATTTAACCCAAATTCGAACAGCCCGAGCACCGGCCGCATTGGTCCTCGGTCCAATAGTGGGCGGCTTTCACCTTACTAAGGTACTCATGGATGGCGGCAGCGGACTAAACCTCATCTATGAGGAAACCCTCCGAAAAATGGAAATAGATGGAACCGCATTGAGCGAAGCAGCACAACCTTTAGAGGAATAATCCCTAGCAGGAAGCATGCTACGGGAAAAATCACTGCTGGGCGTAGTGTTCGCTCACGGACAATTACAGGTCCGAGGAGGTCACATTTCAAGTGGCCCCGTTCAGTAGCGGATATCACGCTTTATTAGGGCGAGAGGCATTTACAATTTTCCAAGCTATACCCCATTATGGCAACATGAAGCTTAAAATGTCCGGACCTAACGGAATCATCACTCTCGCTAGTGATCCGAACATAGCACTCCGCGCCGAAAACAAGACAGCCGCACTAGCCCTCGAGGCACTATCTGAAGCCCTAGCGGCCGAGGAACTTACTGCGATGTGCTCCACGGTGAACAGGGACGATGTGATACTTGATAAAAGATCCAAGTCCACCTCTTTTAAACCAGCGGATGAAATAGTCAAATTCCAAGTCCACCCAACGGACCCTGCAAAGACGGCCTCCATTGGGGCACAATTAAACCCTGATGTAGACGCCGCACTACGAGAATTTCTACAAGAAAACTGGGACATTTTTGCCTGGCACCATTCAGACATGCTAGGAATCCCACGTCGGCTAGCCGAGCACAGCCTAAATATCCTAAAAGGATTCAAGCCAGTCAAACAGGCTCTTCGGCGCTTTTCCGAACTCAAGAGACAGGCCATGGGAGAGGAGCTAGCCAAACTTCTGGAAGCCGGATTCATGAGAGATATAAAACATCCGGACTGGCTAGCAAATCTGGTGATGGTACCAAAGAAGGATAAATCCTGGCACCTATGTGTTGATTTCAAAGACCTTAATAAGGCTTGCCGAAAGGATCCCTTCTCCCTCCCTCGCATTGATCAAATTATCGACGCTACAGCAGGACATGACTCATTGTGCTTCCTCGACGCGTACTCCAGCTACCACCAAATCAAGATGGCAGAGCCAGACCAAGCAGCAACAACATTCATCACTCCATACGGCCCATTCTGCTTCAACACAATGCCCTTCGGGCTCAAAAACGCCGGCGCAACATATCAGCGCATGATTCAGACATGTCTGGCAAACCAGATCGACAAAACAGTGGAAGCATATGTAGATGACGTGGTCGTCAAATCCAAGCATGTCGAAACTCTAGTAGACGACTTGAGGCTCACATTCGACAATCTCCGAAAATATGACATTAACTCAATCCGGAAAAATGCGTCTTCGGCGTTCCAGCCGGAAAGCTCCTGGGCTTCATTGTGTCCGGTAGAGGAATTGAAACAAACCCAGCCAAGATCCGAGCTCTGTCACAATTGGATATTCCAAAAGACCTCAAACAAATAGAAAAATTGACTGGATGCGTAGCGGCTCTAAGCCGCTTTATTTCCCGGTTGGGAGAAAAGGTGTTACCCTTTACCGCCTCCTCCGTGCACGAACACTTCGAGTGGATGGATGCGCCACGGCCGGACTCGAAGAAATAAAAGCCATATTGGCAAAAAATCCGGTCCTGGCCGCGCCTAACGTGGGAGAACCAATGCTATTATATATCACCGCAACACATCAAGTTTTCAGCGCGGTGCTCATCGTCGAACGAGAAACGGACGGACACCGGTTCCCTCTTCAAAAACCGGTTTACTATGTGTCCACTGTCCTAACTCCATGCAAGTCCGGTACCCACATTATCGAAAGATAGCATACGCGGTGTTCATGGCATCCCGGAAGCTGCGACACTACTTTCAAGAGTGTTCGATAACGGTAGCCTCCGAAGTACCTCTTAACGACATTATAAACAACCGTGACGCGACGGGCCGGATTGCTAAATGGGCCATAGAGCTCCTTCCATTCGACATAACCTATAAGCCACGACGAGCAATTAAGTCGCAGGTTTTGGCCGACTTCGTGGCCAAATGGACCGAAGCCGAACTCCCTAAAGAGTACGGCGCATACTCCAATTGGATCATGCACTTTGACGGCTCCAAAATGTTGGCGGCTGGGGCTGGCGTCGTCTGGCGTCCCCAACTGGGGACACAGTCTAATCGTCCTTGAGATAATGTATACGGACTCCAACAACGCGGCGAATCGAGGCCCTTACGCACGTCCTCCGGATGGCAGTCTCCATGGGCATTAAACACCTAGAGGTGCGCGAGATTGAACCTCGCGATATCTCAAATAAGCGGAGACTTTGATGCCAAAGATCCGAAAATGGCAGCGCATCGCAATGCGGTCCTAAAATGTCGGCCACGGTTGAAGGGCTCAATTTCATCATATAGCCGGGATAACAACCGGCGGCAGGCATATTGGCACGCATCGGCGCAAAAAGCGATGCCGCCCCGCCCAACATCTTCACAGAGCGGATGTTCAAGCCATCCGTACTATGGGAAGGGGAGTCGAAATAACAATCCGGAGCCAACCACACCGCTCGACATCGAACACTCGACACAATCGGAGGCTCGCCATCGAGATAACACCTCCGCTCACGAAATAATGGCGGTTATCGCCCGTGGGACGGAACCATTCCTAGCCTACCTAACTAGGCAGGAACTCCCGAAGACCAAAATGAGGCTCCTTTGCATAGTCTGGCGATCCAAAGCCTATAAAGTCCATGAGGGAGAGCTCTATAAGAAAAGCACAACAGGAGTCCTTCAAAGGCGTATCTCCGAAGAGGAAGGGCGAAACCTCCTGGCTGAAATTCATGCCGGACTGGGTGGGCACCACGCCACAGCCCGGGCCCTTGTAGGCAAGGCCTTCCGTACAGGATTTTATTGGCCCTTATATGTTGCAACGCCTTGAACTTATCGGCACCTCCTTTCTTGTGGTGGAAATGAATGATTTGATGTATTCGTGAACATTTTGTGCAGTTCCCATTGAAATCAAGCTGAGCACCCCTGTTTGCACAAATACAAAAAAGTGATTAGTATAAAGCAAACTGTACTATGATTTGATAGTTTCAACAGGCACATACATGGTCCATGTAGAGCACACTTTTAGAAAAATGGAACTCACCAGAAAGAATCGTAGAACAACATTGTACTCGCGCATCACAACAAAAAAATGGAGATTTGTCAGTCCTTCTGAGCTGAAGTTAGTTTGGTCTTGTGGGGAGTAATGTAACCATCCTTCAACTGCTCCTTCCGATGAGAAGATAGGCAGGGCTTCTTCATCTGGCATAATCGGAACTAGTCACTTCACGTACTCCATATTCTTCTTGGAGGAAGTTGATCCTGTTGTGCAAAGACAAGATGACTACTAAATGCTAGCATCCATGTTTGCTCGAAAAAGGAAAGGAAATATTTAAAACAGCACAGATGAAGCACTTCTCAAGGACAATACCACTTTTTCATGGCAAGTATCTAAACAGTAGCACAATACCAATAGAGATGACAAAGCTCAATCATATGGATGAAATCGGTGGCGAGTACCAACCTTTGTCGAGGCTGATTGTGTAGAGCATACAGATGAAGCACTTCTCCGAACCATCTGTTGCTATCTACGGGGTGGCCATGCTTACTATATACTCCTCGATTAGTTAAATGTTTCCAACATCTTCTTGTGCAGTTCCACTAAAATATATGGTATCTTCAAAGAAGATCCTGTTTGCACAAGTAGAGATAATTACGTATGGCATCAAATCGGTGGCAAAACAATAGCTCGTTCCAGCCATAGCAATAAATTAAGATGCAAAACTATATCATTACTTGTGTCATCACAGTTCGAAAGCTTCATTACAGCACGGGAGTTGATTTTGTTTTCTTCCACTTGTTCTTCCCTTCATCACTTGGTTCAATAATGACAAGCTTCACCTTCAATGTAAGATTCGGCATGTCAATTAGGGAGCACAAGTATAGTACTAAACTTAATTTTACGATGAAAGTGGCAAAATACAGGCCGAGAGTTGTGAAATATCCTTATCTTACCTCAATGGGATATTATGGTGCACATACAGATTGGAAGTCTTGTCTCCATTTGTGCAGTTCACTAAAATCAAGCAACATTATCATACAAGTAGCACAGCATATGAAAGCACACTGCAGAATCATGTGAAAGAAGGCTAGTACTGACCTATCATGATGCGGAATTCAAACAACTCACAAGAAGAAGATCTGAACCAAATTCGCCTTAACGGATAGGAAGTAAGATCTCCTCTTGTGCAGTTCCACTAAGATCAAGTAATCAAGCAACGTTGTCGGTGTGACATTTTGGTTGAACTGCACAAAAATCTCTTAAAACAAAAGTGTTTTTTGCAGTGCAACAAAAGGTCACAATGGCAACGAGGTGAAGTAGATAACCCTGTTTACACAGAGGTGCAAAGGAAACAATTAGTGGTCAATAACGGTGGATGACACAGAAGCCAACAAAAAGAAGCATCTACCTTATCTAAATGGGAAAGAAAGCAAGACAATAGCATTTCTCCAACGGGGGCATTGATTAATATTAACATAGATATTATATTAACAATAAAATTCGTTAAACATGTAATTTGCTTTTAACTGTGGCATTGCATCAATTTTCCTGCGACATTATTAGAGAGTGTTTGTTTACAGGGACATTTTGGTGTAGGGACTAAAAAAACTCCGTGTCAATCCCATCTAAACCAAACAGGAGGGACTTTTAGGGACTAAAAGTGGGCATTTGGGACTAAAGAAAGAAGACCCCAAGGGAGTCTTTTTGGGACTTTTTCCAACAGTTGCCCGTGCCACGCATCACACCTTGTTTCTATTAGTTCCTTACTAGGGGTAACATGGTCTTTTAGCATGTCATTTAATAACCTCTAGTCCATGTTTAGTCCCTGGAACCAAGCAGGTAGGGACTAGGGAGTTTTTTTTACCAAACATGGCCTTAGATTAACAACAGCTAATGAGTTGCATGGAACAGTGGGCGCACCAGCACCATGTGCATCTACCGATGTACTGTGGTCATGCACAGTCTGTTGCAACAAAGAACAAACAACCAAGGAGCATATTTGTGTTGGTCCCAGTTTTGCTATCTTTAGACACCTTTCCCTATGTGAGCGCAGCAAATCTAGTCCTGCTCAAACTCTACAGCCTTGTCCCTTCCTTTCCTTTTTGAACTAGTACTTTCGCCCCTTTCTTTCCTCTTTGAACCACGTCCTAGATTTATGCGATACAACTTTCCCCACTACTTTCCCACATTCCTTTCCTCTTTGAACCACGTCCTAGATTCATGCTATACAACTTCCCCCCTTCATTTCCTCTTTGAACCACATCCTAGATTCATGCTATATATACAACTTTTCCCACTACTTTCCCCCACTCCTTTCCTCTTTGAACCACGTCCTAGATTCATGGTATACATGCAGCTAGAGCAATGCATGTGGAGTAAGTAAATTATACCTTAAGGTTCTTGGGGCGTGGCTCGGTGGGCGACGGGACGGCGGCGAAGAAGAAGGGGTCGGAGGCCCTCCCGCGCCGCCGCTGGGTGGAAAGTGAACAGCTGCGCCGGTAGTGGATTCCCTCCCTCGCCGACGGCGATAGCTTTAAGCCTCCTTCCCTTCCCGGCGTACGGATCCTGCCGGCTCTTTGAGCAGCAGTGAGGGGGAGAGAGAGAGGCCAACGAAGTCTTGTTTAGATCTGGAGAGGGCGATAGAGTGTGAAGAGAGCAACTACAAGCGCTGAGGCTCCAGCGGGAGAGGGCGAGAGAGTGTGAAGAGAGCAACAACAAGCGCTAAGGCTCTAGCGTGTATATATATACTGGAGAGAGAGTGTGAAGCGTGCAAACCCTAGAAAACATTTTGACCAGTCAAAGAATCCTCCTGGCAAGGATTATGCTCAAAGTGTAGTTATCGAACCCGAGACCTCAAGTTTGATGAGCGAACAGGCTAACCAGCTACACAACCCTCCCGTTATGTTCAACGAGAGGAAAATAACCTTTTATACATTCCTGCATTCGTGTGACAAGCATGCCGTGTTTTGTGTGTGTGTGTGTGTGGGGAGTCATTGGGATTTCAATCATAATCATGTCATGTGGCTTTGGTGGTAAGACTATCCACAGTGGTGCAGAAATAATGCAGCCTTAGTCACCTTACCTCTCCCCAGGTAGTACGTTGGGTCCCACCAATCAGAGGGTGAAACAAACAAATTAATAAGAAAAATTAAAAGTGCCAGCGGTGTATCTTACCTCACACATCTCGCTACTTCTCGGGAACACTGTCCAATTGATCCCTCTGTTCGCTCACGTACTATTTTAAGTGAATCCTTATTATAACATGCACACAAAGTTTGGGCACTTGTATTCGACTTAAGTCAATCTGCCACCGTATCTCGTATACTTACTACTCCCTCCGTCTAGGTGTAATAAGTCATGTTAGAATGTGCAATGGGACCAAGGTGCGTGCGTGTGCGTGTGTGTGTTTAACAGCATGTGTGTGTTAGAGAGTGCGACAGATCGACCTACTCCTATAGAGAGATGGTGTGTAGTGTACGATTTTAGCCGCGAGAGTCGGTGCATCCTCTCGTTTCCGGGCGTGTCCGGTAGGGGCATGCGGACAACTGCCACGCCCGCTCCTGACCAGCCTGGCCCACCCAAAGCCCCTCTATCGCCCGCGCGCGCTTCCCGCCCGAAACGGTCAGTGCCGCTCCAAAGAATCGGTGCCGCATTCATGCCCGGGCAGAGCGGACGCAACCTCTCACTAGCGCAAGTGTGATGGTTGCTTTGTCCGTCCAACTTACTGCTGGGTCTATGTGATTTGACAGCTCATTGGTCTTTATTACTGAGGTGGTAGGACTGCTGGATGTCCCACGCTTTCGGCGTATTAGATTACAATTTTCTCCATTCTTACAGCGGAGGAGTGCAAAAGCAGTGAAAACACGCAGGCTCAGTGCTTACATGGCCCACCTCACACTATCACCGTGCGACACCTAACTCTTTACATAGTACTCCCTCCGTTCCTAAATATTACTAGATGAGTCCCCGCGTTGTCATGATCAATCATATATCTCTCACATAAAATTATCGATTTCATAGAACTAAAAAACTCTATAACCGCATGAAAAATGTGGTAGCCAAACTAAATAAACTCCCATCATCATTTAGATCATCCCACGTAAGGAAAAAAGATCAGCCAACTCCTACTGCATAATGGGATTATATTTTTCTTTTTGACATGTTAATGGGACTTAAAAGCTCGCTTACATGCATGCTATCGGTGCATGCTTGCATGCAGACATGTTGATGTGATTTAAAACCCACTCACATGCATGTGCCACGGTATTTCTGCATGCTTGCATGTGGCTTAGTGTGGAGCCTCTCAACGTCTAGATCAGACGGCTATTATGGACTGATTTACTTCATCTAATGGCTACATCAATTTTGATGATGTGGCTCAAGGAGAGGATAGAAAATTCCTAGTTGTGGGGGCTAGCTATTACTAGTAGATAAGTCTTTGTAGAGATTCCACTAGGTGAACTACATACGGAATAAAATGAATGAATCTACACTTAAAATGCATCTATATACATCCGCATGTGGTTCATGGTGAAATCTCTACAAAGACTTATATTTAGGAACGAAGGAAGTACTAGTATAGTACGTACTGTAATTTATCAGCGAGATAAATTTGTACAATGCTATGAAGCTTCCAGCTTCTGTTACATGTATCTTGCGTCCAAGGTTTCCCGTTGCAACATTTCATAAAATACAAAGGAGACTAACATGCATGCTATTGCATCTCAATGATTGATAGATCATAGCAAATATGTACTCCCTCCGTTCCAAAATAAGTGTCTCAACTTTGTGCAAACTTTAGGACAAAGTTGTACTACTACTAAAGTTGGCAATTATTTTGGAACAGAGGCAGCTAAAGAAAAAACGATCCATGCAGTCCCTAGCCCTTGAACAGTGAACCCTAACCAGCCTTCAATTTGCTGGCAACGTTCGAGCTTCCTAATAAATGAAGTTTGCAACCTTTTGACCATCGGATCATTTTGTGCAGTTTCACCAAAATCGAGATGAGCATCCCCGTGGCAAAGAAATTGAAGAAGCGTGATTAGAATAAAATTCTGGGACTAGTTGATGAGACGTAAACTCATCACAAATACTGAGACGTAGAAGCCGAGAGAGGTATGTGCGGGGCAAAGAAGTAGAGAAATATCCACAGGGAGTGATGTGGGTAGCTGGAGCGATGGTGCAAGCCCGGCTGTAAAGGGAGTTGTACCCGAGGGACGTAGCTCAACCTTGAGGAGGGCGGCGGGAGGCGGCAACTGCCCACGTCGCGGCAGTGAGCAAGGGACGAAAGAAACCTCACCAGCTTTGTGAGAGAGAACGGCTGGGACCCCTGATCGGGACGTGCCGACAGTGGGTTTTCGCCGTCGGCGATGGCCACCGCATCTACACTAAGCATCCACCCCTTCCCCAAGTGGACGTGATCCGCCGGTGATGTTAGAGATGTGGCCACAGTCGTTTTGTGCGAGAGAGTGTGAAGAGAGCAACCCCAGCAAGCAACCGTGTAGGCTGGCCCGTCCTGACTATGTACATAGTGGAGCGGTTTCCTTTTCTCTCCATATGAACCTATCATATTGCGTACGTGCCACTGAAGAAAAAACTTTATTTATAAATGACGTGGCACCTACTACTCGTTCTCCTATAACCTTGCGCTTGGCATCTCCAAAATATTAACCTTGCGATTGGCTCTTCACCTCTTCGGGAAGTCGAGCAATAATGGTAGTGCAGTATATATCGTTCTGGCTATATGAGACCGAATGAATTGCTGCACGTCGACCACGTGGGCGAGGGTCGAGGGGCGAGGGAGAGTGCTACATACAGAGCAAAATGAGTGAATCTACACTCTAAAATACGTCTATATACATCAGTGTTTGGAGTATGTACTAGTAGTTCATATTGAAATCTACTAAAGGACATATATATTCCAAACAATATGATATAATCTCTATAACCAAGGTAGTAGGGACGAGGAGTAAGCGGAGGAGTAGTAAATTTTCTCCTCGTCCTGCGAGCCAGCAGCGCATGGGCGAGGAGGCGGGCGTGGCGAGCAAGCTTCACCTCATCCTGCGAGCCACCGCGCCCGTGGGCGGGGGAGACAGCGTACTAAGCAAGCTTCTCCTTGTTCTGCGAGTTGACGGGACACATCAAAAGTCTTGCCTCTAAGGTAGGCCCCATGTGTTTGCCTCTTTTTTTAACATAACACGTCAAGTTGCAATTTGTTTGTTCACCCGTGGTAGACGATCCTCCCTCCACCAAGTGGACAACGATTACCGTGCCAAATTACCACGTGGGCTGCCTTTTTCATCTGAATTGAGCTCCACCGTGTACCAGCGGGTGTGGTTGGGAAAGAGACAGGAGTACGTGCGCCGTGCATGCACCTCTTCTCTTCCAGCACGTCCCCCACCTACGTGGGTGTGTGTGAGAGATACACACCGAGTTTGTGAGTGTTTTTTGTTTTGGGGTGGGGGTGGGGTGGGGGGTTGATTTCGTGAATTATTTGTGGGAATATGTGTCGATGACATCTCAAAAAAAAATTGCATGTAATGTGTGTGAAATGGAGGCCTATCCATACCATACATAGAGGGTCGGGCAATCCACGAGAAGAGAGGGAGGGGTCATAGCTATTGATAGAGTCGAAGAGAGGATCAAGTGGGTGGGTGCGAGATCGATGAAGAGAGCCGTCGAAATTGTGTGTGTGTGTGTGCAAGTCAAAGATATAGGGGCGTGGCCCACGGAGCGTTAGAGGGCACATGTCAAGTTTGTGTGTGGCGGGGAGACATGACTAGGCGCGATGTATCGGAGTGGGGGGAGGGGGTGGGGAGGGGTAGGGAGAGGCCTAACTATAGAGGTAGAAGGACTCGTATATGTGTTGAGAAGGAGAGACCCAGCTATGTCTTGAGGGAGATCGGTCAACATCCATACATAAGCGAAGGACGGGAAATATGATGGGATGAGAGAGAGAGAGAGGAGAGAGAGGGAGGGAGAGGGGTAGAGTGCTGGATGGGTGATGGAGTTGCTTCTCGGAGATGGTGGGAGAGGCCTACTAGACAAACTGAGGGTGGGACTGCAATGTTATCAATAAGAGTGGGGATATGTTTCTGTGTGTGCCTGTGCGTGATAGATCTGTCAGGACGCGTCCATGGATGATGAAGGGGAACCATGTGTTTGGTAAGCAAACCTAACTAGACCGGTAGATCAATTGTTGTTTGTCGGAGGAAGGGAGAGACACAACTAATGAGGTAGATCGATCGACGTGTGGGTAAAAACGAGTTATAAGGACCTTGCTAGCTATATGTATAGCGAGAGACCGGTCGGTGTACATCCATTTGTTAGAGGCAAATAAGGCCCAACGAGACGGATATATAGAGAGAATGGAGCTAGGAGGTGGTGCGAGAGGCCTAACTACTAGCTAGATAGGGGGAGGAGTGTGCTGTTGTGAGATCGATGAAAATAGGGGCGAGAGTTTACACGTGTGTCTGACCGTATGAGAGACACGAGGCAAGGACACATAAATGAGGAGATTGAAGGTGTGTGTGTATGTTGTAGGCAGGCATCGCTGGAGAGGTTTATCGATCGGTGTGTGTCGGAAAGGAGTTGTGGAGACTCTGG
Source organism: Aegilops longissima (assembly GCA_021605205.1). NCBI lineage: Eukaryota > Viridiplantae > Streptophyta > Magnoliopsida > Poales > Poaceae > Aegilops > Aegilops longissima. The sequence goes on from CM038681.1 coordinate 123,706,084, forward strand.
GAGAATGACCTAAAGAAAAAAATGAATGTGCCCGGTGGATAGAATGCCGAGGGAGGGTGTAACACCCCAAAAATTTAACCAATGATTTATTAATTAAAATTTTGCCTTGGTAAATTAAATTTTTATTTTCTGGATTTTCTTTTGTTTCAGAAAACACTCTTTCTCCTAAATTGTGAAGTTTTCACCCCAAGTGAAAACTTTTCAAAAGTATTGTTGGACTTATATACCCTCTCAAGAAACATTTCTTTATCAGTGGAATTATTTATATGATTATTTTCTTGAGCTTTATTTCTTTTAGAATGATTTCTCACCAGCTTTAGAGCCTCTTTTGCAATACAACCCTTTGATAAATTTATTTAAAAATCCCAAAAAAATTTGGGGATGGCATATGATGCCCCTAAATCACTCTTATCTTTCAGCATTTGGAGATTTTGAGCTCTACCCCAAGTTTTCAAATCCGGTCCAGTTGCACTTTTGCACTACAACCTATTTAAATATTCCTTTAAAACCTCCACCAAATATTGGAGATGTCAGTAGATGCATATAATTCAGCTTTATGCAAAAATCCATTGATGTTCTTTGAAAAATTTGAGCAAACCATCCTCTTTTGCTCTCTGGTCCAGATTGACTTTTTCTACTGCAACCCTAATTTATTTTGCTCTAGTGCCCATGAGCTTTTTCCTGCTTATAGTCCTCCCTACCAAACCCTTAAGTCCAGGAGAATGGACCCATTGGAGTATATTTGGTCCATGAAACTATGCCCTTTTCTTTCTGTCCAGAAATGGTTTTCTCAAAGACTTACACTAACAAGTTTTTGTTTTTGACAAACTAACCTTGCCACCCTCTTTTTCATCTAAAGAGACTAGGATCTGGAGATTTTGGCCACCCCAAGAGTTGCCTAGATGCCCTAGGCATTCTGTCAAGCACCTTGTGTGCATGGTCAGTTTGACATAGTTTCTGGTTTGCACATTGGACCTGCTTGCTTTGCCTAACCAGCATGTCTAATGGCTCTACCATAGTCTATAGCCCCAACCTGCTAAAGCTCATGTGATTTGGAGCCCTCTGGCATGCCGTGGCATTTTGCCGAACATGCAGCGTGCATGCTCTGGGCGCGCCGAGAGCGCACGTTTTGCACGTGTGCGCACGGAGCCGCCGCGTCTCACTGCCGCCTCCCCGCACCCGTTCTGGTCCCTTCGCACTCGCAGCCAACACGCCCGCCCCCTCCCTCGCTGCAGAGCCGTCCCTGGAGCCCCACAGCGCCACCATCAAGTCGGCCGTGGCAACTAGCGGCCGGCCACAGCAGGCTCCTGCCCTTGACGGCGCCGCCCGAGCCATACACGCGCCAGCTGCCCTCTGGAGCAGCTCAAGCTCATCCGCAAGCTCGTCCACTAGCGCACGTCGCCGCCACGTCGCCCTGCAGCTACAGAACGGCGGTTCACCGTCGAGCTTATCCCCGGCCGCCGCTAAACCGACCTCGACTGCCTATAAAAGGGACCCCGAGCTCGACCAGGCACCCAGGCGACCTCAAGCCACTCCTCCAAAGCCCCCACGGCCAGCAAGCGATGGCGGGGAGCCTTCTCCCCATCTCCGGCAGGTTTGGCCGCCGCCACGCTCCGGCTCCGTTCGCCGTGAGCAGGCCCCCTCCCCCCCCCCCCCGTCCATCCAACACCACCACCCGATTCCCCTCGACCGTGCGGAGCTGCCCAGCCTCTCAAACATGACCGGGAACCACCGTAGCCCGAACCCCCTAATCCTCCCGAAGCCACCTCCGTCACGGAGCTCGCCGCCGACAACTCCCTCCACCCCCGCCAACCTAGCGACCACCGGGAGGACCGCCCTGGACTGGCGGATCCGTCCCCGCCCTCAGAACCCAGTGGGGAGCCGCCGTTCGCCGGTGTTGATCGCCGGAGCCCCGCCTCCGCTCGGGCAGAGGAGAAAGGAGGGAGGGGCGACCGGTCAAACCTGACCAGTGGGCCCAAGGGACCCACTGTCAGTGACCCCGCGCCGGTCCACGTTGTTTAAGTGAAGGCGTAAATCCAGAGTACGTCTCCTATGTGTTCTATTCGAAACGTTTTTTTTTTCTTTTTCTGTTTTATTTAAAAACAGAAATTTGACTGGCTATAACTTTTTAAATATAAGTCCAAATAAGTTGATTCTTTTTCCTACCTCTCTCAAATTTCACCTATTTTATTTTAAGATTTATTTCAAAAATAATTAGGAAAACTTTTTGTACTGTTTTTAAAGTTTGTGTCAATTTGAATATTTTCAAAATAGGATTTTGGAAGAAGAAGGCAACTTTCAAAAATGCATCCCCACTTGCATACTCTTGAAGGCAAGCATCCTGAACCCTGGCATAATTTTTTTGTGTGTTGTTTGATACAGTTAAAACACCACCTTGACATGGAGCATTCGTTATTTTATGTGACGATACGATCATACGCGTGAGTACATAATGAAGATTCTTTGTTGTTGGATATGGACATGCTTGTGATAGTGATCATCCTCGTATGCCTTTCGTGCCTACCGGAAGGAAGCCGGGAAAGTCTCTGTCTTAGGTAGACATGAGCTTGTCCCTAGTTCCTCGTCGAGACGAGTGTGTCCGGTATGGCATGATGAGGTATGATGAGTGGTGATTCTGTCTGTTGGTTGAAAATACATTTGTTATGCTAATCATGCAGGGAATACTTAAACCTCCTGAGTCGACCATAGATCGAGTCTTGTTCGATAACCCCATACTTGTTTGTACTACCACTTGTCCCCGCGGGTAGGGTACAGTTCGATAAGTTGTCAACCCCTTTCTTGGCACACACCGTACAGAGAGGCCATGGTGGAAGATACTGGCTGCATCCGGTAGGCATGCCACCTGGTCCGGGGGGATGGGTGTTTCCGATTGGGACCGAGAGGGGGGAACCCCTTAGTAGCGTGCGGTATAAATTTGATCCCATGCTAATCTAGGTTGTAGCCTCCCCACTTAGAGTTTTGCTTGACAGGTGTTGTGGGTGATTCCAGACACCGGTAAGTTAAGCAGGTGTGTGCAGGTCAGGTGTGTTTTCAACTAAAAGACCGTAAATGGAATTAGTCCCGATGGACTAAAGGAATCCGTTACTCGTGGGTAAAGAGTACACCCTCTGCAGAGGTTATATCTATTCGAATAGCCGTGTCCATAGTTAAGGACTACAGTCTGGGATGGGTCAAGTGTCGGTCTTAGTGTCGGTCTTTGGAGGAGAAACTGCTAAACCAGAACATGGATCATGACTCGTGACATAAGACGATTTTGATTATTAGTATTATGGACTAAACCCTTTATATTATGTGAATTTTTGAGTATCCCTGGGACGGTTCTACCTCCCGGATATTCACTGTGGTTATTCTCTTATAAGCCCTTTATGTGGTGTCGCTTAGACGCCCGACTGTTTCATGTTTGTTACTTCTTTCACTTATAAGCCCTTTATGTGGTGTCGCTCAGACGCCCGAATGAGGCATGCTTGATATTTATTTACTTTATAAGCCCTTTATGTGGTTTCGCATAGACGCCTGACTGTGGCATGTTTGTTACTTATTTCCCATATAAGCCCTTTATGTGGTGTCGCTCAGACGCCCGACTGAGGCATGCTTTAAATTATTATCCTTTCGAGGCGTCGCTTCAGACACCCGATCGGTGCATTTTACTTCTACTCTGTTATTGCATATTCATGTTGTATATAAATAACCTGCTTGCATGCATCAGGGGTTTTATTTTATGACTGACGTTGTGATCATAGAATATTTCAGAGCATGATTATCGTTTGTTATATTATACCCGCGTTCATAATGTTTGCGAGTACATTCAAAGTACTCACTGGCTTGTCCCTGGCTATTGTCTTGGCCAGAATCTTGCATGGAGAGGAGCGTTGCGATGACAACCCCGGAACCTACGCAATGATGATAGCAGCCTCGCGAAGATAGGAGTTATCCAAGTCAGCTGTTCCTGTGGGAAATGGAGTCCCATAGACGCAGATGAACCACAAACCGCTTCCGCCATCAGCTACTAGAAATCAATTGTTGTACTCATAGTCCAGAATGGTCTTGTACTACATATTATGTATTTTGCTTGGAGTTTCTGTATCAAGTTGGTGGCTCGCCCGCTAACAGTAATCCTGGGGCTGGTGAGCACAAGGACCATTTTTGGGAAATTGTATCCCGAAAATCCGGTCCTGACAGAGGGGGAGGGCGAGGAGGGCGTGTGCATGCACGAGAGAAAGTTAGTGGTAGCTACAAAGGTTAGAGGATTGTGTGGGTGTAAGAGACTAACAAAGATCATAATTTGATATGAAAGCGGATTCATATATTTGAACAGGAGATCATAGTGTTTTAAACATTGCATGCATGAATATAGCGGTGATAGACGTGTTGTGCACGTGTTATACCAAAATGTGATAATGCATGGCGTTTGCAACTCACAACTAAATGCCGAACAATCTAAACCATACTATACATCAAACAATCTCACATTTTATTTGAATTTGTGGTAATGTGTGGTGTTTGCAACTCACATCTAAATACTTGTAGGCGTAGGGGGCGGGGCATCATACATAATGTGATAAATACATTATACATATGAGACATGGTTTAGATTATGAAGATCTAGCTAGAGCTAGAAATGTAATGTGATTTGGAATCAAAATAAAGTGGATTCAAAAAATCTAGTTCGAGTTCATATAGTACACATAGTTCATATGTAACTCGAGACTAATCATGTGGTGTGCCGTGAAGATAATACACAAACGATGGTTTAACTTGACAATAATGATGATTGCAGATCTTATTAAAACAGAGAAATGAATTCAAATGCTTTGACTTCACAACAATCATTACTGTAGATCTTATTCAAATAGAGAAACAAATTCAAATTTAGTTCATATTGAAGAGGTAGTATACGTTTGGAATGCACTAAAACGTTCATTTGAGTAGTAGGTTGCATGCATTATACACGTAGCGAAATATTTTAATTGAACATAACATGACTTCAAAGTTTTGAATGACATTTGTAGTGCGCCGCGCTGCTGCTCCATCACGGCCACCGGCCGCCCTGTGCCCCACCGTCATGCTCGGGAGCATGGCCGTCATCTGACTCGTTGTCCACGACCACCCAATCGGTCGGGCGCCACCAGAGAGCCCGCTGTGACGTCTTCCTCCTCCTCTGCATCGCCGCATGCCGTCACCATCTCCGTCCACCACGAGCCCTCCCCGAGCTCACGAGCGCACAACTACAGGGCCCACTGAGCCCCACGCTCCTCCCCCTCTCTTCCCAGCCAATGCCACGGCCGTAGCTACTTCCCCCTTGTCGTGCCCGAGCTCGTCGCCGCGGTGGTGCTCGCCGCCGTGGCCACGGCTCGCGGAGCTCGCAGCCGACCACCCCGTCATGCTCAGCACCTCCGCCTGCACCCACTACACGCGCCCGCTACTCCTCCTGCTCCCCTAGCGTTGTCCTCGACAGGCCAGTGCTCCGGTCGCTGCCGCGAGCTCGTCGCCTGCTGCCGACTGCGGCAATGGACTCATGTGAGCGCCTTCTGCCTGTAGAGCCGCTCCGCATGCCGAACCATGCCCCGCCTTGCCATCCCCGTGGAGCAATCAAAAGTCCCATCGCTGCCGTCGTTGTAGCTCTCAACTCCGACCATTCTTGCCCCTACTTCTTGCTACACTGGATGCGCCGCATCGCCAGCTAGCTGGAGCCGCAAACCGCACGCATTTTGGTGCCCTGTAGCGCCCGCGCGGTGAAGTTCCGTCATCGGTTGGGTCGTCGTCGGCGTAACTCCGGTGGCGGTGACGTGTCCAGTGTCATTAGGCGCTAATGACGCTAATTAGGATAGCCTAGTGAGAATGAAAGTCGGGCTCGACCGTTAAGTAAACTCTATTTAATTTTCTGGTTGGATTAGTTTAATTCCCGTTGGCCCATGCGTCAGCTTTGACTCTGCTGACGTGGCCTTTGACTGGGCCCAGCCGTTAGTGACTGCGGCCATATGACATGTGGGCCCCTTCGACTTGATAGACCAGTCAACGGGTCAATGTTGACTGTTGACTGGGCAGTCTACGGGGCCCACTGTCAGCCTTTGTGCTGCTTTGCTATGTACACTTTGTGTGTGCACGTAGCAATTTAATCTGTATTTTAAAATTAGTATTAATTCCAGAATTTTAATTAAACTTTAAATTATTATAAAATAATCCGTAACTCGGATGGAAATGTTTTATACATGAAAGTTGTTCAGAAAAATATGACGACCCCGAATACGCACTCCGTTCATCTGTTACGTGCACCTAGCATAGCGAACATGGAACCGTCCCCATTCCTTTCATCTGTCCGAAAAATGCCAAACGCCGGGAAACCCATGTAGATATTTTCCCTCTCCGTTTGCAACGTGTAGCACCGCGTTAGAATACCCTAGCTTTGCATATCGTCATGTCATGCTGAGTGATGCATCTGTTTGCCTTGTATTTACTGTTTCTTCCCCCTCTTCTCTCAGGTAGACCCCGAGACCGATGCTGCCCCTGTGATCGACTACGTCACTGACGACCCTTCTTCCTTTTCAGCAGAGCTTCTAGGCAAGCAAACTCCCCATTGATCATTCTGATATATCCCATTCCCTTATCTCTTGTGCTTGCATTTGAACTGCTACTGCTTTTTGTATGATTCTACTCTGATGCATAGCCTGTTTTTGTTACCTGCTTTCATACCTTACCTACTTATTCTAAACTGCTTAGTATAGGTTGGTTAAAGTTCCATCACTGACTCCCCACCTTGTCCTAGTTGCCTCGCTTTATGTTCGATGACTCGATCAATGTGATCGACGCCCAGGCCCCGACACCACACATCACCCCCTTAGTTGTACGACTCTGCAGAATTATTATTATGTGCCGAGGGTGATACCTTGTTAACACTTCTGATGTTAACCCTATACTATAGCTATTCGGTCATGGTCATCGAGGGTGATTCCTCCTTCACCACTCCCTATAACAGCTCTGTCATGCAATCCCTCAAGTGTGTACCATCGAGGGTGATTCCTCCCAAGTCCACCTTGATGGATACATCGAGTGGGAATCCATTGAGGGTGATTCCTCGGGTTTCCCCCTTGCTGTTTTGGACACACGGTTACTTTGACTTACCATAGAACCATGATGATATCGGGTCGGCCCCGAGGGGTACCCGTGACTGATGTGAAGTCGGGTTGACGTGGAGGGTACCCGAGAGATGATTATGTGGCACGGTCGGGCATTCTTAGCCCTTGCCGTAAGTCCATCAGACGGGGCGATGCGGTCACATGATCGTGAGTCTCTAATCGTTATCATGCACTACCAAGACAGTAACAGTTTGGATATTTGATCCAAGTAGGCCTTTGGCCTTTTCGCACTGACCACCACGTGGGAATAAGTATGGGCACTCTGCGTCATACAATTCTTTCGAAAGCTCACTGACATAGGTGATTTAGTGTCGTCGGGTTGGACTAGCTAAGCCTGCACTTGTACAAGGGGGCTAGGTCTGCTCACCGGCCGCTTTCGTAACGCTCAAAGGACGATTGGCCCATAACCCCTTCGCATTTAGGATGTAGACCAGCGTGCTGGCCTCTCTGTCGAGCCTAGGTAGGACTATGGCATGTTGATCGGCCAAGGCCGGTCATGACCTGATGGTGTGTCCGGCCGGAATTGATCGAGCGTGTTGGGTAAGTTTGTGCACCCCTGCAGGGAAGTATTCTATCTATTCGAATAACCGTGTCCACGGTAATGGACGCTCGGAGTTGTATCCCGATCGATACAACTGGAAGTGGATGTTGAGGCATGAGAAATGGATATGATGGCTCTGGGATTGCTTTCTTGAAGGGAGTCGAGAAAGGATCTCTAGGCGCTAATGTTACAACATGTTTGCTAAATATAAACTGATATTCTATACTCTTCTGAATGCCGCAAGATGCTTGGAGCTGCTTGAAGCTGCTAGTCTTCGATAGGCTAGGTTTTCCCCTCTATTCTGGCATTCTGCAGTTTAGTCCACAACTACTACCCATTTCTTTGATACCGATGCATATGTAGTGTAGATGCTTGCTTGCGAGTACTTTGGATGAGTACTCACGGTTGCTTTTCTCCCCCTTTTCCCCCTTTTCCATTCTTCTCGGGTGTCGCAACCAGATGGTGGAGCCCAGGAGCCAGACGCCACCATCGACGATGACTACTACTACCACGAGGGTGCTTACTATGATGTGGAGGCCGCCGACGACCAGGAGTAGTTAGGAGGCTCCCAGGCAGGAGGCCTTGCCTTTTTCATCGATGTTGCTTTTGTGCTAGCCTTCTTAAGGAAAGCTTGTTTAACTTATATTTGTACTCAGATATTGTTGCTTCCGCTGACTCGTTTGTATTCGAGCTTATGTATTCGAGCCCTTGAGGCCCCTAGCTTGTAATATAAAGCTTGTATGACTTTAATTTGTGTCTAGAGTTGTGTTGTGATATCTTCCCGTGAGTCCCGGATCTTGATCGTACACATTTGCATGTATGATTAGTGTACAATTGAATCGGGGGCGTCACAACAATCAAATAGCTCAATTATGATTTCAAACTTGCCGGTGAGAAGAGGTTATTTGACATTAGCTCACTTGATGAATGGAGAACCCAAGCCTATGAGAATGCCAAGTTGTTTAAAGAAAAGGTTAAAATATGGCATGGCAAAAGGATACAAAAGTGTGAGTTTAATGTAGGTGATCATGTTTCTCTATACAACTCTTGTTTAAGACTTTTTTTTGCAGGAAAGCTTCTCTCTAAATGGGAAGGTCCTTACATTATCGAGGAGGTTTATCGTTCCAGTGCCATCAAGATCAACAACGCCGAAGGCACTAACTCGAAGGTGGTAAACGGTCAAAGGATCAAACATTATATTTCACGTGCTCCCATAAATGTTGTGACAAATAATTATTAATACCATAACACCGGAGGAGTACATAAGGGATAAGTTCCAGAACGTTTCAGACTCCGAAAAGGAATAGGTATGTTGTACGGTAAGTAAACCGACTCCAAAGTTGTTCTAATGGCAACTTTTCTCTGTTTTGGAATATTTTAAAACTTAGGAAAATTAGAAGTACTCCGAAGAGTGCACAAGGAGGCAGCAAGGCAAGGAGCGCGCCCCTGTGCCTTGTGGCCACCTCATGTGCCCTCCAGACTCTGTTTTCTTGCACAATACTTCTTTTGATCAGTAAAAATTCATTATATTATCTACCAAAGGTTTTGACCACGATACCACTGGAAAATCCTCTATTCTTGTTTCGTGTTGTTTTCCTGGCAGATCTTAAAATATGCCGTCTCAAGATTCGGAGGGAGAAATCTACGTTGCTGATTTCATCGTTAATCCAAAGGTCTATGGGGAGGTGTAACATTACGGCTGGAGCACGGAGGAGGAGGACTCCAACATGGAAAGAACAAGGGAAGATAGTTCTGATGAAGAGGACATTCCACTACCTCAACCTGGCGATATGCATGTGGAGTTTAAGAAGTCAAGCCTTCCTAAGGTCCAATCTATCCCACCATGTTTCCCCAAGACATCAAGGCGACATTATGCAAAAAGATAATGAAACTCGAGCTCGAGAATGAGGATCTGAGCGAGGAAAATTTTAGGCTCAGACGCAAGCTGGAGAGAAGTATGCAACAACTTCATCATCATTACCTCCGAAGAAAGAGACCTAAATACATGGGTATGGGCACTCTCCTTGGCTACCGCCGAGCTTGGGGGAGGTGCCCCGGTATCGTATCACCATCACACCTTTACCTTCATTGTTTTTCTTAGTTCGATCCTTTTGGTTATATCTTGATCTAGTAGAATAAAGTCTTTAGTATGATCTAGCTTTTAGTTTTGCTTTGAGATCTATCTATGTAATCGAGTCTGTGAGTTATATAATAAAGAGTAGTTTTGAATTGTGGGCTTTGCTTTCTTGCTATGATCATGAGAAAAAGAAAATAAATAAAGAAATAAAAGATCATATAATGATCTTATGGAGAGTGATGACTTCCCATATAAAGAGTATGATGAGCAAAAGTTGAGAGTTGACAGACATGGTTTTGGTCATTGTTGCAATTAATAGGAAGTAATAAAGAAATATAGGTTTCACATATAAATATACTATCTTGGACATCTTTTGTAATTGTGAGCACTCATTAAAATATGACATGCTAAAAAGTTGATGCTGGAAAGGGAAGGCAACATAATGAGTTATGTTTTCTTATATCCGAATGTAAGTTATATTGTCATGGATCCTCCAACATGCTGATCTTGCTTTTCCCTCTTATGCTAGCCAAATCCTTTGCACTAAGTAGAGATACTGCTTGTGCATCCAAACATCCCTTAAACCAGTTTTGCCATTAGAGTCCACCATACCTACCTATGGATTGAGTAAGATCCTTCAAGTAAGTTGTCATCGGTGCAAGCAATAAAAAATTGCTCTCTAAATATGTATGATCTTTTAGTGTGGAGAAAATAAGCTTTATATGAACTTGTGATATGGAAGAAATAAAAGTGACAGACTGCATAATAAATTTCTTTATCACAAGCGGCAATATAAAGTGACGTTATTTTGCATTAAGATTTTGTGCATCCAACCATAAAAGCGCATGACAACCTTTGCTTCCCTCTGTGAAGGTCCTATCTTCCCTCTGCGAAAGTCATGGTGGTCTTGACCTTTCCTTTTTACACCTTTTCTTTTTGGCAAGCACTTTGTGTTGGAGAAAGATCCATATATATATATATATATATATATATATATATATATATATATATATATATATATATATATATATATATATATATATATATATATCCACTGGATGTAGGTTATCATAAAGTATTATTGTTAGCATTACCCTTGAGGTAAAAGGTTGGGAGGCAAAACTATAAGCCCCTATCTTTCTTTGTGTCCGGCTGAAGCTTTTAACTCATAAGTATCGCGTGAGTGTTAGTAATTGTGAAATACTAAATGATAGTTGAGTATGTGGACTTGCTGAAAAGATCTTGTATTGACTCTTTCCGATGTTATGATAAATTGCAATTGCTTCAATGACTGAGATCATAGTTTGTTAGTTTCAATGAAGTTTCTGATTCATACTTTGCGTTGTGAACAAATTGTTACTTTGGCCTAAGAAATTATATGACAATATATGTTGTTGTTCTAAAGATGATCATGATGCCCTCATGTCCGTATTTTATTTTATCGACACCTCTATCTCTAAACATGTGGATATATTTTTGGATTTCGGCGTTCGCTTGAGTACAAGCAAGGTCTAAGCTTGGGGGAGTTGATACGTCCATTTTGCATCATGCTTTTATATTGATACTTATTGCATTATGGGCTGTTATTACACATTATGGTTCAATACTTATGCCTTTTATCTCTTATTTTACAAGGTTTACACAAAGAGGGAGAATGCTGGCAGCTGGAATTCTAGACTGAAAAGGAGCAAATCTGAGAGACCTATTCTGCACAACTCCAAAAGTCCTGAAAATTTACGGAGAATTATTTTGGAATATATAAAAAATATTGGGCGAAGAAAGTACCTGAGTGGACCCACTAGGAAGCCACAAGGGTGGGGGCGCGCCCTACCCACATGGGCACGCCCCCTGCCTTGTGGGCCACCTGGCAGGCCTTCGGTACCCATCTCTGCTATATGATGTGTTCTGACCTGGAAAAAATCATAAGGAAGCTTTTGGGATGAAGCATCACCGTTTCGAGGCGGAACCTGGGCAGAACCAATCTAGGGCTCCGGCGGAGCTGTTCTGCCAGGGAAACTTCCCTCCCGAAGGGGGAAATCGAAGCCATAGTCATCACCAACGATCCTCTCATCGAGAGGGGGTCAATCTCCATCAACATCTTCACCAGCACCATCTCCTCTCAAACCCTAGTTCATCTCTTGTATCTGATCTTTGTCTCAAAACTTCAGATTGGTACTTGTGGGTTGCTAGTAGTGTTGATTACTCCTTGTGGTTAATGCTAGTTGGTTTATTCGGTGGAAGATCATATGTTCAGATCCTTAATGCTATTCAATACCCCTCTGATTATGAACATGAATATGCTTTGTGAGTATTTACGTTTGTTCCTAAGGACATGGGAGAAGTCTTGTTATAAGTAATCATGTGAATTTGGTATTCGTTTGATATTTTGATGAGATGTATGTTGTCTCTCCTCTAGTGGTGTTATGTGAACATCGACTACATGACACTTCACCATCATTTGGGCCTAGGGGAAGGCATTGGGAAGTAATAAGTAGATGATGGGTTGCTAGAGTGACAGAAGCTTAAACCCTAGTTTACGCGTTGCTCTGTAAGGGGCTGATTTGGATCCACATGTTTCATGCTATGCTTAGATTTATCTTAATTCTTCTTTCGTAGTTGCAGATGCTTGTGAGAGGGGTTAATCATAAGTGGGAGGCTTGTCCAAGTAAGGACAACACCCAAGAACAGGTCCACCCACATATCAAATTATCAAAGTAACGAACGCGAATCATATGAGCATGATGAAAACTAACTTGACAGTAATCCCCATGTGTCCTCGGGAGCGCTTTGCTTTATATAAGAGTTCGTCCAGGCTTGTCCTTTGCTACAAAAAGGATTGGGCCACCTTGCTGCACCTTAGTTACTTTTGTTGCTTATTCCCGTTACGAATTATCTTATCACACAACTATCTGTTATCGATAATTTTAGTGCTTGCAGAGAATACGTTGCTGAAAACCGCTTGTCATTTCCTTCTGCTCCTCGTTGGGTTTGACACTCTTACTTATCGAAAGGACTACGATAGATCCCCTATACTTGTGGGTCATCAGTGAGTATACTTGTATAGCTAAAAGTTATATCAAGGCCTTCTAATATCTCTAGTTTTCACACATTGGCATTCCTCCAAGCCTCTTGTAAAGAAACTACAGAAAGTTGAACATGAAAAAACTGGAATGACCTAAAAAATCAAAAAATTGCATGAATCGGCCACCTCGAAAGACGAGAAATAAGGTTGTTTAACACATTGTGGTCACGCTCATACACTTTGCAAGAGGTAGGTTGTTGTCAAACCTCTACGCATTGTCGATCAACTGAGAGAAAAAACACAAAAGGTATGAGAATAAAAAAAATATGAGAACCCAAAACCACACCAAAATCGTCATCACTAACACCGACACGGAGAGAAACCTAAGGGATTGAGACAACCATGTGCTGGACCAAGAAATGTTGATCAACTAAGACATCACGACCTCCCCTGGCTCTACTGTGGTGTACATACCAGGAGGAAGAGGGCATTGAAGACAATTATTATGTACGACATAATGTCTCCAACGAGAAGATACTTCAAAAGTACACATATAGTACAAAGGGCTTAATTTGCACACTAAGCATCGGTTGTAGGTTGTGAGGGGTACCCGGATGCTAGCAAACAGATTAGTTGTAGATACTGTTCTCGCATGTGCTCACACAAATGGAAAGTATATGGTTAACTATTCTTTACATCCGCAAGCATGTATTCCACTGGAAAATGGTAACATTTTGTATTTAAACCATGATTGCATTCCTTTGTTTGCTTTTCTTTTGAAGTAATGCTTGGACATGGAGAACTGTAGGTCACATGTGCATCTTTGTTATTGTTGGGTTTGGGGAGAACCCTATACGATTGGTGTTATCTGGGGACTTCCAAGTCATGGAGTGTGCATCGAGCTCGTTTGAGAGGGTTTGAGCTCACCCAATAGCTGCCCGTAGTGAAGGGTGCTCGCACATTCATTGTCCAAGGCATTCGAAAATTCAGGTGACACATTCTTTCCCATGTCAGCATTGCTTAGTCTCCACCTCTCCAAGGGATTTTATCACTGTGAACTTCAGATTACATTTACATCTCCATCACTTGTGGTTATCTTTTTCCCTAAATCTTACTTGTCATACTGCTTGCTTGCTAGTTGTACCTTGTGTACCTTTATATCTGATTGTAATTCATCATACATGTTGTACCACTCTGTTGCATTTGTAGATAACTTAAAATTCCACACTTGCCTCTAATTAAAAATCAACTAAGATAAGCATAAAAAAGGTAGTGATGACCCACAAGTACAGGGGGTCAATCGTAGTCCTTTCGATAAGTGAGAGTGTCAAACCCAACGAGGAGCAGAAGGAATTGGCAAGTAGTTTTCAGCAAGGTTTCACTACGAGTGTTGTAAAGATAGTTTTGACTGTTTGATATATAGCAAGAAAATTCATAACAAGGCAAATAGTAAAAAAGTAAATAGGTGCAAAAAGTGGTCCAATCCTTATGTATGCTAAGGATAAGTCGGCGGTGTTTCTTATAATAGCTAAAATGCTCTCGGGCACACACGAAAATCCAGTCAAGTTACTTTCACCATGATTTCTCAAGTTACCATTCATTGCTTTGATAACTGTTGTGTGGATGGACCAGAGCTAAGGTATTGTTCTTGGTTAAGCAAATACGTACTTATGATTATACCCTCCATGTAAACATCTGAAAATACAAAAGAATTAATTAAGATAAGTCTAACCACAACATTAAACAAAAGGATCCAAAACTGTCCCTCATGGAACAATTCATAAACTGGGATTTAGTTTTCTATACTCTGGCAAACCATCATTTACAAACTAAATCGTCCCCTAGGCCCAAAGATGGTGAAGTTTCATGTAGTCAATGGTCACATAGCACCACTAGGGGAAGAACAACACAACATATCATCAAAACATTGAACGGTAATCAACTTCACATGATTACCAGCAACAAGACTTCTCCCATGTCCTTAAGAACAAATGAAACTACTCACAATATGGATTATGACCAGTAGGATATAAATATATGATGAACAATCTAAAATCAACAATCTTTCACCAATAAAGCTCCTATGCAGCAACAACAAGGTGTAATCAACACACATGAGCACTCTCAGGTACCAATATGAGGTTTGATACAAAGTTTGGTCACAAAGAAAGAACTACGGTTTGGAGATGACATGATATTGGTGAAGATTATGATCCCCATGATGATTGGAGTGTTGGTAACGATGAAGGATTTTCCGATTTCCCCCTCCAAGAGGGAAGTTTCCCGACAGAATCACTCCGTGCTGAGAGCAAAAGTGCTCCCCTAAAGTTTCGCCTTGCAGATGGCGGCGAAAAGTTCCGAAGATGTTTTTATGATTTTTTCTAGGGAATTTCTGAATTTATGGCCAAAGGGCATCAAGAGAGGAGCCATCAGGGCCCCACGCGGCCAGGGGGTGCGTCCAGGGGGTGGGCGCGCCACCAGGCCATGTGGAGGCCTGGTGGGTCCCCTCTGGCCCTATTTGCTCCATAATTCCATTTGTATTCTAAAATAACTCCTAAAAATAACCACTACATTTTGAGCTCTGAAGATTGCTTATTCTTTTGTTGCATTTTAGGTCTAGATTTCCATATGTCCCCAACCCCCCTCTCTTTTGTATTCATTGTGTTTTAAGAGAGACAAGGCATTGTAATTGCATCATAATGTGAAATGTATCATTGAAATAGGATAAATTATAATAGAAAAAAGTTTTGCAAAATGGATGTATCACTATATGAGTAGTCACATATCCACCCCCTCCAGTCGGGTTTTAGGGCATCTTTGATCCTTCAAGCCACCCATACTAAATACCTTTGATCTGGATCCGACTTCACTAGTCGGATGTGATCCGGGCCAAACAGGGGCCCATATGCTGAGCCCGTGACAGGTGCCTATATGCAGTGGAGGTGCCACACACGTATTCAGTTGATCGCTTTGACGTTTTTCGTTAGGGCTTTTCATGTGTTGCGACTAGCCACCTCCACTCGCCGTCGGCTGTACGATTGGACTATCAGCGAAGGGAGATGGATCACAAATCATTATCACTAGACACACATCCGATACACCTAGCCTAGCCCAACAGCAAGGCCCAAAAAACTTCATACATGCGCGCCACTGGACCACCCAGGATGAAAATCTTTTTTTGTCGCAATTTCTTGTCATAGAAGTAGGTGCACACTACATCCATGATGTTAGTGTGTTTGTCACTATTATCGTCATGAAAGTGTCGCTTTCATGACAACTTTTTTCACTAGGGGAAAAATGTGATGGATGTGCCTTTTTTATAGTGATTTGTTGTGTCACACAATTTTGCAAACTTGCCTAAGGTTAGTTTAATAGAATATGAGCCACAAGTTGGCAATCCTAAAAGAATCCGCTATGCTTTTTGACTTCATGTAAGGCTTTTTGGATAATAATTCACCAAAGCATCAATTTTTCCATGGTTACATGTACCATCATCGTCGACGCTAATGAACCAACTTAAATAAAATACATGCACACAATCCATATAACGGAATTAAATTCTAAAATTTGGATTTCAATTCAAAAATTGGGCAAAACCATTCCCTCGCTAAAAATTGATTCCCATGAGATAGAGCTTGACTCCACATTTGTAGTGCTAACAAGATGGACATGCAACCGATGCAAAGGCTTATAACCCAGCTGAGTATCTTCCCAAGCCTGATGCAGCGCCATGGACCAACCCATGTGCAGCCGTACCGTCCTGTAACGTAGCCGTGATGCCACCCTTCACCACAGCCACACATGGCGTCTAGCACGCCACATCTCTACCGCACGACCCGTGCAGCCGAGTCATCGCCCTTTGCCATAATGTCTCCAGAGCACACCGAAGTGGCATGGAGCGACCCGTATGCAACCATGCCATCACCCTCCGTTGTAGTTCCATCTCCCTCCACCGCAGTTGCACTCACGGGCGCCCAATCCACAGGCCGTCCTTAGTCGCCCTTTGCAACGCCTTCACCATCCATTACACACCGCCTCTTGCGCAGTCGCCACCGCCGCTAGGAGCTAGAGGATTGTGCCGTCGCCGCCGCTTGGGGTTTGGGGGAATCAGACGGGGAGAGAGACGAGTTGTGTCAGGAGAGAGACGAGTTGTGTCGGGAGAGAGACTCCCGGTTGGACCTTTTTTGTGTGCAGCATAGACAAGGCAATTTTGTCCATCTAAAAAATAATGACATGAATGAAATGGTAGAAGCTAATAGAAGTGACGAAAGTGTCACAAGGGGCATGAAATTTATACTTAATGTCATATATAAGGAAGAAACAAATTTTTGGTGTCAAATCAAATTGAGAAACAAAATTAAAAATGGTGTTAAAAAAAGAATTTTCTTGTGATTTTTGTCGCACCACGATAGCGCACGAGAACACACAGGGCCACGGCGCCGCAGCCAATCGAGGATGTCAACCCCACTTGCAAGCGACAGAAAAAGACAGCCCCACCATGTTTTCCAGAACGTCCCCCACCAAGCACGAACCGACCACACTCCACCCGCCCCATCCCCTCAAACCAACGCACGAGCGAAAACGAAACCCTCCTAAAGAATCTTTCTACACTTTTTTAGTGTATGTGATGCGAGATCTCAAAGAATCTTGCCTACGATGTGGCTTGAAACAACATAGTCGTTTAAATTGTCAAACTTTTCTAACCTTAGATGTGGCAACCTTAGACATTCTTCATTCACAAACCAAACATTCCTAAAACAAAGCTTAGTTCTTAGTTAGAACTTTGACTTTTGAGGGATCTACGAGAGTGCACACGCTTCAACGCCCTCTAGTTGTTTTTCGAGGAATTCCTTGTTTAACATTGTTTTAAATTTTGTTTCTTTATTTGACACTATTTTTTCTACATTATCTACCAAGTCTACATTTTATTTCCGTGTGATACTTCCGATCATTTAGACTACTAACAATGTTCAATGACACATGAAAAGATGACTTTACCCCTCGCGTGACTTGTGATTAGAATAATTGACCAAAGCATCAATTTTTTCATGGTTACATGTACCATCATCATCGATACCAATTGATAGAGGCAAAGGTGTCCTGTTTTTCGATGAGTGGTGATTATCATTTTCTATGGGAGTAGGCTTTGGCGATCCTACTACGAACGTGCGAGACGTCGCGCCTTAGCAATCGCTAAACCAACTTCTGAGCGTTATTGACCATGCCGGAGCACGATCAACCGGACCACGAGGGTCTATTTCCTACGAGCAAACGAAGAATAAGCCAGAAACAGAGATTGCAATCTAGATATTGCGAATATAAGAGGAAAGCTTTTTTGATAAAAGTGGGGTCCTGTGACGTCTTGGTCTGGTTGTTGAACACAAACGAAGTACGCGAAGTTGCAGCTATGTTGAACTTTAATCTAAGCAAAACCCAAGCAAAAAGCTACTATATTGATCTACTTATATAGGAGCAAGGGGTGGGGCCAAGGAGGTGGGAGGACGTCCCAAGGGAGCCTAAAACTAACCCTAGGTCGTACAATGCCCATGGGCCCAAGTGGAGGTGATGCAACACCTTCGGACTTGTACTTTGACTCGGATTCTGCTATAACATTCGATTGTTTCGTTAATATCTCAATGCTCCGGTTGAATTTGAAGGTGAATCCAATTGGGTTGGAAAGAGCACGAAATCTACTTTCCAACAAAAAAATCACCCAATTCGGAGTCCAGATGAAAGCGATCTTGGCGTTTTGAGTCAGGTATGTCTGTGTAGTCCGAATCTGAGTCCAGAACATGAGAGACTTGGACTCTATGTTCTCTTGGCCCAACAGTGACGTGAGAGGACTTTTTGAAAAGCACATAAACTTCTCTTTTCCCTTATCTTCGTATGTGGATTGTACAAATGTCCCATACACCTACACCTGCAATTAGACATGACACAAAAGTTTTTAATGTATTTTTATTCTGGATAACATAAATAAATTATTGCATAGTTTACATTAGAAATCACCTCACAAATATGCATGCATGCAATATTTTTGGTCGTATCCAAGGTAGTAATGTCCTCATCATCTTCCCCTTCTTGAAAACAAAGTTGTATTCGGCGTTGCTTAATATAAAATGTGGCTAACAAAAGAGACAAGGTGTACATGTTGTATATGTATATGTCATCCATTTTTACTTCCCTTGGTTTTTGGACATATGACACATGTATACATGTGTAACTTTCATAGTTCATAAGATATAAAGCCAAAATATTATCACAAGAAGTAGAAGGCATGAAAATTTTACAATTCAGTTTGCACACATAAGTGAAGCTCTTATTCATATCAAAAGATTGACAATGTTCATCATTAAACTATCCCAACATCAGTGAATAAACCTTACTTGCATCAAATTTACATGCTACAAAGTCATTTGACACAGAATCATCACCAAGATTAGAGGTCATATCAAAATGATTAAACATTGGTTCTTTTCCATCAATAGTTAATTCAATGGGTGCACTCAAAATGGTTGGTATTTTAGTTGTTTGATCACATGACTCATTCATGAAAGTAACATGATTCTCTAAAATAGGTGGTGTGCTCAAGTCAACAAGTAACTCTAACACATGATGTATTCAAGTTAACTAGGCATGCATCATTCTCACGTGAAGTTACATCATCAATACTGAGGGAGTCCTGGATTAGGGGGTGTCCGGATAGCCGAACTATCACCGTTGGCCGGACTCCTGGACTATGAAGATACAAGATTGAAGACTTCGTCCCGTGTCCGGATGGGACTTCCCTTCGCGTGAAAGGCAAGCTTGGCGATACGGATATGTAGATCTCCTACCATTGTAACCGACTCTATGTAACCCTAACCCTATCCGGTGTCTATATAAACCGAAGGGTTTTAGTCCGTAGGACGAACAACAATCATACCATAGGCTAGCTTCTAGGGTTTAGCCTCCTTGATCTCGTGGTAGATCTACTCTTGTACTAACCATATCATCAATATTAATCAAGCAGGAGTAGGGTTTTACCTCCATCGAGAGGGCCCGAACTGGGTAAAACATCGTGTCCCTTGTCTCCTGTTACCATCCGCCTAGACGCACAGATTCGGGACCCCTACCGAGATCCGCCGGTTTTGACACCGACATTGGTGCTTTCATTGAGAGTTCCTCGTGTCGTCATCTTTAGGCCCGATGGCTCCTTCGATCATCAACAACGACGCGGTCCAGGTGAGACTGTTCTCCCGGACAGATCTTCGTGTTCGGGCGGCTTTGCATGCGGGCAATTCACTTGGCCATCCGGAGCAGATCGAAGCTATGCCCCCCGCCATCAGGTCAGATTTGGGAGTTTGAACTACACGGCCGACATCCGCGGAGACTTCATCTTCGACGGATTCGAGCCACATCCAAGCGTGGCCGACTTGTCTCGATGGGCACGATCTAGCTCGCCGCGAACAAAGGCCACGGAGGCCGCACCAGCGTCCGCTCCAACCCTTAGCTCGGAGCCGACTCCCCCGATCGAGGACGAGTGGTTGGACACCGCCTCGGGGGCTACGATCTCTACGGTGATTGAGCCGAACTCCATCCCTGTCCTTTGCGAAGACCGTGACTCTAAGGTGCCGGACTCCTCTTCGACTCGAACCTCCGCTACCGCCAATCGAATCCGATTGGGTGCCGGTCATGGAGTTCACCGTCATGACATCTTTCAAAGACTCGTCCTTTGGTGACATCCTAAATTCACTAAAGTCTCTCTCTTTATCAGGAGAGCCCTGGCCGGACTACGGTCAGGAAGGTTGGGATGCAGACGACGAGGAAACTCAACGCCCACCCACCACCCACTTTGTAGCCATCGTCGAAAGCTTAAACGACGTGCTCGATTTCGACTCCGAAGACATCGACGGTATGGACGACGATGTAGGAGACAACCATGAACCAGCACCCATAGGATACTGGACAACAACCTCATCCCACGACGTATACATGGTGGATACACCTAAAGGAAGCGATGACGAGGAACAATGGGACGCTACGAAGGATCGCTCCCTTGAAAAGCAGTCAAAACGACAACGTAAACGCCGCAACAAGTCCCGCCTCGACAAAGACGGCAGCCGCACAGACCGAGCCATAGAGCAGGGCGAACCGGTGGACGACGAACATGCTATCGAGCAACCGTCCGAACAGGACAACTTGGATAAACAGCCCGTCCCCGGCGAAGATAACAGTCCGGATGATCTCACGCCGGACAAAGTGTTGGAGCAGAAGAACCTCCACAAAAGGCTCGTCGCCACTGCACGTAGCCTAAAAAAGCAGAAGCGGAAGCTCAAAACAGCGGAAGATGCACTCAGAATCAGATGGAGCAAAGTACTCAACACCGTAGACAAATACGGCGACAGTCGCCGAACAAAGAGCTACCCAAAGAGAAAACTACTGCCCGAATTTGATGAGCAGGCCGTAGAGCCCCCACAATCAAAAAACAAGGAGGCCACCCGGTCGGATGGACGACCCCATGGCAAACAGAGAGTGGCGAACGGCGCCGCACACAAGCCGACACGCGATCCGCATAAGGATTCGCATCAAAGGGATGGCCTAGTTAGGTCCATCTATGGGCTGAGGAAGCAAGCTCTTCCAAGCAACGCAACACGCCAAATATCTGAGCATCACGGCACACCCAAATATGGGGGTGCCGCATACCCCCTGTGTTTCACCGATGAGGTGCTGGATCACGAATTCCCAGCGGGATTCAAACCTGTAAACATAGAGGCATACGACGGAACAACAGACCCTGGAGTCTGGATTGAGGATTACATCCTCCACATACACATGGCTAGAGGAGATGATCTCAACGCCATAAAATACTTACCCCTCAAGCTCAAAGGGCCAGCCCGGCATTGGCTCAAAAGCCTCCCTGAAAATACCATTGGAAGTTGGGAAGACCTCGAGGATGCTTTTCGGGCAAATTTTCAAGGGACTTATGTCCGTTCTCCGGATGCAGATGATTTAAGTCATATAACTCAACAACCCGGAGAGTCAGCCCAAAATTCTGGAACAGGTTCCTTACCAAAAGAACCAAATAGTCGACTGTCCGGACGCTTGAAGCCTTAGCAGCTTTCAAACACAATGTCCGAGGCGAATGGCTCGCTGACACCTCGCCAGAGAAGCCGAGAACCATGGCTGCACTAACAAGCCTCATGACCCGCTTTTGCGGGAGAGGATAGTTGGCTGGCAGGATGCAGTACCAGCGACCCAAGTACATCCGAAGTAAGGGATGGAAATGGAAAACCACGACGTAGCAAAGACCAGCGCCGGACAAAGGGAAACAGCCCGAAGAGCATGGTAGTCAACGCCGGATTCAGAAGCTCCCGGCAGAATCATAAAAAACTGCCCCTCAAGGACAGCCGCGACGGGCTATCCAACCTAAACAAAATCTTGGACAAAATATGCCAAATCCACAGTACTCCCGGGAAGCCTGCAAACCATACCCACAGAGATTGTTGGGTCTTCAAGCAGTCCGGCAAACTCAATGCCGAACACAAGGGGCTCGACACACCAAGCAAGGACGATGACGAACCCCACAAGCAGAGCACCGGAAAGCAAAAGAATTTCCCACAAAAAGTCAAAACAGTGAACTCACTTCAAGTGACAAAAGGGAAAAACAGAGCGGCGTCCATAGAAACACGTGCCGCACGGTCTATCCCAGCAGAGACCCAACGATGGTTGTCAAAACCAATCACCTTCGATCATCAGGACTACTCCGGAAGTATCCGGAACGCAGGATGGACTGCCTTGATATTAGATCCTATAATCGACGGACTCCAATTTACTCAAGTCCTAATGAACGGAGGTAGCGATCTAAACCTTCTATATCAGGACACAATCCGCAAAATGGGGATAGACCCAACCGAAATTCGCCGTAGCAACACCTCCTTCAAAGGGGTAATGCCAGGCCCATATGCCCATTGTACGGGCTCCCTACTGCTAGAAGTTGTGTTCGGGTCATCTGACAACTTCCGTCGCGAAAGGTTAACCTTCCACATCGCCCCATTTGAAAGTAGCTATCAAGCACTACTGGGACGTGAAGCTTTCGCCCGCTTTAATGCAATACCGCATTACGCATCTCTTACACTTAAAATGCCCGGTCCACGCGGCATCATCTCATTAAAAGGGAGTACCAAGTGTTACTCGAGACGGAAGAACGTGAGACTGCCTTGACAGCCCCACACTAATCCGCCCGCTAATCAAAGCACTGAATAGGTCATTGAACCCGGACATGGCTAGACGAGTCCGTGTAAACATATAAAGGCCTACTAGCGGCATACCCCGCATAAGGGGTTGCACGCATGTACAACAAGAGACAATAAAGCTCAATTTTGTTCACTTTTTCGAACCGCACTCTGTTTATTTAATATAAAGTACATTTTTCGCACGGTCCTTTTTCTTTTTAACTAAGTTCTTCTCTTTCACAGATGAACACCGTGCTACACCCGTCCAGGATACGGCACAACGGAGACACAGGCGCAGACGTGCAGTAGGGACCCGTTGCAAGGATTCTTTTCAGATTAAAACCTTGCGTAAACCTTTTTTACTATCTCTTGTTGATACACATCCCCCGGCTTCTTGCTATAATCGAGGAGGAGGCTGGCATTTTGGCGTCAGCCGCACCAGAATTTTTATGCGTGCACGGACACGGGGCTTAGGGCATTACTCGCCCGCTTTCATAAAGACCGAATACCTTAGGGAGTGTTCGCATCTCGAGTTAGGCCTTATATGCATCAGCTCGAATCATGTCTTTGGTCAAATGTTGGGTTTGCCTGCTCCCATGTTTTGGTACCTTACGTTCCGTTATATCGGCTAAGGTAGCACTGGGAGAACCACTGCGATTGTGCCCCGGTTGAGCTGGGTTGATCACCTCAGTGGAGAAAGCTAAAACTGACTGTCATGATATAGCGTGAGACTGGTCAACCACTCGATGACCCACAGGAATGTTTAGAATTCCCCCGCATTGACGAAGGACCGTTTCCCGGTCAGGCACATACGCGCCCCGAATTCGGGAGAGCGCGGTGCCCCTAGGGGCTATATAGTAGCCCCACCATCGAACTCCTATGGCTAAGTGAAAGTGATAAAGCATTATAGTCCGGTTGCCTAGTTTGCTACGCTATCACCTCCTTCACAGGACCAAGACGTTGGATTAAGTGTGAAAATGCACCTTTTTTGCAAACACCCCCGCACTATGTGCGTGGGGGCTGAAGCCAAAGACTGCCATCTTTCAAGTTATATACACATATACATCAACGGTCACATAGGAGGCATTTTAATACTTGAACGCACAAGTATAAAAAGCTATTATATTATATTGAAACATTGTTTTCACAAATCATACATGTCATTAAAGCATAACATCCTTCGAGCACTGCGTCTCTATTACACGAGCGCCCTGCAGGACTTCCTCAAAATAGTGCTCGGCAGGTACTCGGCTTCTGTCCAAATCTTGGGATGCAACTTCGGTGGCCTTCATCTCCGCCCAGTATGTCTTGACACGGGCAAGAGCCATCCGCGCACCCTCTACACATGCTGACCGCTTCATTGCATCGATATGCGGCACCGCACCAAGGAACTGTTGCACCAAGCCAAAATAACTCTTCGGCTTGGGGCTTTTCGGCCACAAATGAGTCATGACAGCCTTCATGGCAAGTCCGGACAACCTATTCAGCTCAGCCCATTCGGCCAAACGATCGGTTAATGAAAGTGGACGCTCCGGACTATGGAACTGCGACCAAAAAAGCTCTTCCATTCCGTGATCCTTTTGACCTCGGAAGTGTTGGGCCGCGTCTGCGGCACTCGCCGCCAAGTCCAGATAAACATGCTCTGCACCCCACAGCCGGTCCAATTGAGCATACCTAGGATCTGTGAATTTCCTCCGCAACAAAAAGGTCTTTCCAGCCGCAATATCTTCGGCCTGACGCAGCTCCTCCTTCATAGCTCTCATTGCAGAGCGAGTATCCTTGGCCTCGGTGGCGGCCTTCTTCAGGTCCTCTTGTTTCGCTCGATCTTCTTTTTCAAGAAGCTCGCAACGGTCAGTAGCATTCTTCAATTTCATGGCCATATCGGCCATCTCTTTCTTGCTTTGGCAGTGAGCAGCCTATTCGGCTTTTAGCTCTGCGGCCGCCTTTAAAGCAGCCGCATCACTTTTTCTGGCTTGCTCCTTGGCTCGGGCGAAGCCCGCTCAAGGCTCTCCATAGCAGCGGCACCATCTGCATTAAGCATACATGTTGTAAGGCATGGGCGTCAAGCTCCCTTACCAGGTGTCCGCGGAGAAGTCGCATACCTTGTGACTCGTCAAGCCGCTTGTTAACAATCGTGATGTCCGCATCCGCCACGTCAAGTTGTCGCTTCAGTTTGGCAAATTCATCAGCCCTGCTAGCCACCGGACGCTTCGCCACCTACATAGGAAGAGCACATATTATACCTGGGGTTATGATACTCGGCGTGCCGTCATTTTTGACACCGCACCAAGTCTCAGGGGCTACTATCTATACAGGGCGCATTCTATATGCAAAACTGTCAGAAGGTACATCATTTTGCGTACCTCAAAACCCGTCAGTAAACTTACGCCGGCTTCATGCAATCCGCTCTTAGCGGATGAAATCCTTTCAATCACCGTACCCATTAACGTACGGTGATCTTCTGAGATAGATGCTCACCCGAGCAGATCATTCAGCTCCTCCGACCGTACACCCGTTGGTGCCGGACTCGTCCGGTGGCCTTTTTCAAAGGTCGGACATGGAGGGCTTTGAGGGGACATATGGCTGCCTTCTGGCCCCGCCGGATTCGGAGAAGCCCTCCGCGACGACACCTCAGGGTCGCCCGCCTCACATGACGGTACGGCAGGCGGAGGCGTTTCGCTCTCCATCATCTCCGGATCAAGATCCTCAAGACGAAGCTCACTGCTGTGAAGGGCTGAGATCCGAACTACTGTAAAACTTTCGTTACCTTCAGAAATAAAACGGGATGTCTCTCATTTAATAAAAACGCCTTTACTTACGGCTCTTTGGAGGGCCGATCTCCTTGGGAAATAGTGCGGCCGGGCATCTCCCGCCGCAGACCCTCCGCGAAGATTTCTTCCTCTTCGAGGCTTTGGCCTCCAATCTTTAGAAGCGGTCCTCTTCTCCCCTTGGAGGAGGGATTCTCGATCCCCCTTTCTTGATGGCCTCCTTCACGGAGGTAGTAGTTCCTTGTTCCCCTTCACCTTCTTCAAAAGGCACAGCCTCTAGCATCTTAGTTAATACCGATCCGCGTGATCTCGTGGAGGGGGCCGACACCGATCAGTTTGCTTTTGCTATCCACTCCTGCTTAAAGGATAGCTCTTTTAAGGGCAAGTATATGACAAATATGCGGATAGCATGTCAGGCACAGACTACTTACTTGAGTATCCGGCGATTGCAGCTCATACCAAGGCCCACGGTTAAGTCCGGACACATTGCTTGTGATCCAAGAACAGTTGGTACATCTCCACAGGCGTTATGCCCATAAAATGTTGGAGAGTTTGTGGTCCCTCCGGATTAAACTCCCACAGCGGAGGGGGCGGCGCTTGCAGGGCAAGGTGCGCATTTAATCAGCATGACCTGCGCTACTACGACCAGATTGATCTCTTTCTTGAGGTCTCGAACACGGCCCCGCAATGAGGAACGCCCTGGACGGTCCCCAGCCGAGCCCTTTATTGACCCATGACGCCCGCCGCAATGGAGGACCCGAGGAAGGCAGGTGGCGCCGCCCATTTGGTGCCCCCAGGAGCGTGATATAGAACCACCTGTTGCCATAAATCGAGCTCCTCTTGAAAAGAGCCCTCGGGCCATGGAGCATCCGCATTCTTGCTTATAACAGCCCCTCCGCACTCTGCGTGATGCCCCTTGATCATCTTCGGCTCCACTTTGAAGGTCATGAGCCACAATCCGAAGTGAGGGGTAATGCGGAGGAAGGCTTCACATACGACAATTAATGAACGACGAGATGTGGAGGATGGACTCCGGATCCAAGTCATGGAATTCCAGTCCGTAATAAAACATGAGCCCCCTCACAAAGGGGTCCGTCGGGAAGCCTAAACCCCGAAGGAAGTGAGACACGAATACCGTGCTCTCACCGGGCTCGAGAGTGGGAACAACCTGCCCTTGAGCAGGCAGCCTATGCGAAATTTCGCCGGTTAGATACCTGGCGTGTCTCAGCTTTAGCACATCTTCTTCCGTGACGGAGGAAGACATCCACCGGCCGTGCAGGGTGGAGCCGGACATCGTTGAAGGTCTGAAGCGCCTAACTCTGGAGCTTTGGGTGTTGGAACTCGAGGCGAGGGGCGAACTCGATTGAGATTGAAAGAAAGGAGCAGGCCTTGGTCTCATTATAAAGAGGTTGAATACCAAGAGCCCACCCCGTGACTGTTTGGGACTCGCCTTCGATGGAGGAGGCGTGCCAACGGGCACGACTGGGTTACCCACGCCCGTATTGATGAGAATCCCGGAATAAGGGGGCATGATCTCCGCTTTGATAAGACGTGCCAAGGAAAACTCCTCGCTAAACGCGCTGAGGTGGAACAGTAAAAACGATTCGTATAAAGTCCTGGCCGTGGTGCGATGTCACGCTGCAGAATACGTCAGCAGATCTGTGCAAAAGTTATTCTCTCTACGGTGGTATGTGGAACTTGTTTTGCAGAGCCGACACTATCCTTGTGTTCAAAATCTTCTATGAAGTATTCGAAGAGGAACCCGCCTTTGCAATGCCGAAGACAATATGCGCGACGGACTCGTCATTGAAGCCTGGTTCAGGGCTACCGAGGAGTCCTCGATTAGGGTGTCCGGATAGCCGAACTATCACCGCTGGCGGACTCGACTATAAAGATACAAGATTGAAGACTTCATCCCGTGTCCGGATGGGACTTTCCTTGGCGTGGAAGGCAAGCTTGGCGATACGGATATGTAGATCTCCTACCATTGTAACCGACTGCTTAACCCTAACCCTATCCGTGTCTATATAAACCGGAGGGTTTTAGTCCGTAGGATCTAACAACAATCATACCATAGGCTAGCTTCTAGGTTTAGCCTCCTTGATCTCGTGGTAGATCTACTCTTGTACTAACCATATAATCAATATTAATCAAGCAGGAGTAGGGTTTTACCTCCATCGAGAGGGCCCAACCTGGGTAAAAACATCGTGTCCCTTGTTTCGTTACCATCCGCTTAGACGCACGCTCAGACCCCTACCGAGATCCGCCGGTTTTGACACCGACAAATACCTTTACTGTTACATTGTCACAAAGACGTAGCTAATTTAGGTACGGACGATGACAATGTACCATACACTTGAGATGGTGTCGCGCTCACAATCTCAGGTGTGGCTGCTCTAGTAGGTGCAACGGTGGAGGAACCAACCAGTGGCGGTGATCATGAACTGGAATAGTAGTTGTTGTAGTCACCCAATGAATCCTCCTGTATCTCTATCTCAAACGTACAAGCACGAACATACATACTAGTAATGCAACGAGGAATATACTGAAATCTTGCGCAAATATCATGGTTCAAACCACCAAAAATCTATTCATTGTATCATCCTCAGATTCTTCTATGTCACAATGATGCATACAAGATTTGAACTCTTGGTAGTAAGCGTGAACAGTGTTACTGCTTTGTTTTAATTGTTCCAATTTGTGAAGCAATTCATGACGATAGTAAGGAGGAAAAATTATTGTCTCATTATAACTTTCAAATCTCTCCAAGTTGTCGGTTGGTTATCAATGTTTTTATTACAATGTACATTCCACCAAATAGAAGGAAACCAGTAAATGCTCCAGTGGTAGCTCGTACTCTCTCAAGTTCATAAATATCATGGTGACTAAAAAATTGTTCTACTTGAAGCTCTCAAGCTAGATAAATAGCAGGATTAAATCTACCCTCAAATGACGGTAAAGGGATAACCTGACCATGTTCTTGTGTGTGTTGTCCTGCCTCTCATGATGGCGAAGATGTATCCGTCGTCCAAGAACTTCTATCTCCGGAACCTGTCATGATTAGTAGAAACAAGAAACAAAATTCAAGAATAATGTTCCTATGAACTACTAGGATGTGGTGGTAAAGCACTCACAGTAAAGCAAATATCAATATCTTACAAGTTTTTACCATGCTACAGGTGGTGACAGGCAACCGTCGGTGTCAAATAACTCCGAAGATTGAGTAAAGCGATTGCCAGGGGAATGTAGGTATACACAGTGTAGAAATATGTGGAGCTTGGAAGGCTTAAATATTTGGTAGCGGAAGATTAGCAATAATCAATTCAGAGATGCAATGTTGAATAAACGCTCAACGACAATACTGTGCTAGTCCTAGGCTAGACCGGACTAGATACGAGAGCCTGAAACACTAATGAGGTCGTGGTGTAGCACAACTATAGCATCAATAAAGGATAGGAATTAGCTTTGTACAGCAAGTGTTAGATAATGTTTATATGTAGTTCTATGTATACTCTATATATTGTATTTGTACACTTCATGTACCCTTATATATATGAGATAGCCACACCCATATTGGATGTCGAGCAGTTTCCCAGAAATCATAATTGTTTACATGGTATCAAATTATGTTACGAACATGTCTTCCGCCGCCGCTACTGCCCAAATCCCATCTGCCGCGGCCGGCGCCGCACCAGCCGCCGCCGCCACCGCCCCGCCGCTGCTCCGGTCCACGGCACTCGGGCCGGTGCGGTCTCTCCGTTCCTTGCGTCATCCCCATTGGCCTCCATCATGGGTGCTGCCGCTTCGGCTGTCGCCGCACCGGCTGCTACGCGGGACGCCTCACATGACGCTACGTCCATGCATAGCCAGCTGTGGCTGATTCCCTACGAGGCCACTACCTCCACGCATAGCCAGTCGTGGCTGATTTCCTACGAGGCTACTACCTCCATGCATGTCGCCTCGCAAGCCCATGCGGCTCCTGCCGTGCCCGCGGTGCCATCCCAAGCGTCGCCCACTGTCTACGGTACGTGGCCAGTGGCCTCCTACGATGCATGGCCTCCGGCGCCTGGGTCGGCTGTGTCCTACGCGGCAGCTAACCTGGCTCCACACGGTGCGTCTTTCACAACTTCTAACAACGCAGCTGCCGCTACTACGGCGCCCTACAACACTACACAAGCAATTTACAACGGGTACCAGTCGGCTCCTCCGATCGAGTCGTACTATGGTTCTTCCCCGGCATCGTATCCTCTGTCGTCTGCTGCTCCTTCGACGGAGCTCGTTCACATCTCACCGACGTCTGGTGGTGATCCGCGTCAGGGTTACTACGTGTCTCCTCTGCTGGGTCATGTCACCACCGCTGCACCGTTCTACTTCGCGCAACTAATCCCAGTGAAGCTCACGACGAATAACTACTTATCATGGCGGGCACAGGTGTTGTGGCGTCTCCGCAGTCGCTACTTGGAGTGCTTTGTTGATGGTACTCTGTTGTGCCCTCCGCCATATCATCCGGGGCATCATGCGTGGGTGGCTCAAGATCAAGCCATCCTCTCTGCCATCCAGTCCTCTCTCACGGAGGGAGTCTCATCGCTGGTCATCTTCGCCACTACATATCGGGACACGTGACAGCTCTTCATACCAGTTTTGCTTCGCAATCTCAGGGGCGGGCTCATGCTATTCGCACTGCGCTTGGGGAGGTGAAGCTTCATGAGCTGATCTCACCGTCACCGACTACTTCAACAAGGTGACGGGTATGGCTGACACACTTGCCTCCATTGGCAAGGCTCTTGGTCCAGAGGAGTTCACCTCTTATGTGCTCAACGGACTGAGTGACGACTATGATAATTTGGTGGAGAATATCAATGGTCGTGACACCCCCATCCAGCCGCATGAGTTATATGTGTGCCTTCTTGCCATGGAATAGCGCATCCAGGCTCATCGCTCTACGCCGAGTTTCCCTTCCGCCAATGCTGCAACGCGTAGGAAGGGCAAGCCCTGCAAGCCACCGCGCCTAACTCGCGTAACACCACTACCTCCACGGGAGGTCGAGTTCGTGCCTGCTGCCCTTCATGTGATGCTCAGGTCCCTTGCCAGCTGTGTGGACTTGATGGTCACCTTGCCTCTCGGTGTCATTGTCGCTTCAAGCAGGATCTCTTGGGGATCGGGAACAATGCTAAGGGTAATGAGAAGTAGGCTGCCCTGGCGAGTCATGAGCAGGGGCATACTCCTTCCTATCCGGTTGATGCATCTTGTACATGGATATGGGAGCTACCAATCACCTGACGGGTGATATGGGCAAGCTCTCTAAGCAGGAGCCCTACCGTGGACACAACCAGGTTCGCACCGCTAATGGGGAAGGTATGCACATCTCACATATTGGTCAGGCATCATTTCTTATCGATCCACACAATTACGTCTTCTTAATGTCCTTCGTGTTCCCTCTGTTTCATGTAGTTTTCTTTCAGTTCCTAAACTTACTCGTGAGAATAATGTTCTTGCTGAATTTCATCCTTTTCATTTTTTTGTTAAGGACCGGGACACGAGGGACGTACTCCTTAGAGGTCAATTGAGCCACAATGGTCTCTCTGCACTTGATGTGCCACCAGTTCCTAGTGCTTTCAGTGGTGTTCATGTGTCTCCATCACATTGGCATGCGCGCCTTGGTCATCCTGCCAATCCCATTGTTCACCATGTACTTCATCGTCATGAGCTTCCAGTTGTGTCCAATAAGCATGTTGATGCAGTTTGTGATGCCTGTCAGTAGGGAGAGAGTCATCAACTTCCTTTTTCTGATCCGAGTCGTGTAGTCAATAAACCGCTTGAACTTGTGTTTTCGGATGTATGGGGCCATGCCCAAACCTCTGTTAGTGGTCATAATTACTATGTCAGTTTCCTTGATGCTTACAATCGGTTCATTTGGCTTTATCTTCTTAAATGCAAGTCTGATGTGTTTAATGTTTTCTTTCAATTCCAAGCACATGTTGAGCATCATCTCAGTCATAAAATCATTCATGTGCAGTCCGATTGGGGGAGGGGGGTGAGTATCACAACCTCAATGCATTCTTTAATAAGCTTGGAAATACACATCATGTGTCTTGTCCTCATACACATCAGCAAAATGGTGTAGCTGAGCGTAAGCATCATCATATAGTTGAGACTGGTCTTGCTTTGCTTGCCCATCCTCCGTTCCTTTTCGGTTTTGGAGTGATGCATTTTCCACCACATGCTTTCTCATTAACAGACTCCCTACACGACTCCGTCAGATGAAAACACCACTTGAGCTCTTGCTGAATAAAGTTCCTGATTATACGTTTCTCAAGGTCTTTGGGTGTGCGTGTCGGCCACATTTTCGTCCATATAACCAACGCAAGTTGGAGTTTCGGTCTAAACAGTGCGTGTTTCTTGGTTATAGTTCTCTTCATAAAGGGTACACATGTATTCATGTTCCCTCTAACCGCGTCTACATCTCACGTGATGTGGTGTTTGATGAGAATGTTTTTCCTTTTTCCGCACTTACGGTAACCTCCACCACTCCCACTACACCTAAGAAATCTGTTTTACCTTTGCCTGGTCAATTTGTTGATGCTGCATACACCCCCTTGTTGCTACCTAACCATGGTGCAGGTATTGTGCGTGGAGCACACCTCGAGCTTCTGGATGAGCAGCCGCCTGCGTCCCCTCAGACGTTCGTCGAGCCCGCTCGCGACGCTCCTCCGTCACCTGGGTTGCCGACGAGGCTGGTCGAGCCGAGCCCTACTATCTCAGTCCAACATGGGGCTGGCCACGCACTGGCCGAGCCAGTCGAGCTGGCCGAGCCAGCTTCGCCCAAGCCCGCATGTGCCGCGGGGGCCGAGCCGGCGTCCCCGCCCACGTTGGCTTCGCCCGAGCCGGCTTCCACGGCTTCCTCGTCAGGCCGGTCGCCTGGCGCGACTGTCTCTATGTTTGGGGAGTGGTCTGCATCGTCATCACCTTCTTCACCGACCCCGTCTTCGCCGCCACCTTCGCCGCCTATCTCTATTCTACGTCCTCGTACGCGCATTCAGAATGGTATTGTTCAGCCGAAGGAGCACACTGATGGCACAGATGCGCGGATTGCGGCGTGTATGGCACAGATAGATGCCGACCCCACTGCTAAGCCTCGGCATTTTTAGGCGGCTCTTCGGATTCCTCATTGGCGCAGTGCCATGGAGCAGGAGTTTCAGGTACTACAGAGGAACGATACTTGGCGCTTTGTTCCTCCTGTGTCTAGTGTCAACATCATTGACTCCAAGTGGGTGTTTAAGGTAAAGAAGCATGCTGATGGTTCTATTGAGCGATATAAGGCACGGTTGGTGGCTAAAGGGTTTAAACAATCATATGGTCTTGATTATGAGGATACCTTCAGTCCAGTTGTTAAACCTACCACCATTCGTCTGCTTCTGTCCTTGGCTGTTGCCAAAGGGTGGTCTTTGCGTTAGCTTGATGTTCAGAATGCTTTTCTCCATGGGGTCTTGGAGGAAGAGGTTTACATGCAGCAACCTCCAAGTTTTGTTGATCTTGCTCGTCCACATCATTTGTGTCATCTTGTTAAGGTGATTTACGGACTTAAGCAGGCTCCTTGTGCCTGGCATGCCCGACTTGGCTCGGTTCTTCGACATCTTGGATTTGCTCCGTCCACTGCTGACACGTCTCTGTTCATGTTCCATCATCCTAAGGTTACCATGTACCTACTGGTTTATGTTGATGACATTATTCTTATCAGCTCCTCAGTGACTGCCGCTGATCGTCTGTTGTCTGCTCTGAGTGGTCATTTTGCTTTCAAGGATCTGGGTGCTCTCCATTACTTCCTTGATCTGGAGGTTTCACGGTCCCCTACTGGCCTGACTCTTACTCATCATAAGTATTCCTTGGACTTGTTGCGATGTGCTGGTATGTTGCAGTGCAAGCATGCTACCACCCCTATGTATGCGACTGATCGGTTATTAGCCTTGGATGGTGCCTTGCTTCCTTTAGATGATGCTCCAGAGTACCGCAGTATTGTTGGTGGCTTGCAGTACTTGACTATCACACGGCCGGACATCTCCTATGTGGTAAACTGTGTGCGCCAGTATTTTCATGCTCCTCGGAGTTCACATTGGTCGGTTGTGAAGCGTATACTGCATTATCTCTCTCATAATGTCTCCTATGGCTTGCATCTTCGGTCTTCCTCCTCGAGTGTTCTCTCGGCGTTCTCTGATGCATATTGGGCTGGGAGCCTGGATGACCGGCGATCAAAGGGGGGCTATGTTGTCTTCTTTGGTTGCAACTTGATCGCCTAGAGTGCGCGCAAGCAGACCACAGTATCTCGAAGTAGCACTGAAGCAGAGTACAAGGCGGTTGCCAATGCCACGGCGGAGCTCATCGGGATACAATCTCTATTGAGAGAGTTGGGAGTCTCTCAAGAGCAGCCACCAGTTCTTTGGTGTGATAATATTGGTGCGACGTATCTTTCATCTAATCCAGTTTTTCATGCTCGTACCAAGCACATCGAAGTTGACTATCACTTTTTGAGGGAAGGTGTTGCACAGAAGCTTCTTCATATCAAGTTCATCTCCTCCAAAGATCAACTTGTTGACATCTTCACGAAGCCACTTTCACAACCTCAGTTTGAAGGTTGTAGGCGCAATCTTAACTTGCTTTGTACTTCAGGCCACAGTTAAGATTGAGGGAGGGTGTTAGATAATGTTTATACGTAGCTTATGTGTATACTTTGTATATTGTATTTGTACACTTCGTGCACCCTTGTATATATGAGATAGCCACACCCATATTGGGTGTCGAGCAGTTTCCCACAAATCATAATTGTTTACAGCAAGATATAAGTGAATATCACAATGGTAGTAAAGATAATGATGAGAAACAACTACCAAGTAGGATATACCAACAACTCTCTCTCTCTCTCTCTCTCTCTCTCTCTCCAACTTTTCTCCGGAAAAGTTTGTGCCAATTTTTGATAATTTTTCTACAGAATGATATTGACTCAAGCTTTCCAATGCAAAAGGAATCACTCAATTCCGAGTTGACATGAGGAGTCAAAAAATTATAAAACTGGCCTAAAAACTAGAACAAGCTGTGTTCGCAAACTTCGGAGGGCAAAAAGACCTATTTCTAAGCCGATTTCGAGGTGCCAAATATTGAACTTGCTTATGCAACTATTCAGATGCGGCTCATCGCTAGCTTTAATTTGAGTACTCGCAGAACCAAAATGGACTTCGTATGAGAAATATATGCCTGTTTTACTGAACAGTGCGCAAAACAGATTAGAATCCGAATTCAGGAACGAGATTGAATCTAGATAGATCCGAATTTTTTTCCTCTTTCTTTTTCTCACACTTTTTTCCTTTTCTTTCTTTCTTTTTTTTCTCTGACTTCTTTTTTACTTTTTTTGTCTCTCTTTTTTCTCTCTCCCTCTTTCCAAAATAAACTAGATAAGATGCAGATTGGATCAAGCGAAGATTTAAACAACCTCAACTATGATTATGACAATGAATGATGGGTAGCACGTGGTGGAAATTGATGGATGTGGTCTTGTGGTGAGAGATAGCTTCTCCACCATCTCCATGCTAGACAAGTTGTTGCAACTCCCTCCATCAATGATGACGCAGACATAATGTTCCTTCACAACTCCCTTTGTGTGAAGCAAATCGTGTCTCTGATTTTTCTTAGCTTGTGTTACCTGCACACTCAAAACACGTTGAGCAACTAAACTCTCATACCCATCAGCAACTTCAACAGCCATGTATTGCGTCTCATGTTCAGAATCATCTACATCATGCGTTTGACACCACCTGGCAATCGCTCTGTCTAAGCTTTGGTAGTTTTGACTACAATGATTGCCGATCACCACCTGCTGCTGGGTAAGAACTGGTAAGAATTGGAGATTTGCTTGAAGAATTTGTTACACGCCACCACCGCCACTTTCTAGTACTCTGTAGGATCATACTTTGTGTTTCTATTGCTGCTAACCATGGCAGGACCATAAGCCGACGAGATTGACTGGGAGAACATGAGGAAGAAGGTGCTTCATGATAAATTTCAGCAAATGTTGGGATCAACAGGCGAAAGACGTGATGGCCAGCTTTGGGAAGGCACCAGAGAGGATTGATGACATTTATAATACCTAAATAGTTCATCATCACTATCCTATTTCTCTTAACATGCAGCCTATCAACGTCACCACACATGCCCCACACATGTACTACTTCATTTTCTAGACATGCACTCATCCCACGTCAATATTCGTGCCATGTAAGCAAAACTGAACAAGCGCATGCATGTCATGCGTTGAGTTTCGACCTTCCCTCAATTCAAAAAAATAAAAGAAGTTTTGACCGTCCCTTTCTCCTCAGTAGTAGCGATCAGGCCTCTTTCCCTATTAATTTTTTGAGACAACCTCACGAAACTTTGTTAACCCGTCACAATGTTTACAGGGATGAATGGAAGATCTCCCGGTTGGCCTAACCAAACATGACGGCCAACCGTGAGGGAGAGAGAGTGTTTCGCTAGATTGTGAGTCTCATAGTTTGAGCTCCTAAATTCATGACCTATATTACATGACAGAAAACTTGACAAATGGGCCGATATCTCACGAAGAACAACTCCATAGGTGGCTAGCTTGCCATGATGCAGATCATCAACAACTACGTTGCAGTCATAGGCAACCTGAATGTGTCGGGCATATAGATCATCCGCTAACAAGAGAGCTTCTCTTATAGCTAGAGCTTCGAGCGTTTGAGGATCTGTGATGTGCTTGAAAAAAATCGCTGAGGCCCCAAGAAAAGCGCCATAATAGTCCCTACAGACTGCACCCACTGCACCATGCTTCCTCCTCATGGCCACTGCACCATCGGCATTGATCTTAACACACCCTTAGTTTGGCGGTACCTAGGTTGAACTTCGCATAGCTCTCCGTGGTGCCTCTTGCTTCTCCCTCTTGTTGACTATCTCCAACTCTGACAAAAACTTGTTAAGAAAAGCATCGGTAGCATGTGGAGACAGAAAGATGTCTTCATGAATTGCCTTCCTCCTTGCAGCCCAAATTGGCCATGTAGTTACGACAACATGAATGAAATCAGCAGCATCTAGTGTTTCATGTAGAGCAAATAACCAGTCCTTTGCGTTTTCTTCTTGGTGTGTGATGATTTTCTCGACCAGCTCCTCGGGCGCGAGTGCCCACACGCTCCTAGATAGCACACACGTGAGAAGAGCATGTCTCCATGCGTCCCTGGTCCACACAAGCAGCATGAACCTATATCGGCCATGTGGCGATGATGGAGAACTTCTCCACTGGGCATCGAATGCCTTGCTAATCACCAGAGAAACATACAGAGTTTTGAGGGTACCTGGATATGCCATAGAGTGCTCCAAATTCTGTTGTCCTGCCCCGTGGATGAGCTGTCAGCCTCGTTCTACCAGCCATCTCTGCTTGTCTTCGTCCTCAGGATCATCCGGTACGCCGAGCGGACAGTGAAACAACCAGTAGCCTCTTCATGCCAAGCCCAAAAGTCTGGCAGTCTCCGCGTACACACTGGTATTCTTAGAATCTCGTTTGCATCAACATGGATAAAAACTGAGCGAACCAGCGCTCCATTCGATTGTGCTGAGGTAGTATCAATAAGATCAAATACTTGCCATGGTGGATCGGGCACTAAGGATGTAATTGGCCTTTTAAAACTGTCACGAGGAATCCAATTATCTAGCCATATGTCCGTGCTTTCCCCATCCCCAATTCTCCCAATGATACCCTGAGCTAATATCTCCTTTCCATCTAATATTGCTCGCCAAATCTGAGATGGGTGAGGCCCCAATTCTGCCTCCAGGAGTGTACTGTTTGGAAAGTAAACAACTTTCAGGAGTTGTGCACTAAGAGAATTTCCATCATTCATTATTCTGCAAGCTTGCCTCGCAAGCAGAGCTAAGTTGAAGATTTCTAGGTCACGGAATCCAAGTCCTCCCAATTGTTTTCGTTGTATCATAGTGTCCCAGGCAACCCATCTTGGTTTTCACTTCCCTTGCTTACTCCCCCACCAAAACTGCCTAATGATGGAAGATATACTGTCGCATAAACCTCTTGGAATACGGAAGCATGACATAGAGTAAACTGGAATTGCTTGCGCAACTGCCTTGATCAAGACTTCTTTCCCGGCTGCAGAGAGTAACTTTTCCACCCAACCTTTTACCTTCTCCCATACCCGGTCTCTCAAATACTTGAACGTTCCATTCTTGGAATGTCCCACATCCGTTGGCATGCCCAAATAACGCTCACTTAAAGATTCAATATGAACCTGCAAGGAGGCTTTTATTGCTTCTCTCGTAGGGCTCGGACAACACCGGCTAAAGAAAATGGAAGACTTATCATGATTGATACGATGTCCTGAAGCCTTACAATATGTGTCCAACAGGTTTGACACTGCAACTGACCCCTCAACATTAGCCTTAAAAAGCAACAGGCTGTCATCTGCAAACAAAAGGTGGTTTATAGTGGGGGCAGTTGGAGCCACCATAATACCTGCAATCGATGATTGTGTACTGGATTTCAGGAGGCACGAAAGGCCCTCTGCTGCAATCAAGAATAAGTAAGGGGAAATTGGATCTCCCTGTCGGATACCTCTGGTTGGTCTGAAAGAATCAAGCTTCTCACCATTAAAAAGAACATAAAAGGACACTGAAGATACCATGCCCATAACCGTATTAATATAATCCATTACTGAGAAAAGCCAAGCTTGTTCATAATGCCCCTCAAATAAGGCCACTCCAATCTGTCATAAGCCTTCATCATATCCAATTTGAGAGCACAAAAATTGTTTGTCTTTGCCTTAGATCTCTTCATGAAATGCAAGCACTCATATGCACATATGATGTTATCAGTGATAAGCTTCCCCGGAACAAAAGCAGACTGTTCAGCCAAAATTATGTCTGGTAGAACCAGTTTCAGTCTGTTGGCCACCACTTTAGAGGCAATTTTATACAGAACATTGCATAAGCTTATGGGCCTAAATTGGGATAGAAGGGTGGGATTTATTACCTTTGGTATTAGAACAAGAGCTGTGTCATTAATACCTTCTGGGCTCTCTTCTCCACGGACTATTTTCAGCACCACCCTTGTTACAACATCGCCACATATGTCCCAATGGCGCTGGTAAAAATGCGCCGGGAAAACGTCTGGCCCCGGTGCCTTAGTCGGGAACATTTGAAACAAGGTTGTTTTCACCTCCACCTTAGTGTATTCCGCATTCAACATTGCATTCATATCCTCAAACACTTTCTTTGGCACGTGATTAAGCACTTCATCCATCCCCTGGACCTCCTCGGATCATCCTCCATGGATCGTCCCATTGTTCTGCAATAGATACATCAAGGTGGTAACCCGAATAACCGAGAATCTCAACTTTTATTGCATTGTTCCAAAATAAGCCAATTCTACCACTCCTACCCTGACTATCGACAGTGTAGGAATTATCCTAACCTATCGAGCTAGCCAACGCTTCTACCCTTCGGCCTTCTATCTGTGTCTCAACGATACAAAGTAGGGTAGGGGTAAACTTCTTC
Source organism: Aegilops longissima (assembly GCA_021605205.1). NCBI lineage: Eukaryota > Viridiplantae > Streptophyta > Magnoliopsida > Poales > Poaceae > Aegilops > Aegilops longissima. The sequence goes on from CM038681.1 coordinate 123,745,423, forward strand.
GCAAATTCGCGAAGCTCTTGAACTGCCGCAGGTTTACCCGCGCCACGATAGTTCCAACATAGCGCATTCATTGGGCTCGGCGGTGCTCCTCAAAGGAGCTCGCCAAATAAGTGACGATGTTGCCATGACCGACACTTTTCTCCATCCTCTTCCGCTACTGTTGGGGATATGACTATTGGATATGACCCGACCAGGAGGGGCCAGTTTATCCCAATGACGATTCATCTAAACAAAGCCCATGAATATGTTGAAGATGGCAGTTCATGAAGTAGACTTGTATTGTAAGGCATGTTTAAGGCCCGTAAGTGTAAACCGCCATGTATATGTGACTTGTATTGTAAGGCATGTAAGATAAGTCACCGGGCCGGACACGTTTGTATGAGCCGCCAGACTCGTAAGTCGCCAAGCGCCAACGTATATAAGGGGACGACCCGGCAGTGGTTTAGGGCAAGAAACAACAGATCGAAAGCCAGGCCAAGCGTATTTGCTCCCTGGTAATCGAAACCCTAGCAATACCACCTCAAACTGGATTAGGCTTTTACGTTCACCGCAAGGGGCCGAACCAGTATAAACTCCTTGTGCCCTTTGTCCCGTTTTAACCCCTTTAACCTAACCTCGTCGCAATGGCTCCACAACTAAGTCCTTTCACTAGGACATCTGCCGTGACAATTCCACGACAGTTGGCGCCCACCGTGGGGCCTGCGGACGATGGTTTTGGGTTCTTGAAGGGCAGCTTTGAAGGGATCAAGGGATCGCTGTGGGCCGGATGACCAAGAGTCATCGCGGCAAGCTCTACATCGATAATGCAGGCTGGGGCCCCGAGGCCGGCTCAATGGAGTATGGGTACCGGGTCCCCTTCGGCGGAATCCACGTCTTCATCGGCAAGATCATCAAACCGGGCCCTGAGCTGGACATCTGCACCGACATCATCGAGACGGCTCAGCGTGCATGACCCGCCCTGGTTCAGCCCGCCATGAAGTGTTCCTTTGTTGGATTTATCCATGGGGATGAATTGGAAGGCTCTGTGTCTGGCGGTGCGACGGACATCTACTGTGATGGTGAATCGTCCACGGGCGAGACCAACTCAATGTATCAACTACAAGACAGATGACTTGGGGGTTGTTCCGATGGTGACAGTATTCCGGACCCCCATAAGCCGCCGAACAGGGTGGCGATCTTCATGGCTGGCACCAGCCAGTTCTCGGTTTGACAACTGTCATGGCTACGGCTTCCAGCGTAGCGGCTGTAACGACAGTAGGTGGTGGCAGATCAGCACGCCCACCGGCTCAAGTTTTAATAGATTTGTTGGAGGCTCTGGCGACTCTGATGAGAATGGAGGTAACCCCGGACAACCAGGAATAGCATAAGGTGGATGTGGCCAAGCTGCGTGATGAGATAGCACAAGCCAAGGTAGAGCTGGCGGCAGAAAACGCTAGGATGACCGCGGAGCGGGCCGTTTTAAATGCCCAAGCACAGCGGATTCAAGCGGATTCATACTGGCTCACGTTGAATCAGAACGCTCCAAATGAAGTCTTGAGGAGAAAACACCAGAGTCGTCTGCCTTTGGTTTATGAGTCGAGGAACCTCTTCAACACACCTGGAGCGAGGGCCAGTAACCCGCCGGTGATAAACCAGATGGCTAACACGCCAGGGGGTGGAGCGTCGGTTCAGCCGCACGTAATAGGTTCTCCGCATGTGAATAACACCCCACCTCAGCATGTGGTGACGCCGCTGGGTCATTATTCCAACCCTTTGGATAATATGATTGCTGCAGCTATGCGATTGGCGGCTCTGCCAGTTGAAGGCGAGACTCGGACGGCGGTTGAAACTTGAAGGGCCAGCGAACTTCTTCAAACAGCGCTGGTACAGCAGCAGGCTTATTCTTATAGTCATGATCGTATTCATTCGACCCCTCATCCAAGCCGGAGCTACAACAGGCACATTGACTCACCAGCGGTTTCAAGTACTGAGCAGCGTAGTAACCAACCTCGTGGGCATGACCCGGTGCGCAATGGTACCAATGCCCAGAATTTGGTGGATCAGGGCAGAGCACGTCGGGAGGCCGAGCTGGCAGCTCATCAGCATGCGCCTGTTTACCCGACGACTTCGGTAGAGGCAGGTGTGACCTCTAGAGCTTGGGGAGTGCCGTGTTTAATGGCGGCTTTGCGTAATGAGCGTTTGCCCAAGGACTTTAAGTGCCCTCGTAAGGTGCCTAATTACATAGTAGATCAGCCCCCGGAGGCTTGGGTGGAGAGTTATGAGATGGCTATGGAGATGCTGGATGTTAGTGAAGCTGCATATGCTAAGTATTTCACCATGATGCTGGAAGGGACGGCTCATACTTGGTTGAAAAGGGCTACCTGCCAACTCCATTGGGTCGTGGGCAGAGCTGAAGGCCCAGTTTATCCAAAATTTCAAAGATACGTGAAGCAGCCTATGTCGATCGTGGATTTGGTTTCTTGTGTTCAAGCTGAGGGTGAGTCGACGACCAGCTGGGTGTGCCGGGTCTCGACTATCATACATTCTTTAGATAACATCAACCTCGGCTCAGCGGTTTTAATGATGGAGAAAAATTGTCGGTTCCTTCCACTCAAGCAGAAGCTTGGGCGGCTTAAGCATCATTGCAGTGACATGGGGGAGCTCATGGCAGCTCTTGTCAAGTATGCCGACTCTAATAGTACCAAGCACCCCGACTCTGAGGATGAAAGATCGGGAAAGGGAAAGAAGAGTAGCAGTATGAGGGGACAACAGTACAACCCAGCCAATCAGGGCGGCAACGGTAAGCGCAAAGCTAATGATTTTGTGGTTAACACCAGTGCACGGAATTATAACCAGCGTCGTAAAGGGAGGCCGGCTCAAGGGACAAAATTTGACCTTGAAGCGATAATGAATCAGCCATGTCCGAAGCACGGAACACAGGAGAAGCCATCTAGCCATTTGTGGAAGGATTGCAGTATCATGAGGCAATTCAGGGAGTCTTTCCAGCATAACCATGGTCTGAATGGCGGTGGTTCGGCCTTCATGGTCCGGGACTCCGGGTCATGGAGGCGGCGGTTCAAATTCCGGGTTTCAAAGCCAAGGCAATCAGGGTGGTTACAACCAGCAGAATAATCAGGGGAATCAGCAGCAGCAACAGTCTGGTTATCAGAGCAACCTGAAGCAATTGAATAGTGGACAATACCACGTCTTCACCACTAGCTTATGTAAGCGGGATCAGAAGCTTCATAAGAGGGCAGTGAATGCTGTTGAGCCGGCAGTACCACGTTACTTGCGGTGGTCGGAGCAGCCTATAGTATGGAGTCATGAGGATCACCCGCCCCGGGTTGACAATCCGGGTCACCTAGCTCTAGTGGTGGAGCCTCAGGTTGGGGGCTATAAATTTACTAAGGTGCTCATGGATGGAGGCAGCAGCATTAATATACTTTACTACGAAACCTTCCGTCGCATGGGATTGACCGACAAAAATCTTAAGCCGCCAAACACCATTTTTCAGGGTGTAGTGCCCGGTAAGTCGGCATATCCAGTGGGTAAGATATCTTTGGAGGTTGCTTTTGGAGATGAGCATGATTCCAGATCTGAGACCTTAACCTTCAAAGTGGTTAAAATCAAGCGCCCTTATCATGCTCTGTTTGGGCGGACGGCTTATGCTAAATTCATGGAGAGTCCTTGTTATTTTTACTTGCAGCTTAAGATGCCAGGTTACAAGGGCACCATCACAGTGCATGGGAGTCGCAAGGTGGCCTTGGAATGTGAAGAAGGGGATGCTGCTTATGCTGAGTCTGTTTGTGCAACGGAGGAGCTGAAATTTTACAAGGATAATGTTGACCTGATGGACATGACGTCCTTGAAAAAGCCAACCACAGAGCATGATCATTTGCTAAAGTTTAAGTCGCCAGATGACACTAAAATGGTTGATTTTGTTCCTGGCAATTCATCTAAGCAGATCAGCATCAGTGCTAATCTGGATCCAAAATAGGAAAGCACGCTCATCGAGTTCATCCGTGAGAACCGGGACATCTTTGCATGGAAGCCTTCAGACATGCCGGGTGTACTGAGGGAACTCGCTGAGCACACTCTTAATATTGATCCGAAGTTTAAGCCGGTCAAGCAATTCCTTCGTCGTTTTAACGAGGAGAAGCGGAAAGCCATTGGTGAAGAAGTGGCCCGGCTCTTGGCGGCCGGGTTTATCGTTGAAGTTTTTTCATCCTGAGTGGTTGGCTAACCCAGTGTTGGTGCTTAAGAAGAAGGACACTTGGCGAATGTGTGTGGACTACACAGACTTTAACAAGGCTTGTCCGGCTGATCCGTTTGCTCTCCCTCGTATTGATCAAATCATTGATGCTACGGCGGGTTCTGAGCGTTTGAGTTTTTTGGACGCTTATTATAGTTATCATAAATCAAGATGGCGGTTAAGGACCAGGAGAAGACAGCTTTCATTACTCCATTTGGAGCCTTCTGCTATGTGTCTATGCCTTTCGGGCTCAAGAGTGCCCAGGTGACTTACCAGCGCTGTGTGCAGAATTGCCTTCACAATCAGATCGGGCGTAATGTTCATGCTTACGTAGATGACATTGTGGTGAAATCCAGGAAGAAGGAGACCCTGATTGAAGATTTGAAGGAGAGGTTTGACAATCTCCGGGTTTATAAAATGATGCTTAACCCGGCCAAATGCGTTTTCGGTGTACCAGCGAGCAAGCTTTTGGGGCTTTGTGGTTTCAGAATGAGGCATCGAATCTAACCCGGAGAAAATCAAGGCTATTACTTCCCTGGCTAAGCCAAAGTGTGTTAATGACGTCCAACGCTTGGCGGGTTGGATAGAGGCTTTGAGCCGGTTCATAAGCCGCCTAGGAGAAAAGGCTATTCCTCTGTATCAGATGATTAAGAAGACAGATGATTTCGTCTAGAGTGATGCTGCTAATGAGGCATTTGAGGCGCTTAAGAAGCAACTGGCTGAGCCGCCGGTTCTTGCTGCTCCTATTGGTAAGGAGCCTTTGTTGTTATATGTGGCTGCCAATGGTCGGGCTATCAGTGTGGCCATTGTGGTGGAAAGGAAAGAGGCAGGCAAGGAGTACTCAGTTCAACGACTGGTTTACTACATCAGCGAGGTACTTATTGAGTCCAAGCAGAAGTATTTGCATAGGCAGAAGCTTGTGTATGGGGTCTTCATGGCAAGCCGGAAGCTCAAGCAATATTTTTTGGGTCATCCCATTACTGTGGTTAGCTCTCCTCCTTTAGGGGATGTCATCCAAAATAGAGAAGCCATAGGTTGGGTAGCCAAGTGGGCCATTGAGCTTGGACCCCATGGTTTAAATTATGTGCCTCGTACGGCCATCATATCACAAGCACTAGTGGATTTTATCAATGATTGGACAGAGTTGCAGACGCCTGAGGAAAAGCCGGATAACACATATTGGACTATTCACTTTGATGGATCCAGGCAGTTGGAAGGCTCGGGGGCTGGAGTTGTCTTGACTTCCCTTACGAGGTGATAAATTTTCTTATGTTCTCTGGTTAATGTTCCCTTGTACTAACAATGCAGCTGAATATGAGGCCTTGCTCCACGGTCTTCGGATGGCTAAGGAGATGAACTTCAGCCGGGTGAGGTGCTTCGGCGACTCAGATTTGGTAGCTCAGCAAGTTTCTGGCACTTGGGATCCTAAGGATCTGTCGGCGTTCTGGGAACGGGGGTCCCCAGACTTGCCTGCCTGCGGCCCACGGCGTGTCTAAGCCACCAGGCCGCACGCCCATCTTCATCAACAAGGCATCCAAGACCCTCGTGAGGGTCCAAGCCTCGCGAGGCAGACGACGCAAGACCCACTCTGGAGTGGCCTAGCCAGGCAGGCTCACGAGGAGCGGAGATATCAAGGCGGGGCAAACCTCACGAGGCTCTCGTGACGTGAGCCATGACGAACGACACCAGGCGGGTGCCAGCACGCGCAGACGAAGAGTACCGAGGCATCAGGCAAAGGTTGCTATATTGGTGCAACGAGACCAAGACCAGGAGGACGGCAAGACGGAGGTCATCGTGGAGCCCAAGACGGCGTCACCACCAGAGCTTTTTGCAGGCGAAGACCGCTTTTGTCAGGATAGCTTGTACTAGTTGTCCCCCTTCAAATTTGCCTGTCATTGTTGGCTCCCTTCCCGCTCGATATTTGGGAAGAGGACCAGGGCCTATATAAGTAGAGCTAGCCACCATAGCAGGGGCATCTCATCTTAGCTTGATCCAACCCGATCGAGAGCCTACCCTAGCCACAAGAACACCTCAACCTCAGGAGGTTGTTCTTCCTTTGTACTGTTCATCATCAGCCCTAGATGCAATCCACCACCACCACACTGGAGTAGGTATTACACTAAAACGGTGGCCCGAACCAGTATAAACCTCGTGTCTTTCTGTGTTGCGGGTTCGTCGAGTTTGTCCGCAAGATCTTAGCGAGCTAGGGCGTAGATCGGTAGGAGGGAAAGACTTCGCACGCACCCCAGTGTTTGAACCTTAAGGGTTTGCCGGAACCCCACATCCGACATTTGGCGTGCCAGGTAGGGGTGCGTCGTAGCTTCCCTTCCATCAGTTCGTCGCTCCGTCGCTCTGTCGTCTCCATGGCGGACGCTCGCCATGCTCGAGCTGAGCGTCGGGCTGCCCTCACCGCCCGCGTCGCTCAGACGGCTCCCGTCGGCGGGCCACCTCGTCGTTCTCCGTCTCCCGCCGCCAACGCTACCACCGGCCCGGCGGGGAAAGAGCAGCAGGCGTCCTCGCTGCACCCTTCGGTGCGCCAGGACAGCCGCACCGCCACTCCATCGCTGACCCCTGTCGATTCTTCGTCTCACGCGCGCCGCGCTCCCATGGAGGCGTGGCCCGCGCTCCTCGCGACGAACGAATTCCTGCGTTACCGCCCAATCAACGACCTCTATGAGAAGTGGCTTGACCGTGTCACCGAGCTCGTCCGTGCTGCAGGGGGCTCTCCGGCGCCGTCCCTCTCTCTACCTCCCCCTCAACCAGCCATGGGCGACGAGGCTCATGGCGTGCCTCCACCACCTCTGCCCCAAGACGGCGCCTTGGCACCAAGGCGCGCGGCTCCGCGGCGTGATGCGCTGCACCAGGTGCCCACGCGCGAAGAGAGAAGCTGCCAAGAAACCCCTCGGCCATGAGAAGCTACACCTGCGCTTCTCGCGCCGCCTCGTCAAGACCGCGCACCGCCCGCAGCGGCGCAGCGCGGACCTCGTCAAGACCAAGGTCCACCTCCGAAGCAGGCCCCGGCAACAATGGCCGGCTGCCGCGCCTTCATCCCTGAGCTGCGTAGCGTCGCCTGGCCAGGCAAGTTCAAGCCGGATCTGCCTCCTCGCTACGACGGCACTGCCGAACCCGCGGAGTTCCAGCAGCTCTATGAGCTAAGCATCGAAGCATCCAACGGCGACGAAAAAGTCATGGCGAACTGGTTTCCCATGGCTCTCAAGGATGGAGCCCGCTCCTGGCTCCTGAACCTGCAGCACGGCTCGATCTCTTCTTGGGATGAAATGCGCGACCGCTTCGTCGCCAACTTCCAGGGCACTCGCGACCGCCCTCCGGCCGCGGGTGATCTATGCTGCATCAAGCAACAACCAGGAGAGACCCTCCAGAAGTACATCCAGCGCTTCAACAACACTCGCCTCAAGATCCCCAAGGTCACTGACGAAGCCATCATCTCTGCGTTCTCAGACGGCGTCCGTGACGTCAAGAAGAAGGAAGAGCTCGCCATCCACAAGGAGCTCTGCACATCTCAGGAGATGTTCAACCTGGCGACCAAGTGCGCAAGAGCTAAGGAGGGGCGCCTCTCTCTCCTTGAGCTGCCAGCCGCGGGTGCAGAGGAGAAGAAATCCAAGGCCAAGGATGTGAAGCGCAAGGAGGCGGTTGTGCTCGCAGCGGAGCCCGACACCAAGCGGGGCAGAGATCTGCCCGAGTCGTCTAAGAATAGCCGACCATTCTGCGCCTTCCACAACCTGAACACCCACAACACCAGCGACTGTCAACAGCTCAGAGCCATACGAGAAAGACGTTTGATCGGCGCCCGAAAGCGCAGCGACGGGGCTCTGACATGAGGAGGACGTGGGGGTGGACGCTGAGACGACCATGGCCCGCGCCAGGAATGGCGCGACAGGCCTCGCGAGGACCGCTGGCAGGACCAACTTCACGAGGGCGCCTGGAGAGACCCGCCTTGTGAGGATCTCCCTCAGGGCAACACCGGTCTTCCCCCACTGCTGCCACCAAGACGGGACGACGACCACCACTAGGATGAGGGGGCTGGGGGCTTCCAGGAGTCGCGCGCAATCGCCTGCATCTTCGGCGGTGCCCAGGCCCCGGCCTCTCAGCGCATCTTCAAACAGTTCGCTCGCGAGGTGAACGCGGTGCTCCCCAAGCTCGAGGCCACGCGCCTGCTCAAGTGGTCCCAATGCGCCATCACTTTCAACTCGGCAGATCAGCTCAAGTGTGCAGCCACTGTCGGTGCCCTCCCAATGTTGTGTTCCCCAGTCATCAGCAATGTGCAGGTTACCAAGACCCTCATCGACGGCGGCACAGGACTCAACGTCCTATCCGTCGACACGTTCGACAATCTCCAAGTGCCATATGAACAGCTCCAGCCCACCAAGCCCATCTCAGGAGTGACCGACGGTTCCACCACACCGATAGGGAAGGTCCGCCTGCCTGTCACCTTCGGGGAGCGCAAGAACTGCCGCCCCGAGCTCATCGACTTTGATGTCGTGCACATCCGCCTGCCGTACAATGCCATCCTCGGTATCCAGCCCTGGCCAAGTTCATGGCGGTCACCCATCACGGCTACAACATCCTCAAGATGCCAGGAAGCAGAGGAATCTTCATGGTCCCATGTGAAGAGAGGGATGCGGTGCGCTCCATCGAGCGCGCCTTCCAAGCTACAGCAATCGATGACCCCGACAGCAGAAGTGAAGGCCCTCCGAAGGCCATCCCCAAGAAGAAGCAGCCGCGCCGCGCAGGACCTCAGGAGGATGGCGCTGCGGTAGGAGCCTCATCATGATCAGCGCCCGTCCCAGGGGCGCCTCCCTCCGTCACATAGGAAGGCGCGCCTGGTGCCCTCCTCAGGCAGGGCTCGGGGGCTCTCTTCTGGAGGGCCTCAGACCTTGCCAACCTCACGAGGGAGGCGCTTGGGCACCACTTGGAAGCGTGCTTCGTAGCACATGAGAGCACGGGGCAAGGAGTGCCCACCACCCAGGAGTTCATCACCAAGACCACCCAGGAACTGCAAGACACAAGAGCCATGCGTGGCGACCGCCGCTCACAAGGCGCAGCCCCCCATCCTGGCGAGGATGCTGGGCTGCATGTCTGCATCGATGTCCCATGGTTCAACAAGGCTCCGTCTCAGGAGCGCTTCTGGCCTTCGCGTGTGGGCCGCTGCGAGGGCCCGCCACACAGCTACGTTCGCATGCCCTTCGGCTTGCCGAGCATGGCGTCGGCCTATCAGCGCAACATGCGGTGTGTCCTGGCGGCTTAGGAGGCCAGGTACCACGCCGCCCTGGTGGAGATGGAGACGGTCTTCAGGGAACCTCCCAAGCCCCCAGAGCCTCCCGAGGCTCAGGGCTCCGGTGGCTCATGAGGAGTCATTTCTTCAACGCACGCCTTCAGCTGCACCGACTCTACTTCGTCTACAGAACCAGGTGACATCTTCCAAGCTCGTTTAGCTGGGAGCGCCCCTCGGGCTGCATTATTCCCAGGCCGCGTGGGTCCGCCCCTATGGCGTGTATCCCTTTTGTTTATGTATTTAGCTTACCTTGCTAGGGGTGCTCCTTGGGCTGCATCATCCCCAAGCCGCTCGGGCCGGACCCGGTGGCATGTATCTTCCTGCATTTATCCATGTTGATCTCCTTTTCATGCTTAACCTGCCAACTGCTATCGCCTGCTCGATCGCTGCCCGTCACGAGTCTGTTCATCCTATGCAATTCGCTTGCGCGTTAAAAGGGGGGCTCCTGAGCATCGCGACTCAGGAGCTCTTACTGGCTCTCCAGCCCTCACCCCCTGGCCTTGACCACGGCATCGCGACCTAGCATACCAGCGGCGGCTGAGCTCGCTCGAGGGCCGGGACCTGAGGACGTAGAGTGCTTGCATCTAACCGCCTTGCAGGAACACACAGTCACCAAGGCCCAAGACCAGGTGCAACCCGCCTTGAGGTAGGGCCTCGTGAGTCCCACGCTGGCTCACGAGTGCCCGGATACACCTCGCAGCCCTGCCGTGCAAGCCACGTGTCGTAGGCGGGGCTCAGACTGCCGGGGGGGCTCCTCGGAGGGGACCCCATCCAGGCACAAGTGGAAGCACCATGCTCCGCGCTGGCTAACGACACTGCCGAGGAGCGGCTATGCCCGTGCACGAGCGGAAGCACTATGCTGCGCGCTCGTGATAAACAACTGAGGGAGGCCCCACGGCCGTACCAACCTCAGGGAGCCCAGAGCTCAGCGTCCAGCCTCACCGCAATGCCTCCCCTTGGGAGAGCCGAACGAGGGGGTTGGGCATGGGGGCTGCACTCGGGTCACGCCCAAGCGCATGCCACCCAACCAGGTCTCCCGGACCTGGGCGTCACGCGCCCCTCCCGAGGCCTCGGCGAAGGAAGGTATGGAAATTGTTAGCACGTCAAGGGGGACTCCTGAGCATCGCGGCTCAGGAGCCTAACTGGTCACGTAGCCCCTCACTCCTTGGTCCGTCCTGGTCTCCGGTCGGCCCAATGGCAGTTGAGGTGTGCACGGGGCCGGGCTCTGCCGATGTAGAACATTAATCTATCCTCACGAACTCTCCCTATATGCTGTTTGCGCGTCAAGGGGGACTCATGAGCATCGCGACTCACGAGCCAAACTGGTCATGTAGCCCCTCACTCCTTGGTCCGTCCTAGTCTCCGGTCGGCCCAATGGCGGTTGAGGTATGCGCGGGGCCGGGCTCTGCTGACGCAGAACGCAAAGCAAATAGGAAGGAAATCGCAAAATCTCGAAGCAAATATTAGAAGCATATTGTCCTCATAGTACCAAATGAAAAGTCTAAACGCCTCCACGAGGCCTGATACATGTTGCAAGAACGAAACGGGAGAAATAGCCGCAGGTCACCCCTGGACGTCGCCATCGCCTGTGGAAGCCGCTTCCCCGTGGGCAACGATGTTCTCGCCTTCACCACTCGCCGCAGGATCGGTGGTGTTGCCGGACAGAGGAGCGGAGACAAAGCCGCGGAACTTCTTCAGCAAGGCCTCCACTTGACCTTGCACGGCTGCGGCGGCGGCCTCGCATTGATCTTCAGCAACAGGCTCCAGCAACTCTTCAAGGCACGCGCTGGGGTCGCGAAGGTGCAGGTGGCTGAAGACGCAGGTCAACGCAGCTGAAGACAGGACACGAGCTTCCGCCTCCGTCATGGGACCAACGCCATCAACGACTTCCTCCAGCGCCTCCACCAAGAGAGGAAGCAGTTGGGCGGGGCCGTCCTCGTCAGTGGCAAGCGACTTCTCCAGGCTATGCTCGTACAGCGTCTTCAGCGCCTGGCGAGATCTCTTCTCGAGATCGGTGAAGGGCACGCGGTCTTCGGCCAGGACTTGCGCCATGGCATCGAGATCGGCCTCCCTCACCTTCGCCTTCCGCTCCATCCCTTCCAACCGGCTCCGCTCGGCGGCTTGCATCTTCTCCAACTCCGCGAGCTCGGCATCACGGTTCTTCACGGCGTCCTCCCGGGCCTTCATCTCCTCCTCCCTTGCTTGGCGGCAGCGTGCTTCTTCGGCATGCTTGTTGTGCAGGCTCTACAACTTGTCCTCCAGCGCCTGGCAGCGGTCACGGGCGACCTTGGCGTCTTTTAGCGCCGCCTCACGATCGGCTGCGGCGTCGGCGGCATCTGCTTCTCCTTCTCAGAAGCCGCAGTGGCCCGGCCCAGCGCTGCGCGAACAGCCAAGTCGGAGTGGAGCCAGCCTGAGGCCAGCTCCAGGCGCCCGCCGCAAGGCATGGGTCCGTGACTCGGAGATCCGCTGCAGCTGGGTCATCTCGAAAGAGCGCGCCTGCAAGCAGCAGCAGGAGCGAAGAACACAGGAGTGGGCGCAATAGATGGGAGGAGGCGACTTTGTCACGGGAGACAGGAGATCACGGATTCCGGAGCAGCTGGGACCTCATCAGCCGCGCCAAGCGCCGGCACCTCCGGATCCAGCGGGGCCATGGGGCTGATTCCACGCGGCGATGCTCCTCTTGGCCTCGCGAGGACGATCGGGCTGGGGAGATGCGGGCGTTGCTGCCTCCTTTCTCCACGGAGGGAGGCACGGCCGCCGTATCCTCTTTCCTCTTCTTCGCCGAAGACGTCGGCCTAACCAACCAAGGGCGAGCATCAGGAAATGGCGAGCACAAACAAGGACAAGGCGAAGCTCAAGACACTTACCGATCCACTGTGATGTATTCCACTTTCCGCTTGGGAAGCTTGAAGCCTGACAGCTTCGGGACCTGAGGAACAGGCGTTCGGGCTCCGGCGGCGCCAGGCGGAGCAGAGACAGAGCCGGAGCCAGCCCCAGGAGGTGTCAGGGCGGAGGCGGCACCGCGGGCACCAGCGACGACCTACCCCTCGTCGGGATGAGGGGCTGCTCCCTCTCCCCTTGGCGGGCGTCGACCTCGGCATCGTCAGGAAGGGCGCGAAGGATCTCGGCCTTGTCAGAGGGGAAGTCTCCCCCACCTCTTCCAGAGTCTTCTCTGAGTCCACCTCCTCTTCCCCTTCCCCACGGGACTCGTCAGAAGACACCTCCACCGGTTTCTGTGTCGTAGGGGCTCCTAGGAGCGCCGGCGGCACTAGCCCACACGCGTCAAAGGTCGGCCTCGAGGCAACGAATTCCTCTCGGTCCCTGCGTTGGAACAAGGGAACGAAGGCGCTAGGCGGGTACTCCTGGTTGTCCCCGACTATGAGGCGCGGGACGGCATCTAATTCATCGCCAGGCAGGTCCCCCGGCCTCAGGCGGGTCTGGTTGCCCTCTTCTTCAAGCTCCCACAGGAGGCACGTGCGCGCCTGGAGTGGGGCAACCCACAGCATCAAGAACTCCCTCAGGAGCATTGCCCCCGTTAACTTAGCCGCCCTCGCGTTGCCCGGCTTCAAATCGGTCATCATCTGCCCCAACACTGGCGATTCCTGCTCATCGGCAAGCTCCGCCTTGGGCCACCCGCTGTTGGAAGGGGGTGCCGCCGTTGGCAACGCCAGGCGAGGGTCGGCGTGCTTGGCATCCATCATGACCCATTTGGATCGAATGTTGTCGGCCCTCTTCCCAGTGCTCAAGATCGAGCTGGCCTTGCCGCGTGCAACAAAACTAGCACATCCAGAGATGTGCGCATCGCTGACACGGAGGAAGAAGAAATGACGCAGGAGCGCCACGGACGGCATAACGCCCAGGTACGCCTCACAGTAGTAGGCGAAGATGGACAGGAGGAGGACATATTTGGGATGGAGATGCAACGCCTGCAGACCGTAGTAGTCGAGGACTTCATAAAAGAAATCGGAGAAAGGAGGGACCAACCCAACGACAACACTGCTCGAGAAGAAAGGGAAGAAGGTGCTGCCCCAGGCTCCGGCTCGTCGGAGGCGAGCCGGAGCTACAAAAAAATACACTTCCGTAATGATACATGTTTGTCACAGTAGGTCACGTTTTCTGTCATGCATGTACATCCATGACAAATTTGTGACAGAATCAAGATAGTCATACCTGTGCTGTCGTAGAAGTGTTCCATGACATTACCAAAATTGTCATCATGGAAGTGTCCACTTCCATGACGATAAATCACGCGTCACAGAAGTGCTTTCGTCAAGGGTGACTGACACGTGGCATCCACCGTAACGGAACGCCGTTAAGCTATCGGGTCGGGTTTTGGATCCGATAACCCGTTAACAGCCCCGACCAATGGGGATTTTCCACGTGTAAAATCATCATTGGCTGGAGGAAACACGTGTCGGCTCATCATTGGGACATATGTCATCCACTCACTGGACAGAAGGTGCCTATGATACGTCGACACGTGGCACGGCCCAACAGTTGCCCATTCCTGTGAAAAGGTCGGCCCATTTGACTTGGTCAAAAGCTGGCGGGCCGGCCCATGGAAAGCCTGTTAACAGCCTGTTAGCATATAGCCCATTTACAGCCCGCTAACCCAAGGCCCGTTACGCCCTATGCGAATTAGGCCCGTAGCGTCATCTGGGCCATCCAATATGATTCCTGCTCGTTTTCACTTCTGGCCCATGTATGGCCCATGACATCTTTCGGCCAATATGAGGCCCTTTATAACTCTTGGCCCATTAGCGGCCCGTGCTGAAACTAGCCCGTAATGAACAGTGTATTACTTTACACCCATTAACGGCCTGCGGTGAAACTGGCCCGTAATGAACAGTGTAACACTTTATACCCATTAACGGGCCATTTCTAGCCCAAGTTAACTTTCGGCCTTCTGAGGGCCCATTTTTCTTGGGCTCATTTGCAGCATTCAGTTACTTACGACCCGTTACTATCATTTTCTGCTTGTGGGCCAAATTCAGCCCGTCGTTACAGTCGGCCCGTTTGTGGTCCGTTAGTCTGTTGGGCCATTTTCATAGCATCACCAAATACGGCCTATTCACGGCCTATTATGGCCAGCCCATAAAACGTACAATTTCCATTATAGGCCCGTCTATGGCCCATTAAAGGCCCGTACAAGACCCATAAATGAGTCGGCGGCCCATGGATCCTATGAGACGTAGAAGGCCCATGGATCCTACGAGACGTAGAAGGCCCATAGATCCGACGGCCCGTGAAGGGCCATGGTCGGGCGAGTTGGCCCCCGTTTGAACGATATAGCATATTCAAAGAATTATCCTACTCAATACTATCACCTCTAAAAATTATACACTATACAACAAAGAGATCAAGGCATAGAAAGGTAGAATAATCCTACACTATACAATAAAGAAATTATAGCCGATTATACCCCTTTGGGCATTATGGTTGCACGGTGATAATAAAGCATACACAAACAACAAATTACATACACTGGGCAAATACAGCTCATACATCATGGACGCGCATCAACTTAACTCCATTTGAACTATAATCTCTTGAGAAAATAGGATTGGCCGGATTCAGATAGCACAAATTTCAGTCTGCAAAATCTCCAATTCCTTCATGGTTACCTCGGTGTCTTGTTTCATTTTTTGACTCCTGCATCTAATACATGCATGTCCAGTCTCAACTTGTTGATTATACGTTGACAATCATGTACACGTTGTCTTGCCACCTCTAGTTGATGCTCGAGAACATCAGCACATTCCAATTCCAATCCATAATCATTGATAACGGCCATGCCGCCGCTTGCTTAGATTTTGTGTTGATGTCACTTCATCCTGAAATGTTTCGTAAGTACACATGACTAGGGCAAAATATAGTTACAACGATGAAGCGAACAAGACACTATTTTGTACTACATGGAAAAACAGGACTAACAATAATGTTACACGTCACTTTCACAAAAAAATGTTACACGTCATGAAGCATAAGCAGGTGATATTTTAAAAATTATAAAAAAGATAGTCTGTGCAGCCTGCATACAGAAATCCCTCTTAGCTCACCAGAGGAGCATGATGTTGGGGCCCAATCGAAAACACAGACAAGTTACAAATTTAGACAACACGTTGCGTATAAGTAAGCAAGCAGTTGGCCATTCTGTACCTCAATTAAAGTCTTAGGGAGCATAATGAACAGCAGAGGGTTTCATACAAACATACTACAGTAGGAAAAACTATGCAATCATTAGCGTAGTATAAACTAGATTGTGAGCCTCATGCAATAATAGTTGGTTAATAGACTTCAAAGCTTCAGGCACACTTCGGCAGAGTAATTAAATGGTAAGGCCTTTAATTATGTCAACTAATAGTGATACAAGTACCGAACATCAGGCATGATTATTTGGGCATCTCATTAACTGAGGACAAATAAAGCAATTGAAAAGAGAAAATTAACTATGTCTGAAACAAACAAGGAATTGAACTGTTGAGTTGCATACAGTGACTTACCTTAGCAGGTTGAAGAGGCTCAGCGCAGCTCCTACTTCTCTTGCAAGGCTCCTTCCTAACATCTTGTACTTGGAAATCCTCAATCTTATCTTCATTGCACCCCCTCTACAAGGTGACACAAACTAGTTACTCGTCTCCTTGGAAGATAAATATGCATACTTTCCAGTCTGTGAACACAAAAGGATGAGATTATAACAAAACAACACTACATAATGAAACATGCCGCATCTCTTGCACTTGCACACAATGAAATGAGCATTTACTATATCGCACTATGTAAAAACTAGGCATACCTTGAACTGGATCTCCGGTACTCTTGGAGAGCCCTCTTGTAGTGTACACCAAACCTTTATGTCACCTATGAGTTAGACAAGGCCCCACTACAGCAGCCCTTAGTGTTTAAATCGTTGACAAGCTCTGTTAGAGTGTTAGGTCAAGAACAACAAGTAATCAAAGCAAACAGTCCTAGTATGGTTGGCTGATGCAAACAAGCAATTGAGCAGATGTGTGAGCAAATCTTACATATCAAGAAAAGAAGCAAAGAAGGAGGCTTAAAGACCATCACTTGACTGACCAGATTTAAGGGGCATTTAAACATCATGTGCAACGTATGAACTAACATAAACATTGCATATTCCAGATTCTACAATGGAATGCACATGTATTAGGTTATGCCATGTATGATGATGCCTAAATGTACAGATAGCAGGCAGGAGTGATTCATCATTGCACGCACAATTGAATTGCAGGTTAAGGGCCAGTTCGATTCCGCCTTTTCAGGGCATATTGTCAAAATAAGCCATAAAAGATGTAAAGAAGTCATTTTTGAGTTATGGGCATGGGCTTAACTAATTTCGCTTTGGAGAGGGGTGTTTCGGGTAGAACCTCACTTAAAATTGAAGGGAAGGGGAATAGTGAAATGACTCTGTTGTGCGCCTATATTACACTCAAAATGCAACTCTGCGGCGCCCGTGTCACACGACCCTCAAGTAAAAACAAACACGCAAGCATTCATTGCCCTGCCCGCTTGCATCTCCTCTCCCCTTTCCCTCTACCTCGATCCCCTGCCTGCAGCACTAGGGTTCCTCTAGCGAGCCGTCGCCACTGGTCCCATCTGGCCTGGTCCTCGACGATGCTATGTCTAGCTAGGCTACATGGCCGGCGGGTAGGGGCAAATCTCCCTGGATGCTCCTCCCTCTGGCGTTGCCCCTCATTCTCACGGTCTCCAGCAGCTGCTCCACTGTGGTTCGTCCAACGCACTACTCCGTGGTATTGCACAACTATGGTGATGCCACCTGCTGCGAAGGCACCTTATTCCCCTCTCCTCCTCCAGGCCATGGCCTTGAGGTGCTGTTGAAGGATGAGCTCATCCAACAAGGTGAGGATCTCCTCGATTTTTGCCAAATTTTCATTCTGATCCACTATACGATGAATTGCTATGAGCTGCTTCTGCTGCTGCTATATGATGCATTGCTATGAGCTGCTCCTGCTGCTGCTATATGATGAATTGCTATGAGCTGCTGCTGCTGTATGATGAGTTGCTATGATCTGCTGCTGCTGCTATATGATGAATTGCTATGAGCTGCTGCTGCTGCCGCTATATGATGAGTTGCTACAAGCTGTTGCTGCTGTTATATGATGAATTGCTATGAGCTGCTGCTGCTGTTATATGATGAGTTGCTACAAGCTGCTCCTGCTGCTGCTATATGATGAATTGCTATGAGCTGCTCCTGCTGCTGCTATATGATGAATTGCTATGAGCTGTTCCTGCTGCTGCTATATGATGAATTGCTATGAGCTGCTGCTGGTATATGATGAATTGCAGACTGCTGCTGTTGTATGATGAGTTGCTATGAGCTGCTGCTGCTGCTATATGATGCTTTCAGGTGGTGCTGCTATATGATAATAACCAACCACTTGGACCATCGAATTTCAATAAATAATTGTTCTTCATTTAAATGTGGGTCATACGTTCTTCGTTTAAATTAGGCAATGGGATCTCTATGGAAAACATTGACCAAAGTAGATTGTGCCAAGTAGATGGTATCTTTGTATTTGCATTTTGAGCAAATAGTGATGGTCTATTTTCCTATCATATTAATTACTGCTTTGGGTTCAATTTGTGATGTTTGCAAGTCAAATTAATTTCCATATGGGAAGCAAAATGAAAAATATATAATGCAATCTAGACTTTCCTTGATCATACCAAAGATAAGCTGAAAGCGCAATGAAAAGAACTGGTTGGCTTATTACATGGAGCTTATATTCACAGTGCTTATTTTCTTAGGATAACTCGTAATAACTGTCCCTAAGAAACTTGGCTAATAGAACGGCATACAAATAACATGTCACGATGATTGCAATGGAGGAGTGACGTACCATAGCACTTCTTGTATAGGCTCACCGTTGCCTCTCCTTTTTTGCGATGTTCCATGAAATTGCCACATACATCTTGTACCTTTTCATTGTGTAACCCTATCTGCAAGTTGACACGGCTAATTTCAGACATCTCTACATGATACTACATTGCATATCCCCTGCGCATATTTAAACCAACAATTAACGATTGTGTGCGTACCATAAACTAGCCATGACTCTGTATGCTGGATTAGCAGGCACTCTAAGGGAGCCTAATGTAGTGCACTGGAATTCCTACATGCCACCTACGATTTTGTGTAATGTACTGCCCCTGTTCCTAAATATATGTCTTTGTAGAGATTCCAGTATGGACCACATACAGATGTATATAGATGCATTTTTGAGTGTGATTCACTCATTTTGCTCCGTATGTAGCCTATAGTGGAATCTCTAGAAAGACTTATATTTAGGAACGGAGGTACGATGTAGTATCATGTATGACATCTACATATCTAATTTAGTAATTTAGCAGCCAGTAGTAGAAATCATTGTCTACACAAAGGGATTCTTGGTGAAAATCCTAGCAAAGCATTTGGCGAGCCTGAGAGAGAGACGCGCTTACAAGATCATAGCATTGCCTCGATCCGGGATCTTGGTTGGCCAAGCTGTTAGATCCGAAGAAACATCGTCCTTGTAGTTTTGCCGGCTGCATAACAGTAACAGCGACCGGTTAGTATATTTGAAGTACATCGAGCAGGTGATGCTGGACGGGTTTAAAGGTGACAAGTACCTAGGCCGTGGCGGGTGCTTGGCATATCTCGAGACAGTGGGAATCAGGTTAGAAACATCAAGAGTGATGACGCTGCGCTGGCTGTCGGGGTCCGGTAAGGAGATCTAGAACCGTCGATTAGGGTGTTTGTGGAGCGGCTCCGGTAGGGTGGACTATGGTGTGGGTGAAGCGGATCTGTGGCCGTGGACGAGGGCGTAGGTGAAGCTGCTCTGGTGGTTGGGTTAAGGATGGTGTTGACGACACGGATCTGCGGCCGTGGACGGGGCGTCAGAAGCTGCTCCGGTGGTTGGGTTAAGGATGGTGTCGACGATGCGGATCTGCGGCTGTGGACGGGGCATTAGAAGCTGCTCCGGTGGTTGGCTTAAGGGTGGTGTCGATGATGCGGATCTGCGGCCACGGACGGGGCGTCAGAAGCTGCTCCGGTAGGTTGGATGAGGGTGCGAGGAAGCGGATCTGAGGCCGTGGACTTGTGAGTTGTCAAAGTGGCCCCGGTAGGGTTGAGAGTGGTATAGGCGAAGCTACTCCGGTAGGGTTGCCCATGGTGCCGGCGAAGCGGCTCCGGTAGGGTTGAGGAAGGTGTTGGCGAAGCGGCTCCGGTAGGGTTGAGGAAGGTGTTGGCGAAGAGGATCAGAGGCCATCGACGGGGGCGTCTGTGGGGTGGCTCCGGGAGGTGTGGACGAAGCGTCTCCGGTGGGGAGTACGAATGAGCCGCTGCAGATGCGCGACGGTTGACGAGAGTACTAGCGAAGCAGATCCGGCGCCGTGGACAAGGCCGGCACTAAATGGGCTGTGGTACAGTGGTGGATGAGCAGTCTACTTGTTTCTAGGGGAGGTGGGAGGGGTAGATGCGGCCGCAGAAGCAGATCCGGCGAGGTGGGCGCTTGTTGGCGATGAATGGGCTATGGTGCGCGGTGGATGAGCAGTCTAGGGTTTCAAGAGGGAGGGAGAAAAGGCGATGAAGTATGGACGGCGTGATGTAAGATGCTCGTCTTTGTGGAGTTAGTCGTTTTTGCGGAGGGGAGAGAAATGGGGTGCCATGTAGTGGGGGAACCGGAAGTTACCAAAGCATCCCGACCTATCATGTAGATGAGGCGGTATTGTAACTGTTGGTCTCCGTGCACCAAGGACAAAAGGGGATTTCGCATGCTAAAGACTAAGGTGGCGGAAATTTTAGAAGGAGGCGGAGATTTTGCCGCCCATGGATCGTTGTATCCAGTTTGAACTAATTTTGGACCGTGCTAGCGGAAGGTCATGCTAGACTGTGTACACGGGCACGCGTCGTGATTAATAACTGGTGTGAAGTCCACCCGGAAAAAAGACAATAACTCGGGATGATGCGCCGATAACTTGGGCGTTCACACGGGCGCGCCAATCGTGACTGGTGTAGTGGCGTTCACAAAAAAGTGATCAAACGCTCATCCTATGTATTTCTCGTGTAAATAGATAATTTAGTGCCATTGGTTATTTACTTTAAACATAATGCATTGGCGTGTTAGTGTAGAGGCGCACAAAAGAAATGGATATTGTAGTTAGCTACTTAAAAGTGTTACCTCATATGATTACATAGCCTCCATTTCATAAATTGCGTAACCGTTGAATTCATATATGAATATTACATATATTACTTCAAAATAGAAACTTAAATCATCCAAGACTAATGAATTTGAATGCAAGAGTAACAATGGTGCATGTACATGATAGCTACATTGGTTGTTTGAAGAAACATCACTGTAACTTTGGCATGCACAACTGAAAAGGTTTATTTAAATAGAAAAAAAATGTGATATGTGACTGTCCAATCTTTATAGCGTTGAATCGATATTGTACCTTTGGCCACGATATGAAGTAGATATTAACTTATGTTCAAGCGATGCACGTCCACGATCGCTAGATAGTGATACGTGAATGAATTGTGCAGTCTCTCTCACACGCATACATATCTCATTTCCCTGTGGGCATCGGAATCACACACGCGCACTTCATGTATTTCTCTCCCTCCATCAGGGTTAAATTAGTCTTTCTAACCCGTCCTACAAGTCTCTCACACAGAAACACACACGCTCTCTATGTCTAACACGCCCACCCCTTTAATTCCGCCCGCCCACAGCCACTAATGTCTCAAAGTATAATAATGTCTCTCACACATATGCTATCTACCTATCCCTTAATATAGCTAGATATGTGTCACACAAACTCCTTCTCCCTACTAGCAAGATGCCCATGCTTTGCATGGAACATCAAGATGCATTTGTATGAGAAGTTTATCTTGTGGGAGAAAAGGATGAACGTGGGAATGCTTTATTTGCAAATGCGGAGAGGGGTGTGGGTATCTTTTTGCAAAATTGCCATATTTTCCTTCCTATCTGTCGGATATAAATCGGATGGCCTATATTGCAGGATGGCAGGAACACCATCATCACCAACTCTATTTTTTTATAAGAGTAGAGATATGTAAGTGTCACTGCCCCCCCCCCCCCACACACACTCACACTTCCCAACACCGAAGGAGTAGGGTGACACCTCGATCTTGATACTAATCTATCGGCTGGCTTCTCTCTCGAACATACACACACACACTACCCGGCACCGAAGGAGTAGGGTGACACCTCGATCTTGATACTAATCTATCGATTGGATTCTCTCTCAAACATACACACACACACACACACACACACACACTACCCGACACCGAAGGAGTAGGGTGGCACATCGATCTTTATAATAATCTATCTACTCCTCTTTCAAACACACACACACACACAAACACGCTAGTTGTGCCTCTGTGCCTACCGCGCACACTCTCGATACGTCTTTCTCTCCCCCCGCCCCAACAATGACAGCAGAAGGGTGACAACTCGATCTGATCACAACTCGATCCATCTTTCTTCTTGCCTTCTATAACCACCACTGCGATCGCATCATCGTGGCCTTAATTCTTATTGTGCTGTTGCATTCTCGTTCCAGTCAATACCGACATATGCGATCCCTTTGCTTAATTATATGCATCACTGTAACTAGTACTCCATCCGTCAATTTATAAGTTGTGCTTAACTTTTCCATCAACTTCGTGCAACGCGCGGGCATCTTGCTAGAAACACTAGAATATGTCTATATAATCCGTATGTGATAGTCCATTTGAAATCTCAAAAAAGACAAATATTTAGGTACGGAGGGAGTAATATATTAGGAGTATATCAAAACAATAGTGATTTCTTTCAAGTTTGTGAACAAATACTACTATTCTACTACTTTGGATCCGTCGCAACGCACGGGCACATTGCTAGTAAAAGGAAAAGGCCTGCCGCGTTTGCGTCGCACCCCCACACGCCCGGGAATCGGGAGTACAACACGGCTCGTCCGGCACGACACATAGCTTAGGGAAGGCGTGTTGCCTAGCATTTTCACTTTCATGTGGGACCGCCGTTGAGCAAACCGACACCCCGCCCGACGCCGGGTTGGAAAACAGAAACAAGGGGAAGATCTAGCTGTAGCACGGAAGCCAAGAAATTTTGTGTCAGACGGGGCTCGTTGAGAGAGTAGGAGCATTCCGTACTAGTACTACTCCTACTAGTACTAAGTTTGTACTCCTAATACTATATTACTAGTACTACCACTATACAACTAGTAGATACATGCACGGCACAACATCATAGGAACAAAAAACGGGAAGATCTTGTTTTGGGTGATTTATCTTTTTTTTCAATCAACGTAGTATGAATAATATGATGTGGGGGGCACCCATGAAGCTTATGTGGCTTGGTTGCATGGCTACGGAAGGTTAGAGAAAAATAAATAGATAATGTGTTTAGAGTGCACTCCACTAAATAGATATACTTTGGATCCATTGCAACGGACCGGCACATCTATATCTATACCCCCTACATAGTGTCTGAAAAACTTTGAAAGTTGGTCATTGGATGAAGCCAATCCGATGGTTCAAAGATGGAAAATCCGAGCACTACTGGCCGCTGGATATCATCCACCAGATTCTACCACATGTATAATCGAGAAGACTCCATGGTTGAACTTAATTCATGACAAACTTTGCCACAACTAAGCTTAGGCAAAGTTATTAGTTCTTCAAAATGAGAGCCACAAGTTAGCAAGCCTAAGGGAATCTTGCCACATTTTTTGTGTGTATGCCATGTGGGGCCTTAGTGTGGCTTGCCTAAGGTGTGGCTTGAACCAAACACTCACCTAAGTTAATCAAACTTGCCTAACCTTACATTCCACCAGATTTTTCCACATGTTAGAATCCAGAAAACTCCACATGTAGAAGCATAATGCACAAACCACCAGAATCTCATGCGTGCAATGCACGTGTACCTTACTAGTACTAGTTGGTAGTAGTAAGAAACTTGATGGCCCACGGGATCGAACTTCAGTGGCTTAGTGCCCGGCCTATGAGTCAATGACATGCGAACCTTAAATGCGGACCTCATGGTGGTAGCGCGGTTCGCGACTCACTCGTTCGAGATGAACCGGCCGGTGGTGGCGTGGCCGTGGCGAGGGTGCCACAGCTGGGCGTCGGGGCATTACGAGGCGTAGATGGCCACACCAGTGGGTACTACCTGTAGTACATAAGTACTCCAGCTGAGGATTGATGCCCGGGACGAAATGTGTCACAGCCGCTGGATGAAAATTCGATGGTGTGGGAGTACGGATCGGAGCACAGCAGCGGAGCAGGCAAATCGCGTCCAATCGGGTGTGTCTGTGGTAGAAAGTTGATGGTCGCCACAGTTCAGCTGGCCCGCATGTCATGCACACAAAGGCAGAGGAGTGGTGGGGCCGAGAGGGATGAGGGGCACGAACAATCCTACCATTACATCAGCGACATGTGGGACCCATAAGCGTGGGTCCCACCTGTCGGCGAAGAAAAAGGCAGGGCAAGGCGGTGATAGCCACGTCGGAGGATCCATGTCCACGTCAGGGGACGTCGTGCCATGGGTTGGAGCGGCGTCGTGGGAATCGCGTGTGGGTGCGGCAGTGGTAGAAACAAGAAACGTGATGGTCGCCGTGGTTCAACTTCCATGGACAAGCTGTCGTGTCTACTGACACATGTATAGCAAAACTAGAGTGTTTATATTTCAAGCACATGAACAAGTATTATTCTACTAGTTTGGACCATTGCAACGCACGGGCCAGCACATTGGTAGTAGTAGTGTCCATCTCTATCTCTAGAGGCCTTCCCTCGTTCATCCTTTTCTCTCACAAGATAAACTACTCATACAAATGCATCTTGATGTTCCGTGGAACACACGAGGATGTTTCCTTGGGGGTCTCTCCAGCGCGGCGTGGCCGTAGTTGCAAGTTGACGCCCCTTGAGATGCCGACGTTGAGGGGCACTCGGATTTCCTCCAATGAGCAGGTAAGATGAGTTTGATCACGTAGTAAATGCATTCTAAAGACTACTTCCGTGTCCATTTCCTAATTCTCCCCCTGCTCACTGTTTCACAGGCTAGGCTCGGTGCGAGTGGAGATTGGCTTGCATATGTATGGGAGGGTACCAACATCAATTTGCACAACATTTACAACGGTGACACCGTTCCCGTAGAACCTTTGTCCAACATAGGGATCGTCCATGCAACAGGCCACCGCATGAATTGGTACGATGGAACCACGGTGAGATTGAATAAGATAGCACGAACCTTGCACATGGCGGTCAAAGGCGGACCATGCTGTCTGCGACCGATTTGTTGCCGTACGAGTAGGAAGACGTTGTGCTCCTTTCTAACCGCATCTTCGTGGTGACAAACTAGGGGACTTATTTTGTATGGGACACATCCTACGATATACTCCCTCTCTCCCAGTTTATTTGTTTTGGATCTTTTCGTTTTGTAAGTTTCAAATTCAAATTTAGAGCTCCCCATCACATGTTGAGATTAAAATGTCCATTAAATCGTTGCGTGCATGTATAGTAAAGAAACAAATCTCGAGTTTGGCATGAGTTCCTGATGCGGGAGCACCACAACCCTGGCGCAGGAGTTACATTTCCCTCTCAGGGCTGTCGGGACTGAGGTTCAGCGCCTTACTACACCTACCTTTGAGTCAATAACATGTGGACCCGATAGGTGACTGGTCCACATGTAATGCTCCCGAAGGCAGAGGGCCGGGGCAGTGTGGCCAAGAGGGGGGAGCCGCAGGTTGGGGGACGTGTGGTTTCATGGGTTCGAGCGGCGTCGTGGGAATCGCGGGTGGCTGTGGTAGAAACTTGATGCTCGCCGCATTTTAGGTGGCCCACATGTCATGCACACAAAGGCAGAGGTGTGGTGCGGTCGAGAGGGGTGAGGCGCACGTCGGGGGGCGTGGTGCCATGGGTTGGAGAGGCGTCGCGGGAATCGCGAGATGAAACGTGATGGTCGTCGTAGTTGAACTTCCATGGACAAGCTGTCATGTCTACGGACACATGCACTGCATACCGTTCACTGGAAGGAGTAGCAGAGAAAGCTATATATGCGGATAAATAGTTCCTTATAGTCAAGCGGACCCACGCTACTACTCTGTTCCAAAGACATGCACACCATCAAAATAGTCCATCTATATCAATATACACTGAGAGGGAATAATTTTTTTTTACAAGAGAGGAAATAGTTCATCCATCCATAATGCTCTCCTGCTGGTGCAGCGTTTTCTTCTTCTTCTTCTTCTTCTTCTTCTTCTTCTTCTTCTTCTTCTTCTTCTTCTTCTTCTTCTTCTTCTTCTTCTTCTTCTTCTTCTTCTTCTTCTTCTTCTTCTTCTTCTTCTTCTTCTTCTTCTTCTTCTTCCTCTCATTCTCTATGGGAGACGGCTTCGCAACAAGCTCTTTGGACCTTGCAGCTATCTCGAAACTCACACGGGCATCGAGGGCAGCATATTTTATCCGCTCGTACGTCAAGGGATAATTCTCCCATCTAGACGACCTTAATGCCACCGTCTCGTCACCCTTCTGAAGATTTGTACCAAGCACAAAAATTGCTACGTCAAATAGGGATGGTGCCTGTTTAGCACAATCTTCTACAGGAATTTTGATTCTGGTTTGTAGGTCAGCGATGCTTTTCAAATCAAGGTTGTACGGCTCCAGCTTATGTTTGTCCCCTTCGATGGCTGCCCAAAGAAGTATACGTCCTCCCGAGACAAGAAATCGTGAAGCTCACCTGCAGTGGTAGAGCTAGACAAGATCTTCAGAGGGGGGCCAAACACAAATTATGCATGTTTGGGGGGCCAAAGGCTCTAATTTTTCTAATCTAAGCAGGCTCTATTTTTCCTTCATAGTTTTAGCAATGATGGGGGGGCCATGGCCCCTGCACGCAGCACGTAGCTCCGCCACTGCTCACCTGGTATGGAGGGCGAGTGTATGATGTGGTACACCAAAACATCATCTTGAGGCACGGTGAAGGGCGGCGCGCGCTGGATCTTCCCAGGGGCACGCTCCGTGTACTCTGCGTCGAGACCGATGACCCTTGTCTCTACCTTTTTGAGGGAGTTGGATACATTGTTGATCCATTGCCGAACAACCCTTGGGTGGACGGTGACGGTGGCAACTATGCGCATCCAGCCTTCAACGAGGACATGTTGGACGCTAAAAACCTGCATCTCGATCTCTTTCGCCATTTGGAACAGCTGGAACGGAGGGCTATGGTTTGGAGAATTAGGATTAGATGGCTAGTCTAACTGAAGTAGTAGATGATTAATTAAAGAGGTTAAAACAATGTGAACGCAGTGGGGTTTGGATGCAAATAAAGACGAAGGGGAGGTGAAGAAGCTGAGGCGAATCGGTTCCCGATGGAGAAGTAAATGGGAGAAGTGGCGTGCAGGCAGTTGATTAGACGGCTAGGTAGACTAAACGAAAAGGCTATGCGGGTAGACTGAGGAGTCGTACCTGTTCGTGTATGTGCCCATCCTTCCTGATAGGTGGGACCTATGCAAACAGTTAAAAAAATGTGTCGTAGCTTTTTTTAGCGCGTGAGTGCGAGACACAACATTCTCTGGTTAAGGAATACTCCCTCGGTTTAGGTGAGTATAAGTCACCTTATGAAAATCAGGTTTTCCCAAAACCTTTAGGCGTGGAGCATTAACTTCCTGCTCGATCCCCTCCCAGCCTCGTTAGCCGGCGTTCTCTTCCTCTGTTACCGCATTCTACCTTTCCATTTTTCCTCTTCTCAAATGTGGAACGATCTGCATGCCGTCCTTGATGCACCAGAACGACCACTGCATGCATCGCGGTAGGGCGTTGATTGGGCATGCACAAGAATTTGGTTCTGCTTGCAATATGAATGATACCTAAACGATGAAGTGAACAGGCATGCTAGCACGGGAGACCTATTTCCGCTATACAATACTGGAGTACTCATGTTCCTAGTAGTAGTAGTAGTAGTAGTACAACTGTGGTACACTTGATGGTCAAAATACTATTCATCCGGTCCTCACAGTGAAGTGACAACACCCTGCGCCTGAAACTAGTCCAGGCGAGGCGGCGTGTTCGGGTTACCAAAGTCAGCCTCACCCTGTGCATTGTGCAGTCTGTCACCGCCGATGTACAGCACATTGGCGCCTCGCCTCGTCTCCCTCTCCGCTCCCATAGCACCACTCCATCTCCATCTCCTTCTCCGTCTCCGTCTCCGTCTCCATCTCACTGTGCCCCCGACTACCGTCGCCTCACTCGCCTCCCCCAGTACCACTATTCCCTTGCTAGCCGCTCCAGCATCGACATCCTTCTCCCCCGTAAATCAAGCCCCCTTCCAAACTCCACCATGGCCGAACACGAACCGCGCAGCATCCATATGAGCTGCGGTTGGAGCAATCTCCCCAATGACATCCTCGACCTCTGTTGTTCGTGTATGGATATGTTGACCGCCCTGTGGCTGGCTGCATGCTCGAGGGACATGCACACGGCCATCGTCGAAGCAAGGCCTAAGCTTTTCAAGACAACCTGCTTGCTGCTATCTGGTCTTGCAAGATTGGCTCACCATGATATGGAGGCGTGCATGATGCCCCTCGACTTCAATCCGATCTCCATTAGCCGAAACTTGTTTGCAGGTATGTAGTGTGTCGCCGTACATCATTTCCCTCGACATCGATCCGATCACCATTGCCCGAAATTTCTTGGTAGGTATGTACTGGGTCGGCATGAACTCCCACTGGATGGTTGCCTTCAGAGAAGACGGTAAAAAGTTGGTGCTCGTGAACTTCCAGACCTCCCATGAGATTATCCTTCCTCCGTTGGATTATATAGAGTATCACCATCGCGGTCCAAGTCATCTAGATTACTACGTCAGTTGGACGGACCTTGGTTTGCAGAAGATTGTAATCTGCCAAGTGCCCACACGACATGCAAATTACGCAGACTTCAAGCTAATTGCCTTGTTCGACCGCGGACTCTCCTATCTTTACGCTTGTGCCTTCTTTAGCTGGAGACAACTCGGCTCGCAGTGGATCATCGTCAAAGCTGATACACACTTCTGTGATGCTATTGAAAAAAGTGGCATCATCTACACGATCGACAAAGCAGATGGCACCACGTATTGCTGGGACGGCACGTGTAAGTTGTTTCCTTCTCATGTTAATGATGACGCCATGACGCGGTTTGAACTTTTTGTGATGATTGTCATATCCCTGTTTGAGCAGAATTTGAGTAGAACTATGGCAATATATTAGAGACGCCGTAAATCAGCTATATTAGGAATGAGTTAATTCATGCGATTGTGACCATGTCATTACAGCCAATTTGTACCCTGAATAATCAAAGGTTAGGAATATATGGATATTATCCTTATTTTACAGTAATCTATATACTACTACTAAATATGAGTGTGTATCAATGGCCATGTTAGTTTCCTCATTTTCATGATGTAGAAACATGCACCACACTGTTGGTTTCATCTAACCAAACATGAGGGAAGTAAATGTGCATATGGAGAACTCTATATTTGGAAGTAGTGAAATCCTGCAATGCTTACCATGTGTACATACCTATATTCGCCCTTCAGCAATCAATGGCTAGAATAATATTGTCGGTGTCAAAATCGGCGGATCTCGGGTAGGGGGTCCCAAACTGTGCGTCTAGGCGGATGGTAACAGGAGACAAGGGACACGATGTTTTTACCCAGGTTCGGGCCCTCTCAATGGAGGTAAAACCCTACTCCTGCTTGATTAATATTGATGATATGGGTAGTACAAGATTAGATCTACCACGAGATCAGTGATGCTAAACCCTAGAAGCTAGCCTATGGTATGATTGTTGTTCGTCCTATGTACTAAAACCCTCCGGTTTATATAGGCACCGAAGAGGGTTAGGGTTACACAGAGTCGATTACAATGGTAAGAGATCTACATATCCGTATCGCCAAGCTTGCCTTCCACGCCAAGGAAAGTCCCATCCGGACACGGGACGAAGTCTTCAATCTTGTATCTTCATAGTGCAGGAGTCCGGCCAAAGGTCATAGTCCGGCTATCCGGACACCCGCTAATCCAGGACTCCCTCAGTAGCCCCTGAACTAGGCTTCAATGACGACGAGTCCGGCGCGCATATTGTCTTCGGCATTGCAAGGCGGATTCCTCCTCCGAATTCTTCATAGAAGATTTTGAATACAAGGATAGTGTCCGGCTCTGCAAAATAAGTTCCACATACCATCGTAGAGAGAATACTATTTACACAAACTCAATCTGCTGACGTATTCCGCAGCGTGACATCACACCACGGCCAAGCCTTTATTCGAATCGTTTTCACTGTCCCACCTCAGCGTGTTTACCGAGGCGGTTTCCTCGGCACGTCTTATCAAAGCAGAGATCGTATTCCGAGATTCTCATCAATACGGGCGTGGGTAACCCAACCGCGCCATTGATTACGGTGCTTGGGAGATAAGCGAGTTTTATTTGGCCGGTAGGGACGCATAGCTTTGTCTGCCCATATAAGGGGATAAGGATCCACTTTTTCACACACGCCTTCTTCCTCTTTTGCTCATCCATTTCCGTGCACTTGAGCTCTAGCGCCCAAGTCCGCACATCCCACCTCAACCTTCTCCAACTATGTCCGGAGCGGGAGGCAAGTAGATGGCCTCCTCTTTCACGGAGGGGCACATCAAAAAGCTGCGAAGGCGGATACTTGTCCGGCGACATCGCGATCGGCTCCCGACAAGGGGCAGCTCATCCCACCCCAGGCCCCATGAGAGGGTGGTGTTCCTCCCCACTTCCTCCATGAACTAGGTTTTCCACTTCACCCATTTGTCCGGGGGCTCATGTTCTACTACGGCCTAGATTTCCATGATCTGGCCCCGAATTTCATCCTCAACATCTCGGTGTTCATCGTCGTGTGCGAGGCCTTCCTCTGCATCCAGCCCCACTTCGGCTTATGGCTGAAGACCTTCAATGTCAAGCCGAAGGTAGTGGGCAGCCTCCAAGTGGAGTGCGGAGGTGCCATGGTGGGCAAGATGGCCAACGTCCTATGGCTCGAGAGCTCCTTCGTGGAGACCATAAAGGGGTGGCAATCGGGGTGGTTCTACATCACCGAGCCGCGCGACTCTAAATGGGCAGTGGCCCCCGTATTTCGATCTGGCTTCCCTACACGGCTCACCTCATGGAAAGAGACGGGCCTGACGCGGGGTAGTTCGGAAGAGCTGACCGGACTCCAAAACTGTGTCTGAAACCTAGTGGACAAGAAGCTCAAGCTTGTCAATGTAGTCCAGGTTATGCTCATCCGGCGGATCCTCCCATGCCAGCAACGGGCCTTCAACTTGTGGGAGTTGGATCCGGCACAGCACCGAACCTTGAGCCGGCTCTTCGAGACTACGTACGAAGATGCCTGGAAGGTGCTGTTCAAGGGCGCCGAGGCCCCCGCATCCGCTACCGAAGATCACGGATTCAGCTCGCAGCATCAAGCCAACGAGGTAAGCTATTTTACCCTTTGTGGGACTCTTTTTTCATAGTTTGACTCTATGCGGGATCTAATACTCCCTCACCTTTGACAGGACTGGCAGAAGACGTCCGGACAGGTTGACTGTCCGGCTCCCTTGCCAGAAGACCCAGCGGACGCCCGATTGACGGGGCTGCTGGTTCCGGCACCTTACGTGGCGCCGGAGAAGAAGGCCACTGGAACTCGAAGGAGTTCCCGGCGCTAGGTGTTGTCGGACTCATCATCCGATGATTCCGAGGCGGACTCCTCCCGCGAAGACGAGGAGGAGGAAGAGGCCTCTCCCGGGGAGAGAAGAAAAGGAAGGCCGCCCTAACCGGGAGGGCGGAGGGTCAAGAAGGGAAGGACCCTTCCTCCGGACTACACCACCAACGCCGACGACGGCGAAGAGGAGTGGCCACCGAGGACCCAGCCCCTGGCGAAATCGTAAGTGTCCGGACACCAGAATACCTCATGGTGTTCCATTTGTCGCACAACATCTTCTAACACTGAATATAACCATGCAGCCTGCCCAAGGACGGGCTCGGCGCTTCGACGAGCGGCTCCCTGGATTCGTCGGATGTGAATAGAACCTCACTTCCGACCGCCCCGTCTCCTCCCGCCACGGATGACGCCGAGGTGGAGTCCCAAAAGGGGCCCCGCCAGGAGGAGGTGGCCCTAGAGGCGCCGCAAGGCGACCTCTCAGACTCCGGGCGCAAAGGGGATAAAACCCCGAAGGGCTTTAAGTCCGACCTGTGCGGACTCCGTCTCCGAGAATCTTGATGGTTCGAGTCCCGGCGGCGACCCCTTCGTAAGAAGGGCAAGACTGCGATGCCGGTGACCTCCGTCCAACCGGAGGCACCGGATAATTTGATGGAGGCACTTAACGGCGCTTCCATCAATGAGAAGCACCGCACTGTTATGAGTGTGGTGATCCAGAAAGTTCAGTCCGCCAAGAGCGGGCTGACTGAAGCATGTGCCAGCCTTCTAACAGGCTTTGAGGTATGTATTTAAGATATGTAAAAATATTACCGCATAGGCGGTAGCCCCGATGCTCAGTTTGGTGTTGGAAAGAAAAATCGGCGAGGATCTAAAAGATATACGCAGGAGTCTAACATAAGTATGTCAATATGGGAATGCAGGCTGCGCTGCTGACCTCGGCCGCACTGACTGCGGAGGTTGATGCATTGAAGCGGAGCCTCGAGCGGTCCGAGAACGAGCTCGGCCTTGCCAAAAAGCAGCTTGAGGACAAGGAAGGTAAGTAATACCTTATGGGAGTATTTAAAAGATGTGGTTGCAAAAAATGACAAGAATAACGTGAATATTATAGGGGCCACGAACGAGGTGGCGACCCTGAAGGGAGCGGTGTCCAAGGCCGAAAGCAATGCGGCCGCGGAGCGCACCGAGCGAGAGAAGCAGGAGGCGCGGGTGGCGGAGGTGCGGCAAGAGCTCCAGGCTCTCGTGGAAAAACACGAGTTTGGAGCGTGACTCAAAGACTCGAGTCCGAGCTCGCCTCGGCCCTTGAGAGCGCCAAAGCCGCTAAGGCCAAGCCCAAAAAGCCCTCCAGGAAATTGAGGCGATGAATAAGATAGCGGCGGGTAAGGCATTCTTTATGCAAAGAAAGCATGTGAAAGTGAATTATCTGTTACTTACCCGAATCCGGAGCTCTCCAGGAGCATTCGCAGATCTGCCCTGATGTGTCCGTGCTGCCACATTCTACCGAGCCGAGGAGGAAGCTCGACAGAGAAGGTGTTCGGTCTCGGTAGATACGAGGCGGACACCCAGTGCCCCTAAGCGACCAGTTGAAGCAGCTGGTCGAGCTCCATAAGGTGGCGAATAGGTCATGAAGGGCCTCATAGTTCGGCTATGGCCTAAGGAAGCCATGCCAGGAGCTACTTCGGGCTGGTGAGGCGGCTGGTGGCCTTTGTCCATGGGTTGAAGTCGTCAAGTGCTCCGCTCTGCATCGAAGGTGCCGTAGGGCCTTGCCCGTGCTAAGGTGCACTGGGCAAGATGGACGCTGAGAAGCTTGTGACGGACGGACCACCACCGGCAAGGAGCATCGCAAGCCTGAAATGTATTATGAGGCGTCTGTGAGGGTGCCCGCCTTTATAGCGGTGAATGCTCCAAAGATGTAATTTTTAGTAGACTTGCATTTGTTATCCTGTCGCTGAAAACTTGTTCATATGCGCTAAGCAACACTTTTGAATTTAAAATATTACCTTCATGCGGCCGTGTATTAAATTTGAGAGATGGCGAGTCATCGGCTTCAGCCCCCATGCCACGAGTCTTTGGGGTGTTCGGGATAAACTTGAGCGCTCTTGTTCCCATTCTTGGGTCCTTGAGGAGGCGCTCAACGCAGCGAACAAGGCAACCGGACTATAATGCTTGAACACTCTCACTTAGCCATAGAATTCTATAATTTTAAATTTCGGTGAAGCCCCTGGTATTCGGAAGACCGAGTTCAGGGCGCTATCCACGCCTAGGCCGGACAGTGCCGACTCCTCGCTCTAAGCGGCATAAGTCTTTAGGGACTCGAAAACCTCTCGAACAGCGACCGGCTCTCGCCCTATCATGACGGTCAGTTTTAGCTTTCTCCACTGAGGTGCTTAACCCAGCTCAACCGGGGCGCAATCGCAGTGGTTCTCCCAGTGCTACCTTAGCCGATATAACGGAACATAAGGTACCAAAACATGGGAGCCAGTCAAACCCAACTATTGACCCAAGACATGATTCGGAGCCGATGCATATAATGCTATAAGTTCGGGGTGCCGCACTTGTGAAAGTGTCCGGACTTATCACACCATATTGTGGGGTACTTAAGCACCTGGTGTATTGCCCGTACCAAAGTGTGCGGTTGCACAATGTCATAACTGAACATATATATATAGAAAAAAGGAATTCAATAATAGGCAGAAGCTATGTATTGTTTATTCAAAAGGGCTGCAGTAAGAGCAGAACGATACAAATAGTGCGATAAGCAAGGGACGGGACTTTTTAACATGTCCCCCTCCAAGGGTAAGCTGCGGGATGGTATCTAAAACAGGTATACTGCTCGTAATAGAGACCACCTGGACACTAGATGTAGCTTTCTGCTTCCCTGGCTGTTGCATCGTGTGTTCGGCGATTCTACTGCCGGACAGGGCTTCGTGAGAACGGAGTCCTGAAAGTAAAAAAGAAAGAAGAAAAGAAAAGAATGACACAATCGGGAGCCCCGGTGCGGTTGAGCGCGTGCAGGCATGCCGTGGTCGTGCCCCTTCCCCTATGCCCATGGAATTTCTAGAGCGTAATTATGTACGCGTAGTACTGGTTTCGCAATTTCTCGAGGGCTGGGGTTTGGGCCCCATTGCTATGCGTGCTCGGAACGTGCTAGCGGTATCGTTGTAGGTTACTCCGGGCGCGCTTGACGGTGTCCGGACGTTTAATAGCCGGATTCGAGAATTGCCTTAAGAGGCTGCTTTGTACTTCCGCCGCGAGGGCCGCTGTATGCTCCTCCGTCCAGAGAGAGCGTTCGGTGTTTCCATTGACCATAATGACTCCTCGAGGACCTGGCATCTTGAGCTTGAGATATGCGTAGTGCGGCACCGTATTGAACTTTGCAAATGCGGTTCGTCCGAGCAGTGCGTGATAGCCACTGCGGAACGGGACTATCTCGAAGATTAACTCCTCGCTTCGGAAGTTATCCGGGGATCTGAAGACCACTTCAAGTGTAACTGAGCCTGTGAAAGGACATGCAGTGCCCCCATGTGTGGTTTTGGTAATTGATGACATTCTCTATGGACTAATGGTTGCATTGAGTTATATTTGAAGGATTTTTCCATAGGCATTTCTTGAAGTCCATGTGTTGGTTTCAAGGAGTTTATGGGTTGACCAAGGTGCTATTAAGGAATTATCCAAAGATTGGTCATGTGAGTGTTGAGCTTATTGTAGGCATATCTTGAAGAAGAAGATTGTGTGATCATTCATGTTTACCTTCAAGACATCATCCACACGAAGAGAGTTGGAAAGATTCAAGGTTGATCAAGACTAATTCAAGAGTGAATCAAGTTGATCAACTCACAAAGGGTAGAAGATGTACCAAGAGGGATCAAGTGATCCCATGGTATGGTAAGCATTGTCCATTGCACTTCATGTACTAACCCATGGTCTATGTGAGAGTCTATGTGGGGTTAGGTACGTATCCATGGGCTTGCGTCAAGAGGAAGATATCATACAACCCATGGAAAGGATGACATCAAGTGGTGATCGTCATCAAGATTGCCGTGTGCAAGTTCAAGTGGAGCATCACGAAGATATCAAGTGCTTGAAGTTTGCCATCCATTGTGGTGTCAATGGACTTGTGAAGATGTGCCGAAGAGTGGCTCACCCATAGTGGAGTATGGGGGAGCAATCATCTAGTCTCCATCGATCCAACGCAATCAAGAAAGGTGGTCCATCTTGAGGAGGACAAGATCGTCATCATCTAGCTCAAGTGGATCATGTTCAAGGCAAAGGTTTGCCCTTGATAGGTTTTCTATTTTATCGGTCTCATGGTGGTAGTTGGGAGACCGGGTTATAGGATCGATAGCTGTACTATCAAGGGGGGCTCTCAAGTGAGTAGCTTGATCGTATCGTTCGTCGAGAGCTCAAACCATTGCATCCTTGCATCATATTTCTTGGTTGTTGTTTGGTTCTCTTTGTGACTCTTAGAGCTTATGGTCATCTTGATGACAAGCTTGAGTTCATCGAAAAAGGAGTTTGCATGCGTCTTCTATGATGTTTTCGGTGTTGGAGGTTTTACCGGTCTTTTCCAAGGAAGGGTTCTCACCATTTTATTTTGGGCCTTTTCTCATTTGCTTATTATTGGTATTTATATCAAGATTGTGTTAGCCCTTGTCGCTAGCTTTCCAACAAACTTGGTTTAAATCAAATTCGAGTCCGTTTGCGAAGTTGTGTCAGTTTTGGTGTTCGAAAAGGCTGCAGCGGTACTACCGCGGATAGGAGCGGAAGTAATTTTTACTACCGCTCTTGGGAGCGGTACTACCACTTGAGCAGTACTACCATGCTACTTCAGTGGCTACTTCCGCCGGGACCAAAACTCGTGTTTTCTCTCTCGCTGGGCTGTTTTGACCGTGCTAAGCGGTAGTACCGCTCCTCCAAGCGGTAGTACCGCTTGTGCACGACCTGAGCACATAACGGTTGGATTCGGGAGGTCCTATAAAAGGGGGTCTTCTTCCCCAATGAACCTTATCCTTTGAGCTCGTGTTCTTCCCCCATTGTTGACCTTCTTCGAGCTTGCTAACTCTCAATCCCTGCATGGATTCTTGCTAGTTTTTTAGGGAAAAGAGAGAGGAGATCTAGATCCACATTTACACCAATCACTTTCTCCTCTATGTGAGGGGAACCCCTTGGATCTAGATCTTGGAGTTCTTGGTGTTCTCCTTCTTGTTCTTCCTCTCATTTTCCTCCCTAGATCCCTGCCTGGATTCTTGCTAGTTTTTGAGGGAAAAGAGAGAGGAGATCTAGATCCACATTTCCACCAATCACTTTCTCCTCTATGTGAGGGGAACCCCTTGGATCTAGATCTTGGAGTTCTTGGTGTTCTCCTTCTTGTTCTTCCTCTCATTTTCCTCCCTAGCATTAGTTGCTTCGGTGGGATTTGAGAGAGAAGGACTTGGGCACTCCGTGTGCCCTTGCCATTGCATTTGGTGCATCGGTTTGAGTTCTCCACGGTGATACGTGGAAGTTACAAGTTGAGAAGCTTATTACTCTTGGGTGCTTGGTACCCTTGAGCTTGTTCCTCTTGGGTGCTTGGGCGCCCTAGACGGTTGGTGGTGTTCGGAGCTCAATCATTGTGTTGTAAAGCTCCGGGCAAGCGTTGGGGTCTCCAATTAGGTTGTGGAGATCGCCCCGGGCAATTTGACGGGTACCGGTGACCGCCCCCAAGGGTCGCTATTTGTACGGGTTCGGTGACCGCCCTCAAGGGTCCCTTAGTGGAATCACGACATCTTGCATTGTGCGAGGGCGTGAGGAGATTACGGTGGCCCTAGTGGCTTCTTAGGGAGCATTGTGCCTCCACACCGCTCCAAACGGAGATTAGCATCCGCAAGGGTGTGAACTTCGGGATACATCGTCGTCTCTGCGTGCCTCGGTTATCTCTTACCGGAGCCCTTTTCTTATGAACTTTACTTTGTGATAGCCATATTGTTCTTTGTCATATATCTTGCTATCACATAGTTGATTATCTTGCTTAGCATAAGTTGTTGGTGCACATAGGTGAGCCTAGTTGTTTTAGGTTTTGTGCTTGACAAATTAACCGCTAGGTTTATTCCGCGTTTGTTCAAGCCTAAACCGTAATTATTTTAAAGCGCCTATTCACCCCCGCCTCTAGGCGACATCCTTGATCTTTCAATTGGTATCAGAGCCTCGTCTCTCTTTGTTAGGCTTAACTGCCTAGAGAGTAAAGATGTCGACTAGGGGATTAGGATTCTCTGACACACTTAGTTTCGATGGCACACATTTTGATGTTTGGGTAATTCGCATGCTTAATCTCTTTAGGGTCATGGACCCAAATTTAGAGCGAATTTTAGATATGGGTTTTTCTCCTCCAAAAGATCCCCAAAGATTATCTTTAGAGGATGAGAAAAACTCTTATCTCAATGCTCAAGCTTCTAATGTGCTTTTCGATGCTTTGAGCAATGTAGTTATATTTCAACTCATGCCGTTCCGGGATGCTCATGAGTTATGGACAAAGCTTCAAGATAAATATGGTGTGTACAAGATTTGTGGGGATGATTGTTCTCCCTCCACCTCCGGCCATGTTGCCTTCTCAACTTCTTCTACTTCACCTACATGTGGATTTCCACAAGGTAATGCTAGGGTGAGTAGTGGTGGTCATTGCAATGATGATAGTGTGCTTGATCTTGGTGATCCTTCATCATTATCTTATTGCAATGGTCTCTCTTTGGACTTTAACACTTCGAGCACCTTACATGTTTCACATGCTTGTGTTGATAGTCCTTGCATATCATGTAGAAATTGCTTGACTAAATCTCATGATGATATGCTTGCTATATCTTGTTGCCATAATAAAAATGCATGTTTTTCCTCGAGTTGTTGTGCTAACAATGTAGAGTAAACCCAACACTCCATGGAACAAGATGTGGTCTTGAATGGTGCTTCAAGGGATCCTACATCATCATCTATTGCATTTTGCCTTATGGCCAAGGCTTCAAAGGTATCTCCCACTTTGAATCCCAATATATCTTGTGATGATATTGATGATGGCAAGATTGATGATGATGTTGATTATGATGAAGAGAATGATGATGTTGCCTCCTTAAAAATTAAGGGGGAAATGATTTTTAAAGCTCTTCTTAAGAATAAAATTGCTCGTTCCAACTTCATGGAAATCATGTCTATTGCTATTGAGGGCAAGAAATATATTGATGAGTTGGAATCTCATCTTGAGGAGCATGAGGTCACCATTGATAAAATGGAAGGTCATGAACGTGATTACGCTAATGAGATCGCGGACCTCTCCCAAGCTCTTGAACTTGAACAACCCACCAAGGAATATATTGAGGAGACTTTTTCTCTAGAATTATCTAGAGTGAAGGAATCTCATGATAGAGCTCTTGAGGTGGCCAATTTTTTTGAAACTAAAAATGAGAAGCTTGAAGTTGTGCATGCTAAACTCCTTGAGGACTTTGGGCACCTCGAAAATGGCTCAAGGGTCATTAAGAGTGAGCTCATCAAACTCACCGAGTCTCATGCACAACTTAAAGCTTCATATTCAAAAGATCTTCCCAAGTTGCCTTCTCCTCTTGTTGCTAATGATGATGCTTGTGCTACTAACTCTATCTCTTGTGAAGCATCCATATTGAAGGAGAATGTTGAGCTAAGGGCTCAACTTGAGTTGCTATCTAGCAATTATGGGATGTTGGAAGAAAATCATGTAAAGCTCACAAGCTCTCATGATGATCTTCTAGTATTCCATAATGTGCTAAAGTTAGCTCATGAGGCCATGCTTGCTAAGGTAACATCTAGTGAGCCTCTCGTGGATACTAGCACTACCTTTATTCAAAATGCTATATTGCCTTGTGCTAGTCCTCGCAATTCATCCATGCATAACATTGGTACATCTTGTGATGAATTGCTTTCCTTGCCTTGTTGCTCTAACGATGAAGCTTATACCTCCTCTAGTGCTTTTGTTGAGACTAACCATGTAGAGGAAATCAAAGAACTCAAGGCCCAAGTCACTTCTTTGAAGAAAGACTTGGAAAAGTGTCATGAAGGGAAGGCCACGCTCAACAATATCTTGAGTGTGCAAAAATCCCCCAATGACAAAGGTGGACTTGGATTCAACTCCAATAAGAAGAAGAAGTCCAAGAGCAACAAGAAGAAGGGCCAAAAACAAGTCAAGAATTCGTCCAAGATTATTTGCTTCAAGTGCAAAATTGAAGGGCATCATGTTAGATCTTTCCCATTGAAGAAGAAGGCCATTAGTGACAAGCAACAAGGGAAGCGGCTACAAGTGCATTCTCATGCTCAACCTCAAGTTGAAGAAAGGCCTCTTCCCAAGAAGACTCAAGCTAATGCTTCTCAAGTTGAGAAATCAAGTGAGAAGAAAGTGAAGAGTAGAAGTTGCTATCTATGTCGTGAGAAAGGTCACCTCGCTTCTTCATGCACTACTGGTAACTTATCCAACCCAATTGTTATTGATGATGTCTATTCTCTTGGGAAGGATAAGGTTGGCAATGTGTTTGTAACATCCCAAATTTTCAATTTGGCATGTTATACATAGGTCATCCATGCATATCATATTTTATTGCATATTCATTTGCTATCCTCGAAAATCCTAAGCAACTCAAGGACCCTCGGAGAGAGTTGGGAATTTTTCGATTTTCACATTTGAATTTTATCAATCAATGAAAGTCGAGGATATTGGATTTTAATTATTTTTCTCTCCGGAAAAATATTTCAAGTTTAAAATAAATGAGGGGAGATAATATGACTTCTCCAAAATAATTGAAATAACGGAGGAAAAATGTTAAAATCATTTTTGGGATTTTATTTTTACTTATTTGGAATTTTATTTGTCCTAGAAAAAAATTGCACGCTTTAAAAAGTTGCATTTTATGGGCCAAGAAAAGTTCATCCAGATCTAAATATTTTATTTAGACGGCGAAAACTTATTTTGAAAAGTTCATCCAGTTCATCTAGTTCTAAATAACCCCCGGGCGCCCCCTTCCCCAAGCCACCGCCCGCCCCCGCCCCCTTTAAATGCCGCCCCCACCCGCCACCACCCGCCACCACCACCGCCCCACGGAGCCCGAGCCGCCGAGCCCGAGCCGCCGGAGCCCAGCGCCGTCGCCGCTGCCTTCGCCGTCGCCGCCGCCCCTCGCCGACCCCGACCCAC
The DNA here is from genome assembly GCA_021605205.1 of Aegilops longissima. Lineage (NCBI taxonomy): Eukaryota > Viridiplantae > Streptophyta > Magnoliopsida > Poales > Poaceae > Aegilops > Aegilops longissima. The sequence continues at coordinate 123,785,858 of CM038681.1, forward strand.
CCGGACCCGCGGAGCCGCCCGCTTCACGGACGCGCCTCGCCGGAGGTACCCGACCCCGCCGCCGGTTTTTTTTTAAACCCTTCGGGTTTTTTTTTAAAAAAAAACCTAGATCGTTTTTTTAGATCGTTTTATTTTCGTCGGTTTATTTATTTAACGAACGTCCGTTAATCCGTTCGTTTTAACGAACGCGTTCACTGTTTAAGTTCTGCTAACGAACGTTCGTTCGTTTAGCAGTTCGTCGTTTCTCTTTTATTCGTATTATTCCGCGGTTATTCTGATCGCGATTTCAGATCAAATTTTCAAACATGTTTATCTTTTCGCTCGTTTATCGGAATCAGGCGATTCAAGCGCCTGGAGTTTCGTATAGAAACCCTCTTTCCGAATAATCAACTCAAACCAGTTTTTGTCATTGTAAAATTTGACCCTAGTTCAGATTAGTAAACGGACCCTATTGCTTTCGCCGTTTGAGTTTCGTTGTTTTCGTTTGGTTTGATTCTTTTTGCAAACCGGAGTTCTTAAGTTGAACTCTCCGGTCAACCTCTTTCAGTTGAAGTTTTATTTGTGCATCTTTGTTGTATGCTTATGTATGTATTGTTTGCTTCCGATAGAATTCCCGGAGTGCGAAGCGTGTTACTACGAGTCTCTAGGATTCACGGATTGTCAGCAAGGCAAGTAACACTTGATCATATCTTTTCCTACCCAGTTTTTATGCATTAGTTTCAACCCTCAAACATTGCATGATTAGGATGTCATTAATTTGTGGGTTGGGAAGTAGATGATGAGGTAGGAACCTATTGCCCTGTTACTTTCAAACCCTTGGGAGTTACTTCTACGTTATGCTTATATTGCCATGCTATGCTCATAGACGTGGATTGGGTTTGAGAGATATTCACGACAGATGTGAGATTGTTAATTAATGGTTTACTTTAAGGTGGCAACTTAAATACACATCTGGGTGGATTGAGGCACTTGGGGAACCCGGTGTTGTCTGTTTTTTTTGGAAATCCTGGGGTATCCGTGTGATCTTCCTATGGACCGCCACCTGTGCTCAAAGGAACTGAGATTATTCATGCTAGAAAACTTCCGTGTGCAGCCACAAGCTATTATGGGCTCTAGCATAGTTGAGTAAGTTACGTGAAGCTCTCAAGAGGTAGGTCAGCAGGTAGTGGGTTTATAGGTTTGGTATGATCTATCCGAGTAGAGAGTTAATGTTTCGAAAGATCGTGTCTCGGTCATCCGTCTCTCAAACACCATGAAGTGCGAGAAACCAACGGAGGCGATCGAGTCTTGTGGGGAAAAGTGCAAACCTCTGCAGAGTGTACAATCTAATCATGGTTAGCCGTGTCCCGGTTATGGACAATTCGAGTATCTAGTACTTGAGTATTCACATGTATCTCATCACTCTAAATTAATATTGCTGGGATGTTAATTACCTTAATTGGGATCATCTGAGTTGGGGTACCTTCTCAATGATGTTTCAACCACCATGATAGTTAAAGTAAAATTTATTCCTTTGATGTAGGGAAAATTGGCTTTTCGCAAAACTGTAACCATAGAGCTTTCCACCAGCCATATATGCATGTAGTATAGCTTATTCTTTCATTACTCTCTATGTGTTACATTGCCAGCATATTCCATGTGCTGACCCATTCTCGTGCTGCAACGTATTATGTTGCAGACTTGTCGACGAGGAGTAAGGATCGAGGTCGTTGCCGTGCAGCTCGATTATGCCGCTGGAGTTGATGGACTCACTTTACCTTCCAAGCCTTCCATTGTTATCGCATTAGATGGCCTTAAGCCATATTATTGTAATAAGTTCTCTTTGAGACATTCGATGTAATAAGTGTGTGATTGCTACTCGCTTATAAATCCTTCGAGTACTGTGTGTTAGCATTACCGATCCAGGGATGACATGAAGCACGAGACTTGACCATCTGAGGTCGGGTCGCTACAAGATGGTATCAGAGCACACGCTGAGTGTAGGACACGACCACTAAGATAAAACCATAGGTCACTCTTCTCTACTCATTTCTGACCTCTCTCCTTTTTTTCCACTCTTTAGGATGACGGAGATGAAATACAAGTTTGCCCAACCGGATGAAGACACACCTTTCGGACGCCACTTGAAGGAAGTCACTAGGTACCTGAATATTGGAATACCAAGCTTCACCGGGACGTACAACGCCACCTTACCAGAAGAAGAATGCTGGAAGATTCAAGCCCTAGTTCCCGGAAGGACGTTTGCACCAAGCACGGAGCCCATAGTATGTGTTTTCAATGCACCAACATGGAGCTTAGGAAAGAGTATGGCAGCTCACATTACCATGGGACGCATTGGAGAAGTCTACAATAAGGAGCTTAAAGACACCATATACCAAATATGTGGGTGCCGAGACGAGCAATGGGAAGTAATTAGCACCAAGAAGGATAGATCCATTGCAGCTTACATCCAGAGCTAAACCAGCACATTCGACGTCATGAGAACAGAGATGTGCAGACATGCTGGATTTGAAGAAGGCGAAAACTAAGATCATAGAATTGGAGGAAGAACTCAAGTCTACACGCGATGGATATGAGGAAGAAATCAAGATACTCATGGAGAAGAATGACGACCTAGTCAAGAAGATTGGAGTCTTCATGGGAGGACCAGCACCCAAGGAAGAAGAGCAAGAAGAGGAAGAAGACCCGCTTGTCCGGACAACTACATCATCATCGATTTACACCGACTCAGATCCAAGTGATGATGACTATGAAGACGAAGCTGAGCAGACATTATGGAGTCTTCCACCGATCAAAATTTCTAGATGACCACCAAATATTAGTAGTATTTTCCCCCATGTAACTAGTAGTAGTTGAGCACTTATGCGATAGTCCTAGATCGTTTTGTATGCCCTTGCTTGCTTGATTGAATGAATGTGTGTTTGCCTCATGTGCATATGGGTAGTGTTTTCTCACTAGACCTCTTTCTATTTCTAATCTCTCCCCTCTAAACCCTCAGATGCCTCCGAGACGTGATCCCGGTTTTGCTTTCCCACCGGAGCTCACTCAGTTGATCCAACAGCAGAATACCTTGATGCAACTGCTAGTTCAGAATCAGGGCAATGCCAACAACAACAACAACAACCCGCCGCCAGTGGACAATTTAGCCCGTTTTCTAAGGTTACAACCGCCGGTGTTTTCCAGTAGCACCGAGCCAATAGTTGCAGATGACTAGTTACGCTGTATTGGAAGGGAGCTAACCACCGCAGGATGCACGGATGCTGAAAGAGTGCGCTTTGCCACACATCAATTGGATGGACCAGCAGCCGCATGGTGGGAGAATTACACAGCTACTTTTCCTATAGCCAATGTCACTTGGGACCAGTTCCAACAAGCTTTCCGCACGGCCCATGTTTCAACTGGAGCCATGCAGATAAAGAAGCGTGAGTTTCGCAACTTACGCCAGGGGAACCGTACTGTGGCCCAATACGTGGATGAGTTTAGCAAGTTATCACGCTATGCCCCTGATGATGTGGCCACGGATGCCGCGAAGCAAGAGAAGTTCATGGAAGGGCTGAATGATGAGATGAGTATGCAGCTGATGGTGGCAACTTTCAACAACTACCAGGAGTTGGTAGATAAGGCCCTAATGATTGAAGGAAACCAGCAGCAAATTGAGAATCGTAAGAGGAAGTATGGACAAGGAATTATAACTCAGAGCTCACCGAAACCTCGCTAACCCCGAACTCGGAGGACTAGTTCATAACCATGGAGGACATAACCATATCGAGGAGGATCGCATAATGGTGCGAAGAATGGGAATGGTAATGGAGCCAACAATAATCAAAACCGCTCTAACCCAGCTACACCCGCCAAGAGGGACTTAAGCCAAGTTATTTGCTTTAATAAGGGAAAACAGGGCACTATGCCAATGACTGCCTCAAGGAAAGAATGGAAACGGAAATGGGAGCGCTGGAAGAAGCCAAATCCATTCAACAAAGGACAAGTGAACCACGTTAACGTGGAGGAAGTTGAAGAGCAGCCGGATGCGGTAATAGGTAAGTTTTTGGTTCAGTCATTTACCGCTATTGTTCTTTTCGATACTGGTGCATCGCATTCATACATATCAAGGGGATTTGTGGATAAGTTTAAGTTACCAACCCAGACCCTTAGGACCCTCTTTTAGTGAGCTCGCCTGGAGCAGAGTATATGGCTAGCAGATGGTGCACCCAGTTACCCCTAATCATTGGCACACATGTTTTTCCGTCTGACCTAATTATCTTGGAGTCGCAAGGATTGGATGTGATATTAGGTATGGATTGGATGTCGAAGTTTGGAGGAAGTATTGACTGTGCTAGCAAGTCAATTTATCTTACCACCCCAGAGGGAAAAAGGATTAAGTATGTATCTAGGCATGTGCCTAGGAGGAGCCAAGTGAATACCCTCACGGGAGTTGTGCAAGAGGAAGTACCTGTAGTGAGGGATTATCCAGATGTTTTTCCGGAAGAGTTACCAGGCATGCCACCGAATCGAGACATCGAGTTTCTGATAGAACTAATACCAGGTACAGGGCCAATATCAAAGAGACCCTATCGGATGCCCGCAAATGATCTGGAGGAAATTAAGAAGCAGATCAAGGAGTTATTGGAGAAATGTTACATTCGAAGAAGTTGATCGCCTTGGGGAGCACCAGTACTTTTGGTGGAGAAGAAGGATAAATCCCTGAGGATGGTTGTTGATTACCGAGCTTTGAATGAAGTAACGTGTAACGCCCCGGATTCGATGCGCCAGGTGTCCGTCAGTTATTTGCCGTCGTTTCCATGTCATGTGCTTGCGTGTTGCACTTTGCCATGTCATCATCTGCATTTCATATCATGTCATCATGTGCATTTCATTTTGCATACGTGTTCGTCTCATGCATCCGAGCATTTTCCCCGTTGTCTGTTTTGCAATCCGGCACTCCTATGCTCCCCGGCGCCCCCCGTTTACCTCTTTTCGTGTGTGGATGTTAAACGGTTTCGGAAAGGACCGAGGTTTGCCAAGCGGCCTTGGTATAGCACCGGTAGACCGCCTGTCAAGTTTCGGATCATTTGGAGGTCATTTGGTACCCCAACGGGTAACCGGGTAACCGCTAAAGCCTCTTTTGTTTGCAGCCCAACACCCCTTCCAAAGTGGCCCAAAACCCACCTAACTCCCCTCTATGCTCTCGGTCGTTCGATCACGATCACGTGGCCGAAAACCGCACCTCATTTGGACTCTCCTAGCTCCCTCTATCTATAAATATGCCCCACCCCCCGAAATTCGTGGATGAATCCTACCCCAAACCCTAATTTCCCTCCACGCGCGCGGACATGTCCGTCCGGCGGACGAAACCGCCGCCGCCCGCAGCGGTGGCAGCGCCACGTGGCGCCTCCGTCCTGCCGCCGCCGCCTGCTCGGCCTGCTGGCCCGCCCGGAGCCGGCCTGCCGCGCCGCTCGCGCCGCTTCGCCCGCCGCTCTCGGCTCGCGCGCCGCGCTGCCGCCGCCGGCGCTTCAGCTGGCCTCCGCCCGGCCCGCCAAGGCCTGCCACGCCGCGCGAAGCGCCACCTGCCCTCGCCGCTGCCGCGGGTCGCCACGCGCCTGCGCCCGGCCTCCCCGCCCGGCCGCCGCCGACCATCACTGCCCTGCCGCGCCTCCCCATCGATGCCGCCGCGGCCCTGCCCTCCTCGCCGCGCTCTCCCGCCGGCCCTTCGCCGTCCCCGCTGTCTCGGCCTCCCGGCTCATTTTTCGCCGAGCCGCCTCGCCGGAGTCTACTCCGGCCGGATCCGCCGCGGGTGGATGAGATCCACCCGCTCGTCGAACCAAACGGCCGCGCCTCCGTCCCGGGATCCCCGCGTCCCGGATATCTCCGTCCCGTTGACTTTTCGAGAGGGTAAAATCCACTAAGTCCCGAATCTGCTAATATTTTTCATGCATTTTCATCGCATCATATCTCTGCATCCGTAGCTCCATTTCGTGCGTGTAATATGTCAAATTGTTCGCCTCAAAGATTAGATCATTTCATATCATTGCATCATTTTCATTTGAGCTCATCTTGATGCCCGAAATGCTGTTAGAAGAGTGCTATGTGATGTTAGTTTCAGATTCTTATCAGAACATGCACTTTTGTCATTTTTGCCATGATTGATGTGTGCACCCTATGAACTTGAGTCCTACATGTGTTTTGTAATATGCCATGCCATCTTCACAGGGGTGTATGCCATGTATTTTTGTGATCTATGTGGTGACTAGCACAAGCATGCAAACTAGGCTTCATGATGTTGCTGATTTCAGCCCCTGTTTTGCTGATATTTTTATGCCATGTAAACTTGATGCTACCGAGAGATCCATGCTTATTTTGAGATACTTCAGTAAGGATGTTTTGTTATACATGTCTTGCTCTATCCATCCATGCCCTTGTTTGCAATTATGGAGTGCCATAGCTTGATTCAATCGAGCTCTACTTTTGCTACAAAATGTTTCCTGGCAGATTGTTTACATGTTATTCAATTTTGCCAAGGTTGTTGTAGTTGATCCGTGTGTGCTATGGTGTTGTTCTTGCCATGCTTAGCTTCATAAATATGTCTTCTTTCTATTGGTTGCCTTGCCATGCCATGTATTGCTCTGTGGTGAGTGGTTCAAGCTCACCAACATGCCTACTTATTGTTGTTCCTGCCATGTATGAATCTGTAATATAACTTACCATGTTTACATGGGTGCCATCATATTTTCTGATCATTTTTGGCTTATGGTCAGTAAAGGACTTTTGTTCTATGATTTGAGTAGATTCATGCCATGCCTTGTTTTGCCATGATAAGTTCTCGTAACATGTTGTTTCATAGCTCTAAACTTTGCAACCTGATGTTATTTCTGCTAAGTCTGAAACTGTTATTATTTGCAATCTTGCCATGTCATTTTGAGCATGTTCTAGTGATTTCTGGAGATAGTTCAGTGTTCATGTTTTGTTATGCTTTACCTGTACATCATGCCCATGCCTTTTGTTATTACGTTGAGGTCCTGTAGCATGTTTTTTTGATGCTTGCAATATGCCTAGTTGCTGTTTTGTACAGATTGTTGCTATAACTTGTATAGAGTGTATGTGTTGAACCGTTGCTCCGTTTTGAGTGTGCTCTATATGAAACTTGCTTAGAATTGCATGTAGCTTCATATTGTCATGTTGCATCCTTGTTTTGAGGTGTTTGCTTGATGTTTGTATGCATTTTGCATCAATGCCATGCTTATCTTGTTTTGCTCATATCTTCTAGGCCGTAGCTCCAAATCTAATGAACTTTATATGTAACTTGACTAGAATTTCGTGTAGATCATCGTGGTGCATCTTAAATTGCTGTTTAACAACTTGAAGATAAGGTTTATTCAGATCTGGACCAATTTCGAAATTTGCATATGAGGACTTACCGGAATTGTTATATGTTGTTCCCGGCCTCATTTAAACTTGCCTTGATGTGTTGCTCTTGTTTGCATCATGTCTTGCCATGAGTAGCTTCATGTAGTCTTGTCATGCATCATGTTTGTTTGTGCATCATGCCTTGTTCATGTGTGGTGTGTTTACTATGTTGTGTGCTTCTTCTTGTTAGTTCCTGTTTCATTGCGATCGTGAGGATTCGTTCGTCTACGCTTGGTTCGGCTTCATCCATTCGTCTTCTTCATGGACTCGTTCTTCTTCCTTGCGGGATTTCAGGCAAGATGACCGCTACCCTGGATCTCACTACTATCATTGCTATGCTAGTTGCTTCGTTCTATCGCTATGCTGCGCTACCTATTACCTGTTTATCAAGCCATCCCAATTTGCCATGTCAGCCTCTAACCTTTGCACCCTTCCTAGCAAAACGTTGTTTGGCTATGTTACCGCTTTGCTCAGCCCCTCTTATAGCGTTGTTAGTTGCAGGTGAAGATGAAGTTTGTTCCTTGTTGGAACATGGAGATGTTGTTCCTTGTTGGAACATGTTTACTTGTTGGGATATCACAATATATCTTATTTAATTAATGCATCTATATACTTGGCAAAGGGTGGAAGGCTCGGCCTTATGCCTGGTGTTTTGTTCCACTCTTGCCGCCCTAGTTTCCGTCATATCGATATTATGTTCCCGGATTTTGCGTCCCTAACGCGGTCGGGTGATTTATGGGACCCCCTTGACAGTTCGCTTTGAATAAGACTTTTCCTGCAAGGCCCAACATTGGTTTTACCATTTGCCTCACCACCACCCACTTTTCCCTTGGGAGTCGCTCTCTCGAGGGTCATCTTTATTTAGCCCCCGGCCGGTGCTTTCTAAGTGCTGGCCCGAACCGAGTAGATCATGGGGCCCTCGTGGCAACTCGAGGTTTGGTTTTACTCGAGGATGTCTCATCCGTGTTGCCTCGAGAACGAGATATGTGCAGCTCCTATCGGGATTGTCGGCGATCGGGCGGCTTTGCTGGTCTTGTTTTATTGTCTGTCGAAATGTCTTGTAGCCGGATTCCGAGACTGATCGGGTCTTCCGGGAGAAGGAATATCCTTCGTTGATCGCGAGAGCTTATCATGGGCTGTTGGGACACCCCTGCAGGTATAAACTTTCGAGAGCCGTGCCCGCGGTTATGTGGCAGATGGGAATTTGTTAATATCCGTTGTAGTAAACTTGAAGCAAACTCTCCTAAAATACACCAACCGTAAAGCGAATCGTGAGTGTCTCTTTTCGGGTTGATCGAGAGGAGAACATGTTTTCTTGGGTTATGTCGACGTAAGTAGGAGTTCAGGATCACTTCTTGATCATTACTAGTTGACGACCGTTCCTTTGTTTCTCTTCTCGCCTCATTTGCGTATGTTAGCCACCATATATGCTTAGTCGCTGCTGCAACCTCACCACTTTACCCCTTCCTTTCCCTTTAAGCTTTGCTAGTCTTGATACCCATGGTAATGGGATTGCTGAGTCCTCGTGGCTCACAGATTACTACACCACCAGTTGCAGGTACAGGTTTGCGATGATCATGACGTGAGAGCGATGTTTGCTTGTGTTGGAGTTCTTCTTCTGCTTCTTCTTCGATCAGGGATAGGTTCCGGTCGGCAGCCTGGCTAGCAGTGGTGGATATTGTTTGAGTTTCTGTTTATGTTCCATCCATAGTCGGATGTTGATCTCTTGTATATGATGTTGATGTATTCTTGTGGCATTTGTGCCTTTTGTATGTATCCCTATGTATTATGTAATGTTGATGTAATGATATCCACCTTGCAAAAGCGTTTCAATATGCGGGTCTATCCTTGGTGGGACCGTCGAGTTCCTTTTGGATAGGGTCGCATATTGGGCGTGACAAGTTGGTATCAGAGCCTCGACCGACCTTAGTAGCCCCCTTGATTGATCGTATAGTTTGGCCGTTGTTGAGTCTAGAAGAAAACTGTTTTCGGAGTCTAGTTATATCGGAGAGTAGGAATTCTTTTTACTCCTCAGCCCCTTCATCGCTCTGGTAAGGAATCATGACGTAGGTGTTTTGAACTACTCCTCTTCCCCTTCAAATTTTTCTTTAGGATCACGTGGTTAGATTTTCGTTCGTTCGGCCTCAGCTCTTTTTGTCCGGTGCATTTCTCGTCAAGTTGACTCGAGCCTCTTCATCTTTGAGTTCAATCCCCAGTTGTTTTCTTTTCCCACCCGCCCTCCCTTCTTCCTCTCGGAACCGGAGTCCGTAATCGAGTATCCATCCTACTCGTGCGAAGCCTTTGCTTTCTTTCCTCAATGATTTCAACCGGTGTTTTCTCTTCAAGATATTCGTCGGTTTCCCCTTCCAAGTTGTCTTTGTTTTCCTGCCCTCCCACCCTTTTTCTTCCCGGAGTCTGACTCGCTCTTGTCCATCTATCTCATTCGTGTGTAGCCTCTTCAGTCTTTCGTAAATCATCTCAACCGGTGAATTCTCGTCTTGTTCGTCATTCTTCATCCCTTTCTTTTTCCGGTGCACTTAATTCAAGTTTTTTCGGTGTTGTTCATATTCTTTTCCTCGGCTCAAGTGTTTTCCCTGCTCGTTCGCCTCTCGCCAGTTTATCATTCCGGAGTTCAAGACATCTCAGGAGATTCGTCTGTGTTCCAATTAATTCGAGGTTGTCACCTCATTTAAATATTTCAATTGTTCCGGTGCATCATCATCTATCTATTTAACAATCCTTTCCAACGGTGTTTTCTTTTAGTGGACCCTAACCCACAGGTCTTTTCCCAGGAGCTTACCTGACTCTTCTAATTCCCCCGGAGTTTTTCGCAATTCTTTTCATTTGTGACGTAAGAATGGATCCCATCAGTCACATGCCTTCTCCAAGATCGCTTTCTATTTCTTTTCATCTTTGGGTCAACCCTTCCTCTTTTCATTCTCCCGGAGGCATTGCGTTGTTTATCTCGTCAAGTGTCATTCCATCTTCTGAAGCTCATGTTCTATTCTTTCCTTGTTCAACCGGTGTGCTGCCTAAATCCTTTCAGTCTTGTTCGTTTCTTTTCTCATTCTAACCACTCCGGTTAGAACGAGTGGTTTCATAGTCTATCTGATTCCGTGAGCTTTTGATTCTCGTCATTCTCGTCGTTCCTCTCTTATTCTCGAGTGCTCTCGATTCTTTGCTTCTTCTCTTGAGTTCTTGTTTCACCTCGTCCCTTTTCCCTTCCGTCTCGGTCCTAAGATCTCGGGACGAGATCTCTTGTTAGTGGAGGAGTGTTGTAACGCCCCGGATTCGATGCGCCAGGTGTCCGTCAGTTATTTGCCGTCGTTGCCATGTCATGTGCTTGCGTGTTGCACTTTGCCATGTCATCATCTGCATTTCATATCATGTCATCATGTGCATTTCATTTTGCATACGTGTTCGTGTCATGCATCCGAGCATTTTCCCCGTTGTCCATTTTGCAATCCGGCACTCCTATGCTCCCCGGCGCCCCCCGTTTACCTCTTTTCGTGTGTGGATGTTAAACGGTCTCGGAATGGACCGAAGTTTGCCAAGCGGCCTTGGTATAGCACCGGTAGACCGCCTGTCAAGTTTCGGATCATTTGGAGGTCGTTTGGTACCCCAACGGGTAACCGGGTAACCGCTAAAGCCTCTTTTGTTTGCAGCCCAACACCCCTTCCAAAGTGGCCCAAAACCCACCTAACTCCCCTCTATGCTCTCGGTCGTTCGATCACGATCGCGTGGCCGAAAACCGCACCTCATTTGGACTCTCCTAGCTCCCTCTATCTATAAATATGCCCCACCCCCCGAAATTCGTGGATGAATCCTACCCCAAACCCTAATTTCCCCTCCGCGCCACGCCGGACATGTCCGGTCCGGCCGGACGAAAACCGCCGCTGCCCGCAGTTGGTGGTGGCAGCGCCATGTGGCGCTTCCGTCTCCCGCCGCTGCCTGCTCGCTGGCCAGCTGGGAGCCCGCCACGGCCAGCGACCGGCTCCGCGGCCCTTCGCCCGCGCCGCCGTCGCCGGCCCGATCGCTGGCGCCGCCGCCGCGCGGCGCCGGCCAGGCCACGCCACGTCGCGCCGCTTCGCCGCCTCCTCGCTGAAGCGCCACCTGCCCCTCGCCATTGTCGCTGGTCGCTGCGCCGCCGCTTGCGCTTCGCCCTCCCCCGCCGCCCGCCGGCCGAACATCACCGCCGGCCCGCCTCCCCATCGATGCTGTTTCGCTGCCCTGCCTCCTTGTTGCGCTTCTCCCGGCCGCCCTTCGCTGCCCCCCGACGTCTCCGGCCTCGCGCTGCCGCCGAGCCGCCTTCGCCTTCGCGGAGTTCACTCGGCCGGATCCGCCATGGTGGATGAGATCCACCGCTTCGTCGAACCAAACGGCCGCGCCTCCGTCCCGGGATCCCCGCGTCCCGGATATCTCCGTCCCGTTGACTTTTCGAGAGGGTAAAATCCACTAAGTCCCGAATCTGCTAATATTTTCATGCATTTTCATCGCATCATATCTCTGCATCCGTAGCTCCGTTTCGTGTGTGCAATATGTCAAATTGTTCGCCTCGAAGAGTAGATCATTTCATCTCATTGCATCATTTTCATTTGAGCTCATCTTGATGCCCGAAATGCTGTTAGAAGAGTGCTATGTGATGTTAGTTTCAGATTCTTATCAGAACATGCACTTTTGTCATTTTTGCCATGATTGATGTGTGCACCCTATGAACTTGAGTCCTACATGTGTTTTGTAATATGCCATGCCATCTTTACAGGGGTGTATGCCATATATTTTTGTGATCTATGTGGTGACTAGCACAAGCATGCAAACTAGGCTTCATGATGTTGCTGATTTCAGCCCCTGTTTTGCTGATATTTTTATGCCATGTAAACTTGATGCTACCGAGAGATCCATGCTTATTTTGAGATACTTCATTAAGGATGTTTTGTTATACATGTCTTGCTCTATCCATCCGTGCCCTTGTTTGCAATTATGGAGTGCCATAGCTTGAGTCAATCGAGCTCTACTTTTGCTATAAAATGTTTCCTGGCAGATTGTTTACATGTTATTCAATTTTGCCAAGGTTGTTGTAGTTGATCCGTGTGTGCTATGGTGTTGTTCTTGCCATGATTAGCTTCATAAATATGTCTTCTTGCTATTGGTTGCCTTGCCATGCCATGTATTGCTCTGTGGTGAGTGGTTCAAGCTCACCAACATGCCTACTTATTGTTGTTCCTGCCATGTATGAATCTGTAATATAACTTGCCATGTTTACATGGGTGCCATCATATTTTCTGATCCTTTTTGGCTTATGGTCAGTAAAGGACTTTTGTTCTATGATTTGAGTAGATTCATGCCATGCCTTGTTTTGCCATGATAAGTTCCTGTAACATGTTGTTTCATAGCTCTAAACTTTGCAACCTGATGTTATTTCTGCTAAGTCTGAAACTGTTATTATTTGCAATCTTGCCATGTCATTTTGAGCATGTTCTAGTGATTTCTGGAGATAGTTCAGTGTTCATGTTTTGTTATGCTTTACCTGTACATCATGCCCATGCCTTTTGTTATTACGTTGATGTCCTGTAGCATGTTGTTTTGATGCTTGCAATATGCCTAGTTGCTATTTTGGACAGATTGTTGTTATAACTTGTATAGAGTGTATGTGTTGAACCGTTGCTCCGTTTTGAGTGTGCTCTATATGAAACTTGCTTAGAATTGCATGTAGCTTCATATTGTCATGTTGCATCCTTGTTTTGAGGTATTTGCTTGATGTTTGTATGCATTTTGCATCAATGCCATGCTTATCTTGTTTTGCTCATATCTTCTAGGCCGTAGCTCCAAATCTAATGAACTTTATATGTAACTTGACTAGAATTTTGTGTAGATCATCGTGGTGCATCTTAACTTGCTGTTTAACAACTTGAAGATAAGGTTTATTCAGATCTGGACCAATTTCGAAATTTGCATATGAGGACTTACCGGAATTGTTATATGTTGTTCCCGGCCTCATTTAAACTTGCCTTGATGTGTTGCTCTTGTTTGCATCATCTCTTGCCATGAGTAGCTTCATATAGTCTTGTCATGCATCATGCTTGTTTGTGCATCATGCCTTGTTCATGTGTGGTGTGTTTACTATGTTGTGTGCTTCTTCTTGTTAGTTCCTATTTCGTTGCGATCGTGAGGATTCGCTCGCTCACGCTTGGTTCGGCTTCATCCGCTCGCCTTCTTCATGGACTCGTTCTTCTTCCTTATGGATTTCAGGCAAGATGACCGCTACCTGGATCTCACTACTATCATTGCTATGCTAGTTGCTTCGTTCTATCGCTATGCTGCGCTACCTATTACATGTTTATCAAGCCATCCCAATTTGCCATGTCAGCCTCTAACCTTTGCACCCTTCCTAGCAAACCGTTGTTTGGCTATGTTACCGCTTTGCTCAGCCCCTCTTATAGCGTTGTTAGTTGCAGGTGAAGATGAAGTTTGTTCCTTGTTGGAACATGGAGATGTTGTTCCTTGTTGGAACATGTTTACTTGTTGGGATATCACAATATATCTTATTTAATTAATGCATCTATATACTTGGAAAAGGGTGGAAGGCTCGGCCTTATGCCTGGTGTTTTGTTCCACTCTTGCCGCCCTAGTTTCCGTCATATCGGTATTATGTTCCCGGATTTTGCGTCCCTAACGCGGTCGGGAGATTTATGGGACCCCCTTGACAGTTTGCTTTGAATAAGACTTTTCCTGCAAGGCCCAACATTGGTTTTACCATTTGCCTCACCACCACCCACTTTTCCCTTGGGAGTCGCTCTCTCGAGGGTCATCTTTATTTAGCCCCCCCCCCCCCCGGGCCAGTGCTTCTCTAAGTGCTGGCCTGAACCGAGTAGACTGCGGGGGCCCCTCGTGGCAACTCGAGGTTTGGTTTTACTCGTAGGATGTCTCATCCGTGTTGCCTCGAGAACGAGATATGTGCAGCTCCTATCGGGATTGTCGGCGATCGGGCGGCTTTGCTGGTCTTGTTTTATTGCTGTCGAATGTCTTGTAGCCGGATTCCGAGACTGATCGGGTCTTCCGGGAGAAGGAATATCCTTCGTTGATCGCGAGAGCTTATCATGGGCTTGTTGGGACACCCTGCAGGTATAAACTTTCGAGAGCCGTGCCCGCGGTTATGTGGCAGATGGGAATTTGTTAATATCCGTTGTAGTAAACTTGAAGCAAACTCTCCTAAAATACACCAACCGTATGCGAATCGTGAGTGTCTCTTTTCGGGTTGATCGAGAGGAGAACACGCTTTCTTGGGTTATGTCGACGAAGTAGGAGTTCAGGATCACTTCTTGATCATTACTAGTTGACGACCGTTCCTTTGTTTCTCTTCTCGCCTCATTTATGTATGTTAGCCACCATATATGCTTAGTCGCTGCTGCAACCTCACCACTTTACCCCTTCCTTTCCCTTTAAGCTTTGCTAGTCTTGATACCCATGGTAATGGGATTGTTGAGTCCTCGTGGCTCACAGATTACTACACCACCAGTTGCAGTGTACAGGTTTGCGATGATCATGACGTGAGAGCGATGTTTGCTTGTGTTGGAGTTCTTCTTTCGCTTCTTCTTCGATCGGAGATAGGTTCCGTGTCGGCAGCCTGGGCTAGCGGTGGTGGATATTGTTTGAGTTTCTGTTTATGTTCCATCCGTAGTCGGATGTTGATCTCTTGTATATGATGTTGATGTATTCTTGTGGCATTTGTGCCTTTTGTATGTATCCCTATGTATTATGTAATGTTGATGTAATGATATCCACCTTGCAAAAGCGTTTCAATATGCGGGTCTATCCTTGGTGGGCCCATCGAGTTCCTTTTGGATAGGGTCGCATATTGGGCGTGACATAACGATAAAGAACAAGTATCCCTTACCAATGATTAATGATCTGTTTGATCATTTGCAAGGAGCTAAGGTGTTTTCTAAGATCGATCTACGATCAGGATACCATCAGTTGAAGATCCGAGAAAAGGATATACCAAAGACAGCGTTCACCACTCGATATGGATTATATGAGTATACGGTCATGTCGTTTGGACTGACTAACGCCCCTGCCTATTTTATGAGTATGATGAACAAAGTGTTCATGGAATATTTGGACAAGTTTGTTGTGGTGTTTATAGATGATATTATGGTTTACACAAAGAATGAAGAGGAGCACGCAGAACACCTACGTTTGGTTCTTGAGAAACTCAGGGAACACCAGTTATATGCCAAATTCAGCAAGTGTGAGTTTTGGTTGAAGGAAGTTGGATTTCTTGGGCATGTTATATCAGGAGAGGGTATAGCAGTAGATCCCAGTAAAATTCAGTCAGTCACTGAATGGTTGGCACCCACTTCAGTCAGCGAGATTCGCAGTTTCCTTGGACTGGCAGGATATTACCGAAGATTCATTGAGAATTTTTCCAAGATTGCTAAACCAATGACAGAATTGCTAAAGAAGGATACCAAGTTCAAATGGACAGAGGACTGTGAGAAAAGCTTCCAAGAGTTGAAGAAACGGTTGACTACAGCCCCAGTGCTGACATTGCCAGATATACATAAGGAGTTTCAAGTGTATTGTGATGCCTCTCGCTTGGGACTTGGATGTGTTCTTATGCAGGAAGGAAAAGTTGTTTCGTATGCCTCACGACAACTGAAGCCTCATGAGTTAAACTATGCCACGCATGATTTAGAGTTAGCAGTTGTAGTACATGCGTTGAAGACCTGGAGACATTATCTCATGGGAAACTGTTGTGATGTGTACACGGATCATAAGAGTTTGAAGTACATTTTCACACAGAAGGAGTTGAACCTCAGACAGAGGAGATGGCTGGAGCTTATAAAGAATTACGATATGAAGCTACACTATCATCCAGGAAAAGCCAACGTTGTAGCAGACGCTTTAAGTCGGAAAAGTTATGCCAATATCCTTAAGGGTAGAGGACTACCAAAGGAGTTAGCAGAGGATATTATGGAACTAAGTTTGGAGATTGTTCCAAGAGGTTTACTTGCAACAATGGAGGTTCAGTCGACCTTGTTAGACAAGATTCGAGAAGCTCAGAAGGAGGATAAAGAGATTGCCAAGATAAAGGAAAAGATGGGCAAGGGAAAAGCCAAAGGTTTTCGTGAGGATGAGCACGATACCTTGTGGTTTGAGGATCGGATTTATGTGCCCAACAATTTGGAGATCAAGAAGTTAATACTTGAAGAGGCTCATGACTCACCATACTCGATTCACCCCGGAAACACCAAGATGTATTTGGACATGAAGGAACGTTTCTGGTGGACTCGTATGAAAAAGGATATTGCCGAGTATGTAGCCGTTTGTGATGTATGCCAGAGAGTGAAGGCCGAGCATCAAAAGCCAGCAGGACTGTTGCAGCCTATGCCAATACCCGAATGGAAGTGGGACAAACTTGGCATGGATTTTATCACCGGATTACCCAGAACCAAAGCAGGATATGATTCAATATGGGTAGTAGTGGATCGGTTGACCAAAGTAGCTCACTTCATCCCAGTGAAAACAACTTATACAAGTGCAAAGTTGGCCAAGATATATATGACAAGGATTGTATGTTTGCATGGAGTTCCAATGAGTATCGTATCAGATAGAGGACCACAGTTTACTTCAAAGTTTTGGCATCAGCTACACCAGACTTTGGGTACCAGATTGGAGTTTAGTACCGCATTCCACCCACAGACGGATGGACAGACAGAGAGAGTCAATCAGATTTTGGAGGACATGTTGAGAGCCTGTGCGCTAGATTATGGATCTAGTTGGGATGACAATTTGCCGTACGTAGAATTCTCATACAACAACAGCTACCAGGCCAGTTTGAAGATGGCACCGCTCAAGCTCAGATGGACGCAGATGTAGAACACCATTGATGTGGGACGTGATTGGAGACCGTCGCTTGTTTGGACCAGACTTGATCAAAGACTCGGAGGAGAAGGTTAAACTGATCGAGAGAAAGCTAAAGATTGCTCGGCCTAGATGTAAGAGTTACGCAGATTCAAAACGCAAGGAAGTAATCTATGAAATCGGAGACATAGTATATCTGCGAGTATCACCCCTGAGGGGAGTGAAATGTTTTGGAGTAAAAGGAAAGTTAGCCCCAAGATTTGTGGGACCGTATCGTGTTTTGGAACGAATGGGAGAAGTTGCCTACAAGCTGGAGTTACCTGAAGGACTGTCAGGAGTTCATGATGTGTTTCACGAATCACAACTGAAGAAGTGCCACGCTGAGATGGCCGACATACCGTTGAACGATACAGTACCTTTGGAGGCGATTCAGCTGAATGATAATCTAACATATGAGGAGAAGCCAGTAAAGATTTTGGAGTTTGATAGCCGAGTCACTCGCAACAAGGTGATCAAGTTTTGCAAAGTTCAAGGAGTCACCATACCGAGGAGGAAGCCACGGGAGCGAGAAGATGATATTCAAGGACCATCCGCACCTATTTTCTAGTTAACCCAATCTCGAGGGCTAGATTCATCTTAAGGGGTAGGTTTGTAACATCCCAAATTTTCAATTTGGCATGTTATACATAGGTAATCCATGCATATCATATTTTATTGCATATTCATTTTCTATCCTCGAAAATCCTAAGCAACTCAAGGACCCTGAGAGAGTTGGGGATTTTTCGATTTTCACATTTGAATTTTATCAATCAATGAAAGTCGAGGATATTGATTTTAATTATTTTTCTCCGAAAAATATTTCAAGTTTAAAATAAATGAGGGAGATAATATGACTTCTCCAAAATAATTGAAATAACGGAGGAAAATGTTAAAATCATTTTGGGATTTTATTTTTACTTGTTTGGAATTTTATTTGTCCTAGAAAAAAATTGCACGCTTTAAAAAGTTGCATTTTATGGGCCAAGAAAAGTTCATCCAGTTCTAAATATTTTATTTAGACGGAGAAAACTTATTTTGGAATTTTTAGATTTTTATTTATTTTTCTAGGAATTTTTCTTTTGGCGGAATGATTTTAAAAACGAACGGACTCGCTACCGATCGGGCTAAAGGCCCAGCCGAGCCAGGCCGGCCCACGAGCGCCGCCGCCTCCCTCTCCGCGCCGCCGTGCGTGGCGCGGACGCCGAGGGGAGTCCGAGCCGGACTCCACCCCCGGGCGCCCTTCCCAAGCCGCCGCCCGCCCGCCCCTTTAAATGCCGCCGCCCCAGCCCGCCACCACCGCCACCACCACCCGCCTGGCGGAGCCGAGCCCGGAGCCCGAGCCGCCTGGAGCGCCGTCGCCGCCGCCTTCGCCGTCGCCGCCTCGCCCCTCCCCACCCCGACCCCGCTGGCCGCCCGCCTCGCCACGACGCCTCGCCAGAGGTACCCGACCCGCCGCGTTTTTTAAAACCCTTCGGTTTTTTTTAAAAAACAACCCTAGATCGTTTTTTTAGATCAGTTTATTTTCGTCGGTTTATTTATTTAACGAACGTCCGTTCGTCCGTTCGTTTAACGAACGCGTTCACTATTTAAGTTCTGTTAACGAACGTTCGTTCGGTTAGCAGTTCGTCGTTTTTCTTTTATTCGTATTATTCCGCGGTTATTCTGATCGCGATTTCAGATCAAATTTTCGAACTTGTTTATCTTTTCGCTCGTTTATCAGAATCAGGTGATTCAAGCGCCTGGAGTTTCGTATTGAAACCCTCTTTCCGAATAATCAACTCAAACCAGTTTTTGTCATTGTAAAATTTGACCCTAGTTCAGATTAGTAAACGGACCCTATTGCTTTCGCCGTTTGAGTTTCGTTGTTTCGTTTGGTTTGATTCTTTTTGCAAACCGGAGTTCTTAAGTTGAACTCTCCGGTCAACCTCTTTCAGTTGAAGTTTTATTTGTGCATCTTTGTTGTATGCTTATGTATGTATTGTTTGCTTGCGATAGAATTCCCGGAGTGCGAAGCGTGTTACTACGAGTCTCTAGGATTCACGGATCGTCGCAAGAAGGCAAGTAACACTTGATCATATCTTTTCCTACCCATTTTTATGCATTAGTTTCAACCTCAAACATTGCATGATTAGGATGTCATTAATTTGTGGGTTGGGAAGTAGATGATGAGGTAGGAACCTATTGCCCTGTTACTTTCAAACCCTTGGGAGTTACTTCTACGTTATGCTTATATTGCCATGCTATGCTCGTAGACGTGGATTGGGTTTGAGAGATATTCACGACAGATGTGAGATTGTTAATTAATGGTTTACTTTAAGGTGGCAACTTAAATACACATCTGGGTGGATTGAGGCACTGGGAACCCAGTGTTGTCTGGTTTTTTGGAAATCCGGGGTATCCGTGTGATCTTCCTATGGACCGCCACCTGTGCTCAAAGGGAACTGAGATTATTCATGCTAGAAAACTTCCGTGTGCAGCCACAAGCTATTATGGGCTCTAGCATAGTTGAGTAAGTTACGTGAAGCTCTCAAGAGGTAGGTCAGCAGGTAGTGGGTTTATAGGTTTGGTATGATCTATCCGAGTAGAGAGTTAATGTTTCGAAAGACTGTGTCTCGGCCATCCGTCTCTCAAACACCATGAAGTGCGAGAAACCAACGGAGGCGATCGAGTCTTGTGGGGAAAAGTGCGCAAACCTCTGCAGAGTGTACAATCTAATCATGGTTAGCCGTGTCCCGGTTATGGACAATTCGAGTATCTAGTACTTGAGTATTCACATGTATCTCATCACTCTAAATTAATATTGCTGGGATGTTAATTACCTTAGTTGGGATCATCTGAGTTGGGGGTACCTTCTCAATGATGTTTCAACCACCATGATAGTTAAAGTAAAATTTATTCCTTTGATGTAGGAAAAATTGGCTTTTCGCAAAATCAGAACCATAGAGCTTTCCACCAGCCATATATGCATGTAGTATAGCTTATTCTTTCATTACTCTCTGTGTTACATTGCCAGCATATTCCATGTGCTGATCCGTTCTCGGGCTGCAACGTATTATGTTGCGACTTGTCGACGAGGAGTAAGGATCGAGGTCGCTGCCGTGCAGCTCGCTTATGCCGCTGGAGTTGATGGACTCACTTTACCTTCCAAGCCTTCCGATGTTATCGCATTAGATGGCCTTAAGCCATATTATTGTAATAAGTTCTCTTTTGAGACATTCGATGTAATAAGTGTGTGATTGCTACTCTGCTTATAAATCCTTCGAGTACTGTGTGTGTCAGCATTACCGATCCAGGGATGACACAGAAGCACGGAGACTTGACCATCTGAGGTCGGGTCGCTACAGTGTTTGCCAAGTTTATTGGTACTCAAAGTGGTTTGAAGCAAAGAACCATTTGGGTAGCCAAGCCTATTGTGACTAACATCTTAGGACCCAACTTGGTTGGGGACCAACTAGCTCAAACTTGATCAATAGTTGTTGTTGGAGGGCATTGGAGACTTGGCTACATTATGAAGAATTAAGGGGACTTCATCACTCTTATTTGCTCAAGCCAAGTCAATTGAATCATCAAGTTTATATCTTATATCCAATGTGCCTCCTTCGGGTAACTCGTGCTTAAATTGTTTATATTTAAAGTTACTTGCCCCTTAGCGTGTTGTGGTTTTGTACCTTGCATGTGCGTGTATATGTTATGCTTCCAATTTGCTTATCTTGAGAAATCAAGTATGTGCATGTTGGTTCGCACATCATGTACGTGTGTGTAGTGTGTTGAGCCTTTGTTCATCTTGTTTATATCTTAGTTGGCTCTTGTGAGAGAATAATGGAACATCCCATTTCGGGGGAGTGATGTGCTTTGTGCACCTCACAATCCTAAAAATTGTGTGTACATGAGGACTACCATCTAGTATTGATATTACAAGATTATCTAGTCTCTATATGGTATGTCTTCTCATGAGAAATTCAAATTCTATTTGGTCCATTAATATCTCTTGTTGGTTCTCTTTTGCATCTTGTTAAGTTTTTCATTGGTATCACATTATGGGGGAGTAACATGCTATGTATATTACTAGCCTAGAAAATGTTTACATTTGAGATATTGTCACCTAGTGTTGATATTGTAGATTATCTTGTTCCTAGGTGGCATGTTAGCTCTACAAGTTGCAATTTGCTGGTGTTCGGTGTGAAGATGATGTTGGATATCCTTGCTATCTACCAATGTGAATTATTTTCAAACACTTCTTGTCTTATGACAATTGGTACTCACTTATGTGTGGTAGAAATTATTGATCATCTTTACATTGGCCTTTGCTTTTATTTGCCTTATCTCGTGCCTAGGATTGTGTCAACTCCCATTGTATTCCATACCACTTGTGGATCTTGTTATTTCCTTGAGCTTGTCTAGTGTTTGTATAGATATAGTGAAAGTGGTGCTCCCATCTTGTGCTTTTTGTATTCAAATGCAAATTCTCTTTAATGCACAATGCTTGGGGGAGCTATCCTATTTTTCTTAGAACGCTCACCTTGTGATCCTTATCAAGTGTATGTTGGTGGAATGCAAACCGTTTCTTTTTGTTACTTTGTGCCATCATGAAACTTTTTAGAGCACTTGGTTTGTTTGGAACCATTCTCTCTTTCGGGAGTTTGACATCTTTCTTTTTGCGTGTATCATTGGATATCTCATTCCTTGATGTATCTTTCATTTGATATCCTCCAAGTGTTGATTTATTCATTTGATATCTCTTCTTCACTTGGTAATTCTTTGTCAATTGGTATCGGTTCTTGAAAGTATTGAGCATGCATATTAACTTCATGTAGTTTCTTTGGCATGCTTTCCTTCTTTGACCCAATATATAGGGAAACTCCACCAAGTCTCAAATTGGATGAGATGTGCATGAAATTCATTTTCATATCTATATGCACATATTTATGTGGAGTATGTCCTATGTATGGTTGGTTCTCTAACTCTTTGGTCCCAATGAGTTTGGGTACCATTTTGTTTGTGTTGTTGTTCCAGGAAGAATTGGAGATGCATTGGATGCTTGGCTCACTCACAAGGAAGGTGGTGTCATCATGTGCTAATTGGAGTCAAGCTAGGATGATCCATGAACTACTACCTACCTTTAATTGGTATCTACTACATCCTTCCAATGATATCTCGGTAACAAGTATCTCTTCATGCATTCTTTTCTTGCATTCAACCTTGTGTAGGTTGCATCTTAGCATGATTTTCATTCCATCTTGTGATACTTGTTTCCTTTCTCAAAGCATCTCAACAATGATCTCATGTTGCTAGTTGTGATGTATTTGATGGGTGTGTGGTAGGAATTCATTTATATACTGTAAGACCATATCTAGCCATGTGCTATGATTCCAAGCAAATATCTTATTGGTATATGTATGACTTCCTTTTGGATATCTTGTTCCTTCGTGTTGTAACTATTTCGGGTGTACATCCTTCTTTGTAGATACATATATCATCATGATTTCGTCTACCTAGAATCTTATACGCTTGAGAGAAGTTGCATATCTAGATGATATCCTTTCTTTCATGTCCACCTTGTCTTTCTTATGTTATTTCTTTGGTGGCTCCGTGAAAGCTTTTGCCTTGAGTGCGTGTCTTCTATTGTTGCATCTTGATGCGCTCTTGTGTGGTGAAGATTTTTTTCCTCATGCTTATCTTTACGAGGTTTTTGCCATCTTAATTGGTATCCCTCGTCTTGATGAGCCTTTCATCTTCTATCTTCACCGCGGGTTGTCACAAGCATAGGTTCTCTATATGCTTATTAGTAAGCTTGTGAACCCATTTGCTAGTTGTGTGTGGGAATGATAGGCCTAGCACCATGTGCCTCATTCTTTCAAGACTTTATTGATGCTTAATGCTCTTCTGTACATTAGTCTTATCAAGTGAATTGCCTTGACTCACACACATCTTTTTGGTTGAGCCCACTCTTAAGTTGCCTCTCTTACTTGTTGCTCAATCATGTGTTTGTTGCAAGTACTAGGCTTAGTTTCCTATATGCTCTCTTGCACTTGTTGTAAGTTTCTATTGATTTTGGGGGAGCTATGATCCTATTTTTTGCACTTTGTATCCAAATACAAAAATTCTTGATGTGCACAAATCATGGGGAGCTTCTCTAGTTTCTTTAGAACACTGCTCTGCTCTTATCATAATATCCTTTATTCATGTGACTCGTAGGATCATTGGCCTAGTTGGTTCAATTGGTATCTTTTGATAGCTTGCTTCAATTGGTATCTTTTGATTGCTTGTTTCTCTCTTTGTTATGTCTTTGTGGCATATCTTCCTTTTGCAATCTTTGGGCCTAAATATAGT
The DNA here is from genome assembly GCA_021605205.1 of Aegilops longissima. Lineage (NCBI taxonomy): Eukaryota > Viridiplantae > Streptophyta > Magnoliopsida > Poales > Poaceae > Aegilops > Aegilops longissima. Next base: position 123,809,492 of record CM038681.1, read on the forward strand.
TTGTCTTCCTCCAAGTATTTATCGTTGGATATGTGTATTGCATTCCACTCTCTTGTTGAGAAATACACAATTTATGGAGGAACACATTTTATATTGGCCTTCTAAGCTTTTAGCCCATTTTGGCAATCGATGCCAATGGGGGACAAGTTTCAGAGAGTTTTGTGGAGAAGTTTAGAGAGTAGTCTCTTCTGGCTTTGGTTTGTTCCTAAGCATACACATCTTCTACGCATGCATTATTGGTTGTTGCATTGCATGGTGATGCATAATTCCTTATATAAACTCTCTTGAAAGTGATTGTCATCAATTACCAAAATGGGGGAGATTGAAAGGACATGCGGTACCCCCATGTGTGGTTTTGGTAATTGAAGACATTCTCTATGGACTAATGGGTGCATTGAGTTATATTTGAAGGATATTTCCATAGGCATTTCTTGAAGTCCATGTGTTGGTTTCAAGGAGTTTATGGGTTGACCAAGGTGCTATTAAGGAATTATCCAAAGATTGGTCATGTGAGTGTTGAGCTTATTGCAAGCATATCTTGAAGAAGAAGATTGTGTGATCATTCATGTTTATCTTCAAGACATCATCCAAACGAAGAGAGTTGGAAAGATTCAAGGTTGATCAAGACTAAGTCAAGAGTGAATCAAGTTGATCAACTCACAAAGGGTAGAAGATGTACCAAGAGGGATCAAGTGATCCCATGGTATGGTAAGCATTGTCCATTGCACTTCGTGTACTAACCCATGGTCTATGTGAGAGTCTATGTGGGGTTAGGTACGTGTCCATGGGCTTGCGTCAAGAGGAAGATATCATACAACCCATGGAAAGGATGACATCAAATGGTGATCGTCATCAAGATTGCCGTGTGCAAGTTCAAGTGGAGCATCACGAAGATATCAAGTGCTTGAAGCTTGCCATCCATTGTGGTGTCAATGGACTTGTGAAGATGTGCCGAAGAGTGGCTCACCCATAGTGGAGTATGGGGGAGCAATCATCTAGTCTCCATCGACCCAACGCAATCAAGAAAGGTGGTCCATCTTGAGGAGGACAAGATCGTCATCATCTAGCTCAAGTGGATCATGTTCAAGGAAAAGGTTTGCCCTTGATAGGTTTTATATTTTACCGGTCTCATGGTGGTAGTTGGGAGACCGGGTTATAGGATCGATAGATGTACTATCAAGGGGGGCGCTCAAGTGAGTAGCTTGATCGTATCGTTCGTCGAGAGCTCAAACCATTGCATCCTTGCATCATATTTCTTGGTTGTTGTTTGGTTCTCTTTGTGAGTCTTAGAGATTATGGTCATCTTGATGACAAGCTTGAGTTCATCGAAAACGGAGTTTGCATGCGTCTTCTATGATATTTTCGGTGTTGGAGGTTTTACCGGTCTTTTCCGAGGAAGGGTTCTCACCATTTTATTTTGGGCCTTTTCTCATTTGCTTATTATTGGTATTTATATCAAGATTGTGTTAGCCCTTGTCGCTAGCTTTCCAACAAACTTGGTTTCGTCGAATTCGGAGTCCGTTTGCAGAAGTTGTGTCAGTTTTGGTGTTCTGAAAAGGCTGCAGCGGTACTACCGCGGACAGGAGCGGAAGTAATTTTTTACTACCGCTCTTGGGAGCGGTACTACCGCTTGGAGCAGTACTACCGCGGCTACTTCCATGGCTACTTCCGCTCGGGACCAAAAACTCGTGTTTTCTCTCTCATATTGTTTTGACCGTGCTAAGCGGTAGTACCGCTCCTCCAAGCGGTAGTACCGCTTGTGCACGACCTGAGCACATAACGGTTGGATTCGGGAGGTCCTATAAAAGGGGGTCTTCTTCCCCAATGAACCTTATCCTTTGAGCTCGTGTTCTTCCCCCATTGTTGACCTTCTTCGAGCTTGCTAACTCTCAATCCCTGCATGGATTCTTGCTAGTTTTTGAGGGAAAAGAGAGAGGAGATCTAGATCCACATTTCCACCAATCACTTTCTGCTCTATGTGAGGGGAACCCCTTGGATCTAGATCTTGGAGTTCTTGGTGTTCTCCTTCTTGTTCTTCCTCTCATTTTCCTCCCTAGCATTAGTTGCTTCGGTGGGATTTGAGAGAGAAGGACTTGGGCACTCCGTGTGCCCTTGCCATTGCATTTGGTGCATCGGTTTGAGTTCTCCACGGTGATACGTGGAAGTTACAAGTTGAGAAGCTTATTACTCTTGGGTGCTTGGTACCCTTGAGCTTGTTCCTCTTGAGTTCTTGGACGCCCTAGACGGTTGGTGGTGTTCGGAGCTCAATCATTGTGGTGTAAAGCTCCGGGCAAGCGTCGGGGTCTCTAATTAGGTTGTGGAGATCGCCTGTGCAATTTGATCGGTACGTGACCGCCCCAAGGGTCGCTATTTGTACGGGTTCGGTGACCGCCCTCAAGGGTCCTTTAGTGGAATCACGACATCTTGCATTGTGCGAGGGCGTGAGGAGATTACAGTGGCCCTAGTGGCTTCTTGGGAGCATTGTGCCTCCACACCGCTCCAAACGGAGATTAGCATCCGCAAGGGTGTGAACTTCGGATACATCGCTGCTCTCGCGTGCCTCGGTTATCTCTTACGAGCCCTTATCGATGCACTTTACTTTGTGATAGCCATATTGTTCTTTGTCATATATCTTGCTATCACATAGTTGATTATCTTGCTTAGCATAAGTTGTTGGTGCACATAGGTGAGCCTAGTTGTTTTAGGTTTTGTGCTTGACAAATTAACCGCTAGGTTTATTCCGCATTTGTTCAAGCCTAAACCGTAATTATTTTAAAACGCCTATTCACCCCCGCCTCTAGGCGACATCCTCGATCTTTCAATTGGTATCAGAGCCTCGTCTCTCTTTGTTAGGATTAACCGCCTAGAGAGTAAAGATGTCGACTAGGGGATTAGGATTCTCTGACACACTTAGTTTCGATGGCACACATTTTGATGTTTGGGTAATTCGCATGCTTAATCTCTTTAGGGTCATGGACCCAAATTTAGAGCGAATTTTAGATATGGGTTTTTCTCCTCCAAAAGATCCCCAAAGATTATCTTTAGAGGATGAGAAAAACTCTTATCTCAATGCTCAAGCTTCTAATGTGCTTTTCGATGCTTTGAGCAATGTAGTTATATTTCAACTCATGCCGTTCCGGGATGCTCATGAGTATTGGACAAAGCTTCAAGATAAATATGGTGTGTCCAAGATTTGTGGGGATGATTGTTCTCCCTCCACCTCCGGCCATGTTGCCGTCTCAACTTCTTCTACTTCACCTACATGTGGATTTCCACAAGGTAATGCTAGGGTGAGTAGTGGTGGTCATTGCAATGATGATAGTGTGCTTGTTCTTTGTGATCCTTCATCATTATCTTATTGCAATGGTCTCTCTTTGGACTTTAACACTTCGAGCACCTTACATGTTTCACATGCTTGTGTTGATAGTCCTTGCATATCATGTAGAAATTGCTTGACTAAATCTCATGATGATATGCTTGCTATATCTTGTTGCCATAATAAAAATGCATGTTTTTCCTCGAGTTGTTGTGCTAACAATGTAGAGTAAACCCAACACTCCATGGAACAAGATGTGGTCTTGAATGGTGCTTCGAGGGATCCTACATCATCATCTATTGCATTTTGCCTTATGGCCAAGGCTTCAAAGGTATCTCCCACTTTGAATCCCAATATATCTTGTGATGATATTGATGATGGCAAGAGTGATGATGTTGTTGATTATGATGAAGAGAATGATGATGTTGCCTCCTTAAAAATTAAGGGGGAAATGATTTTTAAAGCTCTTCTTAAGAATAAAATTGCTCGTTCCAACTTCATGGAAATCATGTCTATTGCTATTGAGGGCAAGAAATATATTGATGAGTTGGAATCTCGTCTTGAGGAGCATGAGGTCACCATTGATAAAATGGAAGGTCATGAACGTGATTACGCTAATGAGATCGCGGACCTCTCCCAAGCTCTTGAACTTGAACAACCCACCAAGTAATATCTTGAGGAGACTTTTTCTCTAGAATTATCTAGAGTGAAGGAATCTCATGATAGAGCTCTTGAGGTGGCCAATGTTTTTGAAACTAAAAATGAGAAGCTTGAAGTTGTGCATGCTAAACTCCTTGAGGACTTTGGGCACCTCGAAAATGGCTCAAGGGTCATTAAGAGTGAGCTCATCAAACTCACCGAGTCTCTTGCACAACTTAAAGCTTCATATTCAAAAGATCTTCCCAAGTTGCCTTCTCCTCTTGGACTATGAAGATACAAGATTGAAGACTTCGTCCCGTGTCCGGATGGGACTTTCCTTGGCCTGGAAGGCAAGCTTGGCGATACGGATATGTAGATCTCCTACCATTGTAACCGACTCTGTAACCCTATCCGGTGTCTATATAAACCAGAGGGTTTTAGTCCGTAGGACAAACAACAATCATACCATAGGCTAGCTTCTAGGGTTTAGCCTCCTTGATCTCGTGGTAGATCTACTCTTGTACTACCCATATCATCAATATTAATCTAGCAGGAGTAGGGATTTACCTCCATCGAGAGGGCCAGAACCTGGGTAAAAACATCGTGTCCCTTGTCTCCTGTTACCATCCGCCTAGACGCACATTCGGGACCCCACTACCGAGATCCGCGGTTTTGACACCGACATTGGTGCTTTCATCGAGAGTTCCTCTGTGTCGTCATCTTTAGGCCCGATGGCTCCTTCGATCATCAACAACGACACGGTCCAGGGTGAGACTTTTCTCCCCGGACAGATCTTCGTGTTCGGCGGCTTTGCATGCGGGCCAATTCACTTGGCCATCCGAGCAGATCGAAGCTACGCCCCTGGCCATCAGGTCAGATTTGGGAGTTTGAACTACACGGCCGACATCTGCGGAGACTTGATCTTCGACGGATTCAAGCCACAGCCAAGCGCGCCGCACTGTCTTGATGGGCACGATCTAGCTCTGCCGCCGAACAGTGCCTTGGAAGCCGCACCAGAGTCCGCTCCGACCCTTAGCTCGGAGCCGAGTCCCCCGATCGAGGACGAGTAGTTGGACACCGCCTCGGGGGCTACGATCTCTACGGCGATTGAGCCGAACTCCATCCCTGTCCTTTGCGAATACCATGACTCCAAGGTGCCGGACTCCTCTCCGGATTCCGAACCCTCCGCGCCCCTGCCAATCGAATCCGATTCTGCGCCGGTCATGGAGTTCACTGCCGCGGACATCTTTCAGCACTCGCCCTTTAGCGACATCCTGAATTCACTAAAGTCTCTCTCTTTATCTAGAGAGCCCTGGCCGGACTACGGTCAGGAAGGTTGGGATGCGGACAACGAGGAAATTCAACACCCACCCACCACCCACTTTGTAGCCACTGTCGATGATTTAACCGACATGCTTGACTTCGACCAAGACATCGACAAGATGGACGGCGATGCTGGAGACGACCAAGAACCAGCCCCTACAGGCATCGGAAGGCCACCTCGTCATCGACATATACATGGTGGACATCCCAAAAGATGGGAACGGCGATGGAACAGCGGAGGATGACCCTCCAAGAAACAGCCAAGCGCCCGGCGTTAGCGGCGCCGCTCTAAATCCCGCCCGCAGCAAAACGGTGATTTCGCACGGAGATAATAACACCGGACAAGGTCGAAGACAACCCCTCCAGCAGGATTCAGCACAGGAGGAGGGAGAAGCCAGCCCTCATGATAGAGCGGCAAACAGGGAGGTGGAGGACGATAATTATATGCCTCCCTCCGAAGATGAGGCAAGCCTCGACGGCGATGAATTTGTCGTGCCTGAGGATCCCGCCGAACAGGAGCGTTTTAAACGCAGGCTTATGGCCACAGCAAGCAGCCTCAAGAAAAAGCAGCAGGAGCTTAGAGCTGACCAAGACCTGCTAGCTGACAGATGGAATGAAGTCCTTGCAGCCGAAGAGTATGAACTCGAACGCCCCTCCAAGAGATACCCCAAATGCAGGATGCTACCCCAATTAGAGGAAGCAGCACCCAAACCTACATCACCAGCGCACGATGCGGCCGACCGGCCACCCCGTGGTCGCGATAGAGAGGCCTCTAGACCCTCCATTCAAGCCGCACTCCGGCGTCGCTCGAAAAGTACCAAGGCACGGGGAAATGCGCCAGACCTGCGAGACATATTGAGGACAAGGCAAGGCAAACAAGATCGATCTACAGATCGCGTGGGCGCCCCACGACACGTGATGATAACCATCACGCCGGATACAGCAACTCCGGCCGGGCCGAACATAGTAGACAAAGCTCATTTGAGCTGCGTCGTGATATTGCTCAATACAGAGGCGCCGCACACCCACTATGCTTCACAGACGAAGTAATGGATCATCGAATCCCCGAGGGTTTCAAACCCGTAAACATCGAATCATATGATGGCACAACAGATCATGCGGTTTGGATCAAGGACTACCTCCTCCATATCCACATGGCCCGCGGCGATGATCTACACGCCATCAAATACCTCCCACTCAAGCTTAAAGGACCAGCTCGGCATTGGCTTAACAGCTTGCTAGCATAATCAATTGGTTGTTGGGAGGACCTGGAAGCCGCATTCCTTGATAACTTCCAGGGCACATACGTGCGACCACCAGACGCCGATGACCTCAGCCACAGAATTCAGCAGCCAGAAGAATCGGCCAGACAAGTCTGGACACAGTTCCTAACCAAGAAAAATCAAATCGTTGACTGTCCAGATGCAGAGGCCCTTGCAGCCTTTAAACATAACATCCGCGACGAGTGGCTTGCCCGGCACCTAGGACAGGAAAAGCTGAAATCCATGGCAGCCCTCACAACGCTCATGACCCGCTTTTGCGTGGGAGAGGACAACTGGCTAGCTCGTAGCAACAACTTGACGAAAAACCCTGGTAGTTCGGATACCAAGGACAGCAATGGCAGGTCGCGTCGCAACAAGCACAAGCGCCGCATTAACGGTGATAATGCTGAAGATACGGCAGTCAATGCCGGATTCAGAGGCTCTAAACCCGGTCAGCGGAAAAAGCCGTTCAAAAGAAATACTCAAGGCCCGTCCAATCTGGACCGAATACTCGATCGCTCGTGCCAAATACATGGCACCCCCGAAAAACCAGCCAACCACACCAACAGGGATTGTTGGGTCTTCAAACAGGCAGGCAAGTTAAATGTCGAACTCAATGACAAGGGGCTGCATAGCGATGACGAGGAGGAGCCCCGGCTGCCGAACAATAGAGGACAGAAGGGCTTCCCCCCACAAGTGCGGACGGTGAACATGATATATGCAACCCACATACCCAAAAGGGAGCGGAAGCGTGCACTAAGGGACATATATGTGATGGAGCCAGTCGCCCCGAAGTTCAACCCATGGTCCTCCTGCCCGATCACCTTTGATCAAAGGGACCACCCCACTAGCATCTGCCATGGCGGATTCGCCGCATTGGTTCTTGACCCAATCATCGATGGATTTCACCTCACTAGAGTCCTGATGGACGGCGGTAGCCGCCTGAACCTGCTTTACCAGGATATAGTGCGCAAAATGGGCATAGACCCCTCAAGGATTAAACCCACAAAGACGACCTTTAAAGGCCTCATACCAGGTGTAGAGGCCAATTGTGCTGAGCTCGATTACACTCGAAGTGGTCTTGGATCCCGGATAACTTCCGGCGAAGAGTTAATCTTCGACATTGTCCCGTTCGCAGCGGCTATCACGCATCGCTTGGACGAACCGCACGGTAAAGTTCAATGCGGTGCCGCGACCACGCATACCTCAAGCTCAAGATGCGGGCCCTCGAGGAGTAATCACGGTCAATGGAAACACCGAACGCTCTCCGAAGGAGGAGCACACGGCGCCCTCGCGGCGGAGGTGCAAAGCAGCCTCTCACAGCAATTCTCGAGTCCGCTATTAAACGTCCGCCACCGCAAAGCGCTGGAGTAACCTACAATAAGACCGCCTGGCATGATCGAGCATCGCAGAGCAATCTGGCCCCAACCCCAACCCTCGTGAAACTGCGATGCAATTACTACGCGTACATAACTACGCCTGGAGATACCATGGGCCTAAGGGAGGGCACGACCACGGCACGCCTGCACGCGGCTCAAACCGCACTGTGGGCCCCGATTGTGTCATTCTTTTTCTTTCTTCTTTTTTCTTACTTTCAGGACTCCGTTTTCCAGAAGTCTTGTCCGGCACTAGAATTGCCGAACTCACGGTGCAACAGCCAGGGAAGCAGAAAGCTACGTCGAGTGTCCAGGTGGTCTCTCCTACGAGCATTATACCTGTTTTACATACCATCCCGCAGCTTACCCCTGGAGGGGGACATGTTAAATAGTCCCATCCCTTGCTTATCGCACTATTTGTATTGTTCTGCTTACATTGTAGTACCTTTTTGAATAAACAATACATAGCTTCTGCCTATTATTGCACTCCTTTCTTTATCTATATATATGTTCATTTCATGACATGTTGCACCCGTACACTTTGGTACGGCCAATACACCAGGGGCTTAAGTACCCCAAAAGTATGGTGTGATAAGTCCGAACACTTTCACAAGTGCGGCACCCCGAACTTATAGCATTATATGCATCGGCTCTGAATCATGTCTTGGGTCAATAGTTGGGTTTGCCCGGCTCCCATGTTTTGGTACCTTACGTTCCGTTATATCGGCTAAGGTAGCGCCGGGAGAACCACTGCGATTGAGCCCCGGTTGAGCTGGGTTGAGCACCTCAGTGGAGAAAGCTAAAACTGACCGTCATGATAGGGCGAGAGCCGGTCGCTGTTCGAGAGGTTTTTTCGGGTCCCTAAAGACTTATGCCGCTTAGAGCGAGGAGTCGGCATTGTCCGGCCAAGGCGTGGATAGCGCCCCGAACTCGGTCTTCCGAATACTAGGGGCTTGGCCGAAATTTAAAATTATAGAATTCTATGGCTAAGTGAGAGTGTTCAAGCACTATAAGTCCTGTTGCCTTGTTCGTTGCGTTGAGTGCCTCCCTCGAAGGACCCAAGAATGGGAACAAGAGTGCTCAAGTTTATCTTGAACACCCCAGCACTCGTGGCATGGGGGCTGAAGCCAACAACTTGCCATCTCTCAAATTTGATAGACGGCCGCACAGAAGGTAATATTTTAAATTTACAAGCGTTGCTTAGCGCATATGAACAAGTTTTCAGCGTACAGGATAACAAATGCGAGTCTATTCAAATTATACATCTTTGGAGCATTCACCCGCTATACGGCGGGCACCCTTCAGGACGCCCTCATAGTACATTTCGGGCTTGCGATGCTCCTTGCCCTTCGGTGGCCCATCTGTCACAAGCTTCTCCGTATCCAGCTTGCCCCAGTGCACTTTAGCACGGGCAAGGGCCCGACGGGCACCTTCAATGCAGACGGAGCGCTTGATGACTTCAATCCATGGACAGGCGTCCACCAGCCGCCGCACTAGCCTGAAGTAGCTCCCAGGCATGGCTTCCAATGGCCACAACCGAACTATGAGACCCTTCATGGCCTGTTCGGCGAACTTGTGGAGCTCGACCAGCTGCTTCAGCTGGTCGCTCAGGGGCATCGGATGTTCGGCCTCAGCATACTGAGACCAGAACACCTTCTCCGTCGAGCTCCCCTCCTTGGCGCGGTAGAACGTGGCAGCATCAGACACACTACAGGGCAGATCTGTGAATGCTCCTGGAGAGCTCCGGATTTGGGTAAGTAATAGGTAATTCACTTTCACATGCTTGCTTTGCATAAAGAATGCCTTACCCGCCGCTATCTTCTTTAATGATTCAATTTCCTGGAGGGATTTTTGGGCTTCAGCCTTAGCGGCTTTGGCACTCTCAAGAGCCGAGGCGAGCTCGGACTCTCGAGTCTTCGAGTCACGCTCCAAACTCTTGTGTTTTTTCACGAGAGCCTGGAGCTCTTGTCGTACCTCCGCCACCCGTGCCTCCTGCTTCTCTAGCTCAGCGTGCTCCGCTGCAGCTTTGCTTTCGACCGCGGACACCGCTTCCTTCAGGGTCGCCACCTCGTTCGTGGCCCCTACAATACCCACGTTTGTCCTGTCATTTTTGCAACCAAATCCTTTCTATAAGGTATTTCTTTAATAAGGTATTACTTACCTTCCTTGTCCTCGAGCTGCTTCTTGGCAAGACCGAGCTCATTCTCGGACCGCTCGAGGCTCTGCTTCAATGCATTGACCTCCATGATCGATCTGGCAGAGGTCAAAGCGCAGCCTGCATTCCCATATTGACATACTTATGTTAGACTCCTGCGATATATTTTTAGATCCTTAGTCCGGCTTTTCTTTCCGAAAACTGAACTAAGCATCGAGGCTACTGTCTATCGGTAATATTTTTACATATTCTAAACTTACCTCAAAGCCTGTTAGAAGGCTGGCAGGCTAGATCAGCCCGCTCTTGGCGGACTGAACTTTCTGGATCACCACACTCATAAAAAGGCGGTGCTCCTCATCGATGGAGGCGCCTTTAAGCGCCTCCAGCAAGCTATCCGGTGCCTCCGGATGGACGGAGGTTACCGGCGTCGCATTCTCGCCCTTGTTACGAAGGGGCCGCTTGCCGGACTACGGAACCACTGAAGGTTCTGGTGCAGAGTCCGGCATAGGGCCGGACTTAGAGCCCTCTGGGGTCTCACCCCTTTGCGCCCAGAGTCCGGGAGGTCGCCTTGCGGCGCCTCCAGGACCACCTCCTCCTAGCTGGGCCCCTTTTGGGACTCCACCGCGGTGTCGTCGGCGACACGAGGAGAGGAGGCGGTCGGAAGTGAAGTGCTATTCACATCCGACAAACCCAGGGAGCCACTCGACGAAGCGGCGAGCTCGTCCTTGGGCGGGCTACATGGTTATATTCGGCGTTAGAAGACACTATGCGACAAATAAAAAGTCATGAACTATTCCGGAGTCCGGACACTTACGATCTCGCCAGGGGCTTGGCCCTTGTTGGCCACTCCTCCTCGTCGTTGTCGGTGTTGGTGGAGAAGTCCGGAGTAAGGGTCCTTCCTTTCTTGGACCCTTGGCCCCCCGATCGGGCGGCCTTCCTTTTTCTCTCCCGGCTGGGAGAGGCTTTTTCCTCCTCCTCGTCCTCGGAGGAGGATTCCGCCTCAGAGTCATCGGACGATGAGTCCGACAGCACCTGGTGCCGGGAGCTCCTTCGAGTTCCCGTGGCCTCCTTCTTGGCCTTCTTCTCTGGCACCACGTGAGGTGCCGGAGCCAGCAGCCCCGTTAATAGGGAGTCCGCTGGGTTTTCTGGTAAGGGGGCCGGACAGTTAATCTGTCTGGACGTCTTCAGCCAGTCCTGTCAAAGGTTAGGGAGTTTTAGATCCCGCATAGAGTCAAACTATGAAAAAAGAGTCCCATAAAGGGTAAAATAACTTACCTCGCTGGCTTGACACTGCGAGCTGAATCCGCGATCTTCGGTAGCGGATGTGGGAGCCTCGGCGCCCTTGAAAAGCACCTTCCAGGCATCTTCGTACGTAGTGTCGAAGAGCCTTTTCAGAGTTTGGTGTTGTGCCGTATCGAACTCCCACAATTTGAAGGGACGTTGCTGGCATGGGAAGATCCGGCGGATGAGCATCACTGGATTACATTGACAAGCTTGAGGTTCTTGTCCACAGGTTCGGGGACGCAGTTTGGAGTCCGGACAGCTCTTCGAATCACCCCACGCCAGGCCTGTCTCTTTCCATGACGTGAGCCGTGTGGGGAGCCAGATCGAATTGGGGCCGCCGCCCATTGAGAGTCGCTGCTCGGTGATGTAGAACCACCCCGATTGCCACCTTTATGGTCTCCACAAAGGAGCCCTCGAGCCATAGGACTTTGGCCATCTTGCCAACCATGGCACCTCCGCACTCCGCTTGGCGGCCGCCCACTACCTTCGGCTTGACATTGAAGGTCTTCAGCCATAAGACGAAGTGGGGCTGGATGCAGAGGAAGGCCTCGCACACGACGATAAATGCCGAGATGTTGAGGATGAAGTTCGGGGCCAGATCATGGAAATCCAGGCCGTAGTAGAACATGAACCCCCGGACAAATGGGTGAAGTGGAAAACCTAGTCCACGGAGGAAGTGGGTGAGGAACACCACCCTCTCATGGGGCCTGGGGGTGGGAATGACCTGCCCCTCGTCGGGTAGCCGGTGCGCGATGTCGCTGGACAAGTATCCGGCCTTCCGCAGCTTTTTGATGTGCCCCTCCATGACGGAGGAGGCCATCCACTTGCCTCCCGCTCTAGACATAGTTGGAGAAGGTTGAGGTGGGATGTGCGGACTTGGGCGCTGGAGCTCGAGTGCGCGGAAATGGTTGTGCAAAGGAGGAAGAGGGCGTAGGTGAAAAGGTGGATTCTTATCCCTTATATGGATGAGGCGGCTATCGACCCCGCCACTGGTAAAACTCGCTTATCTCCCAAGCGCCGTAATCAATGGCGCGGTTGGGTTACCCACGTCCGTATTGATGGGAATCCCGGAATAAGGGGCACGATCCCGCTTTGATAAGACGTACAAGGAAACCGCCTCGCTAAACATGCTGAGGTGGAACAAGAAAACGATTCAGTATAAAGTCCGGCCGTGGTGTGATGTCACGCCTGGAATACATCAGCAGATCTGTGCAAAAGTTATTCTCTACGGTGGTATGTGGAACTTGTTTTGCAGAGCTGGACACTATCCTTGTGTTCAAAATCTTCTATGAAGTATTCGAAGAGGAACCCGCCTTGCAATGCCGAAGACAATATGCGCGCCGGACTCGTCGTCATTGAAGCCTGGTTCAGGGGCTACTGAGGGAGTCCTGGATTAGGGGGTGTCCGGATAGCCGAACTATCACCGTCGGCCGGATTCCTGGACTATGAAGATACAAGATTGAAGACTTCGTCCCGTGTCCGGATGGGACTTTCCTTGGCGTGGAAGGCAAGCTTGGAGATACGGATATGTAGATCTCCTACCATTGTAACCGACTCTATGTAACCCTAACCCTATCTGGTGTCTATATAAACCGGAGGGTTTTAGTCCGTAGGACGAACAACAATCATACCATAGGCTAGCTTCTAGGGTTTAGCCTCCTTGATCTCGTGGTAGATCTACTCTTGTACTACCCATATCATCAATATTAATCAAGCAGGAGTAGGGTTTTACCTCCATGGAGAGGGCCCGAACCTGGGTAAAAACATCGTGTCCCTTGTCTCGTGTTACCATCCGCCTAGACGCACAGTTCGGGACCCCCTACCCGAGATCCGCCGGTTTTGACACCGACAGTCATAGTCCGGCTATCCGGACACCCCCTAATCTAGGACTCCCTCAAATATCCTCACAAATTTTTTGCCCACAGAACACGAGTATATAACAATGCATGGTCTGTTAGTTACCTTGAAGAATTTGTTTGTGAGGACAGAACATGATTACATAACATGCATGACATGGTAGTTTCCTGTGAAGAATCGATTGCGAGATAACATGAGTATAAACATGCATGGCACTTCTATATCTTCGAACCCAGTATACATTTCCCTCTATTTTCCTCCCGGCCCAACAGAGACATATCAATGTTGTTTCTTGCATTATCCTACTCATACTCGAACAATGCTGATCTTACATTAACAATGCATGTCCTTTTTATATGATGCAGGTCCCTACTGATTACCGCCCTTTGTAATCACACCACCTTTGCCAAAAAACAGGGAAGCACAACTGGTTCCTCGCCGATCGACGACGACAAAAGACTGATGATCATTCGGACACATGAGCGGAAAAGTTATATTGCAAAAACCCATCTGATACAAGCACCGTAATACGTGAGTATCCGGACAGTGGTTGTTACGCCTATGAGCAGGATATCGACTTGTTGGGGCCTTTAGGATTTTTTAGTTGAGGCGGGTAAACAGCCTTGGTTCACACTCTCGCTTTCTCGGACTCAATTATCCGATTAACCAGGAGATCACCATTGGCAAGGACCTTGATGGCAGAGAGGCTCTGTTCGCTATGGAAAACTGTGTCTACACGGCGAGCCCTAGGAGTTCGGGAGCAAACTCCCCTGGTTGTCAATGATACAGCCTGTAGCCAAAAGAAGGTGAGAATGACAAAGGCATCCGGATTAACTTTGATCCTTGGATGTCTCAATTACGATAGGCAGTGATGTGGTTCAAGCCTTCAGGTTGCTAGGTAATTGGGCTGTTGCATCGAAAGGGTGGAGTACTGGTGTCTCCGGATCCTTTGGTCGTCAAGCGGGGTGCAAATTATGATGGTGTTGGATCATCTCTTCGAATGACTTTGTTGTCTTTGCTGCTGGTTCTGGATGGGTAGTTCTTTCTTTTGTTATGCATATTCCTTGTCATTTGGTCATCCTCGTCTATGTCACTCTTCCTATGTAATAGTTGCTTCTGTTTAGAATGTCATTCTCGTCTGGATCACGAGAGTCTGAGCGCTGCAGATGGGTGTGTTTTGGTGGTGTAGCAAGACTTCTTATGAACTATCATGTCTTGCTGTTTATGTCAGTAGTAGTCACTAGTCAGTGTTTGAATGTTGTATATAGCATTGTTTTGAACTGTTTATTGTCTCGAACTCTTTGGTGGGCTAAATGAGGCATCACCATTCTCCAAATGTTCAGAGTATATCTCCTTTTTCAAGTTATATAATTTGAGCTCACTATCTTTTCGATGATGTACACTTGTTTGGGCCAGTGAGGTGTCGTTGAATATGGGCCGAGTAGTAACGCAATGCCAAACAGGTCAATTATGACTCTCAGGTCGGGCTCTCAAAAGATCCTGGAAAAAAAGGTCGGGCTCTCCAAAAAAAATAAAGAATAAGGACTCTTAGGCCGACATGTGGGCGACACCGGTGTTTTCGATGCGCTTGCGCTAAGAGCATATTGGCGCGTGCTCAAATTCATGCTACCTTTTCATCCCCGCCTCCGCCCCTCCCCACCTCTGGAATCTCGATTGCTACTCCAGTTCCCCCAAATCCCCCTCCTGTACTCCCTGTACTCAAGCGCACTATCATGTCGCCAGTCAATGCAGATCTCCGAGCCGGAGATCCTGAGGTTCGTCCTGCCTTCGGTCGCTGCGTGCTGTCGCTCAACAGTGGCATGGCGGCGCTTGACGACCAGTTTACCGGCAAAGTGCTGATGGTAACCACCAATGGAGACCGGCCTCCCCTCTCGCCGGACGGCCTTGTCAAAGCTCTTGGCATTGCACACGGCATCCAAATAAGTGACTTGCTCATCGAAGTCTGTCCGCCACCGGCTGATTTCTATGTCAAGTTCCGGACAACTATCGACTGCAGTCCTGTGTTCGAATCTTCCCGGCGTTTGTTTTGCGATGGCGCGCTGGTGAGCTTTGATCGGTGGCACCCAGGATGGGGCTCGGTGCCCTCTGAGCTTGAGTTTTTAACAAAGCTTACCTTCCACAGCATGCCTCGATGTGCTTGGAACAGCGCGTCCATGAACGAGCTTATCAACGACCTTGGAGGTGAGCTCGTAAGTATGTTTGTTCCTCCAGACAGCTGGGCTCTGACGGTTATGGCATGGATGAAGAAGCCGTCCACCATACCGAAGGTGATTGGTGTTGAGATACCGTGCAGGAACCGGGTTGTACTATTCATCGCCACCAAGGCCGCCGCGGACCACGTTAGGGATGTACCTGTATCGAGTGTTCATGCATGTCGAAGAAGTGGTCAATCCATCAATCGAAGTCCTGCCGCCGCCGCTGGTGCCAGGGTCCGATGACGACGACCATTACAGGAGTCAACGTCAGACTTTCCCCGTGTTGCTCGGAACGATGGATGGCATAGGGCCTACTCCATCGCTACGGGCGGAGGCCATCGCTTCTTTGGGAGAAGAGGCGGGGATGGCTGCTGGATGTGCTCTAATTTGAGGTAACAACTGAATCTTGTCGATACTACTAGTTAAATCCGAGCTATGGGTGCGAAGCAGCGATATGCCAAGACATTTGATTGTGACCTGTTCTAATTTTGTACCTGAACTTTTTTAGAAAGGGTTGTACATCAACTTAATGTGCTAGCAGAACTTATTGTGTTGTCATGCATTTTCTTTGCACAACATTCAAGATATTTCCCCGTCATTTTTAAAGACGATGAACCATTATGTATGACTTCGTTGGTTTCAACATAGCCCTTCCCATAGCGATCCACTGCTTCCATCCTGATTGTGCCGCCTGCATGAAATTTTTATATGCAAGTTCAGTGTGCTATGATGTTCTATATGATTGTGTCAACTATATAAGTTTTTCTCGAGCATCAAGCAATGCATATGGCTGAAAGATGTATTTACGAGCATCGACCGATGGGTCTCTCTCTCTCTCTCTCTCTCTCTCTCTCTCTCTCTCTCTCTCTCTCTCTCTCACACACACACACACAAACGCGCGCACGCACACGCACAAGTGGGACCCGTTGAATTATTTATTTTCTCGTGACAGCTTTTAATTAGGTTCCACTGTAATCTAACTTTTTTCTTAAGTTATTAACTGAGCTCAGTGACTTCAAAAAGTTGTACAGAAGCCTTGTTTGGACCTTTCCGGCATCGCTGAATGTGGGCTGAGTAACCATGTTAGGTTGTACTGTACTACACAGGCCTTTTTTTCAACATCAGCAATGCAACTGGGCCGACAGTTGTACACAATATCCGGGTCAACTTGTTATCCGCCACGCTTGGCTGCAAAGTTTCCTAGGAGGTAATTATTAGGCTTAACAAGAAAATGGACTTTAAGAAATAATAAATGGGATGTAATTATAATAACTAGGCAATTACTATGCACCAAACACGTAATTAGTTAGAAAAATATATTATTTTTGGAATTTGGAAATTTTAATTTCATTACTTGTTGCGCGCGCAATATTTCGTTGGATTTTAACGTAATACAACTTTATTTTGAAATTATATTTAACCTGACTAGAAATTTTGGATAAAATTATTTCGGATCCCATCAAAATGTGGGAATTTTTTTTGAATTCTGTTTTGAGCGGTTGTTTGAAATTATTAATCGTTGTCCTAGCTAGAAGTTGGGCTGTACTTTTAACAAACTATAAATGGGTTGTAGTAAATTCCATTAGAATTAAAAAATGGGTTGTACATTCTTACAAATCGCAAATGGGCTATATGTTCTCTGCCAAATCCGAGCTATGGGCCTACTAAGTTCACGCGTACCAAGGGCTTTGTCAACTTAGTCAATATAAACGATTCTAGCTGCAGTGATCGTACGATGTCCATCCAACGGCCATAGTGCTTCTTCAACCTCTGGTCTTCTTGCTCCAGCCGCCCAAAGCAGCGCCGGTCGTGTCGCGTGCTCCTGCCTCCTGTGGCCGGCTGTGATGCCGTAGAGGCCTCACCGCCCCGTACTACTCCCACCGTTGGCCAGGCCATCCCTCTACTCACCCACACACCCTGTTATTCTGCGGCGACAGTAGCCTCACACCGCAGTCGAACCAGTGAACCCTCATACTCCTCTCCGCGTGGGCTTCCACTGCTGCGTCTTCCCCGGCTCCGCGTCGTCCCCTTCCTAGGCCTCGCCGTCGTCTAGACCACCGCCCTGGTGCTCTCGGTGCGGCGTGGTCAACATGATCAACGACCGACTTCCATCGGAAGAGTATCAGTGGAGAGGCTGATACCGGGTCCAGCGGTCGCAAGGAAGTGCCTCCGTATTACGCATAAAATAATTATTCCTCCACCGACAGCGAGGGACCCACCGGACGGGCCACCTTATTTCGCAAAAAAACGCTTCCCCGATCGCTGGGACCCACTGACGGGCCAGCGATTTCGCTAAAAAAAAACGTTCCCCTCATTTGTCGGCTCAAACCCACGGAAGTGCCTCCTTATTACGCACAAAAATGAATACTCCCCGCTAGCTGGGACCCACCATGGTGGAGGTTGACTTATGGGCCTACTAAGTTGGTGGGATGGGACCTTTGTCAACTTTAGTCAATATGAACGATTCTAGCTCCGGTGACCGTGACGATGTCCATCCAACGGCCGTAGTGCTTCTTCAACCTCTGGTCTTCTTGCTCCGGCCGCCAAAGCAGCGCCGGTCGTGCCGCATGCTCCCGCCTCCCGTGGCGGGTAAGGCCCCAGAGGCCTCACCGCCCCCTACTATTCCCACCGCTGGCCAGGCCCTGCGGCGACGGCAGCCTCACACCGCAGTCGAACCAGTGAACCCTCGTACTCCGCTCCACGCGGGCTTCCACTGCCGCGTCTTCCTCGGCTCCCCGTCATCCCCTTCCTAGGCCACGCCGTCGTCCACCGCCCTAGTGCTCTCGGCGCGGCGTGGTCAACATGGTCAAGGAACGACTTCCATCGGACGTGGATAGTACGTGGAGAGGCTGACAGCTGGGTCCACGGCCACAACAAGGAAGTGCCTCCTTATTACGCGGAAAATAATGATTCCTCCAACTGATAGCTGGGACCCACCAGACAGGCTACTGTATTTCGCGAAAAAAACGTTTCACCCTGACTGGTAGGACCCACCAGCTACATCTCCGCACGCAAGGAAGTGCGTCCGGGCAAAAATACAAAATGATTCGCCCCCCAGACCGCTGGGACTCACCAGCGACACCTTCGCACGCAAGGAAGTGCGTCCAGGCAAAAAAAAACGATTCACCCCCTGACTGCTGGGACCCACCAGCTACATCTTCGCACGCAAGGAAGTGCGTCCGGCAAAAAACGATTAGCCCCCGATCGCTGGGACCCACCAGCTACATCTTCGCACGCAAGGAAGTGCCTGACAGTCGGGACCCACCTGGTCGAAGCATACGTAGCGTTGTCATTCTAGTCGCGAACGTGTACGTACATATATACTAGTGGATGTAGAGGCGCGCATGTAGCATGTACACGTACGTACAGCGGCGAGGGTGCAAGAAAGAAAAATACGACCACATACATACATACGGGCAGGGTCTCGAACGCCTACTCGCGCATACGTACGGCCAGGGCTCGTGTACATGGCTGGGTTGGAACGGAGAAACAGCATCGTCGTCGTGTTCATGGGGAGGCAACGGAATGGGTCGTGTTCATGGGGAGGCAATGGAATGCATCGTGTTCATCGGGAGGCAACGGAATGCGTCGTGTTCATCGGGAGGCAACGGAACGCGTGGGAGCCAACCGGCTTGGACGGAACAGGCGATGGAAACGAGGCCTGGCGTACCGCACAACGGAGGAAACAGACCTCCTATGTTTGAAACGGGGTCCTGTTGATCGGGAGGGTGTGGCGCATCAAAAACGGAGGAAACGGACCTCCTACAATGTAAACGGGGGTCCTGTTGATCGGGAGGGTGTGGCGTGTCGCAAAAGCAGGAGGAAACGGACCTCCTATGGTCGAAACGGGGTCCCGTTGATCGGGAGGGTGTGGCGATCGCAAAAGCGGATTTAAACAGACTTGTGTTGGAGCTCTACGGTCAAAACGGGGGTCATGTTCATCGGGAGGGGTGTGGCGTACCGCAAAACGGGACTCCACGGGATACTGTTCATCTCCACCGTCGACCTCATACAGCCTCCACGGGCTCCTGTTCATCCAGCCTCCACCGTGCGCTACTCCACCGGCCATCGCTCAACCACCCTCCACGGGCACCCCTCCACCGTCTACTATTCATCCAGCGCTCCACACCACGGGGTCCTATTCAACCACCCTCCACGGCCACCCCACCGCTCTCTGCTCATCCAGCCCTCCACACCACGGGTCCCATTCATCCACCCCTCCACGGCCACCCCACCGCTCATCGCTCATCCAGCCCTCGATCGGGTTGATTAGCAGCAGAGCGGCGAATCACTCGATCGGGTTCAGTTAGCAGCAGATAGCGGCGAATCACTCGATCGGGTTCATTAACAGCCATCGATCGATCGCTCGGGTTCGAAGAACGCGTAGTTCGCAGCGTAATCGCCGGGTTGATTAGAGCCCAATGCCTCGCCGGGTTCATTAGAGCCAACGCCTCGCACGTGTACAAGAGAAACGCGCATCGCTCGGCCCCCGACCTCCCACCGTAACCGGGAACTCCCCAAAATTTTCCTCCCCCTCGCTTCTACCACGGTTTTTTCCGTCATGGACGGCCCAAAGAATGTCATGCAGCTGCGTCTCCGTCCCGGCCAGGACGAAAAGCCCATTTTCTGTCATGATTTTTTGTCATGGAAGTAGGAGCCCACCACATCTATGATGATACCAGGTTTTGTCACAATTATCGTCATAGAAGTGTCATATGTATGATAGAAAAAAATTTCGTTCGGCCCAAAATGTCACGGATGTGTCTTTTTTTTGTAGTGCCACTCATTGCTCTCCCCCGCCGTTAGTAGGCGCACGGAGGCGAGGCTCTTCTCCGTGACAGTGGGCGCTTCAAGAGCGGGCTCATACCAAGCCGGTGCCAAGGAAGTCTTGACCTTGCGCGGCGCCATGGGATGCAGATGCAGAGCAAAGTTGGAGCAGATCTGGAGGTAGCGGTGGCGAGGAGCGAGAAAGGGGATCTGGAGAGAAGCGATGAGGAAGCAATGAAGGCAAGAACTACCCGCGCCAGCCTTTTGTCGGATCAAGCAGTTGCCGAGGCAGGGTGGGAAAGCGGAGACACCCACATCCAATCGACCGCCACGCGTCAACCGAGGCCACAGGCTTTTGGGGCATGCGGTGCTCCGAACTTGATCCTTGGCTTCGCCGTGAAGCCAAGCCCGAGCGCACCTTGGGCCCGGGGGCTACTGTCGGCATTCTAGGAACGGGGGTCCCCAGACTTGCCTACCTGTGGCCCACGGCATGGCTAAGCCAGCAGGCCGTACGACCCATCTTCATCAACAAGGCATCCAAGACCCTCGCGAGGGTCCAAGCCTCGCGAGGCGGACGATGCAAGACCTCCTCTGGAATGGCCTAGCCAGGCAGGCTCACAAGGAGCGAAGATGTCAAGGCGGGGCAAACCTCACGAGGCTCTCATGACGTGAGCCATGACGAACGACACCAGGCGGGCGCCAGCGCGCGCAGCATCCTTATTTCCTCTTTAGTGTTAAGGAGGCCAGCGCAGGCGAAGAGTAACGAGGCATCAGGAAAAGGTTGCTATATTGGTGCAACGAGACCAAGACCAGGAGGAAGGCAAGATGGAGGTTATCGTGGAGCCCAAGACGGCGTCACCACCAGAGCTTTTCGCAGGCGAAGACCACTTTTGTCGGGATAGCTTGTACTAGATGTCCCCCTTCAAATTTGTCCGCCGTTGTTGGCTCGATATTTGGGAAGAGGACCAAGGCCTATATAAGTAGAGCTAGCCACCATAGTAGGGGCATCTCATCTTAGCTTGATCCAACCCGATCGAGAGCCTACCTTAGCCACAAGAACACCTCAACCTCAGGAGGCTGTTCTTCCCTTGTATTGTTCATCATCAGCTATAACATCCCAAATTTTCAATCTGTAATGTTATACATAGGTCATTCTGGCACATCATATTTTATTGCATTTTCGTTCCGCAATCCTCCAAATCCTAAGCAACTCAAGGACCCTCGGAAAGAGTTGGGGATTTCCTGGTTTTCATATTTGATTCCTATCAAATAATGAAACGAGGATTTTGATTTTAACTATTTTTCTCTCCGAAAAATATTTCATATTAAAAATTATATGAGAGGAGATAATAGGACTTCTCCAAAACAATTGTTTATTTGTTTCTATTTGAGTTTATTTGGATTTATTTGCATTAGAAAAATTGCACGTTTTCAAAATTGCATTTTAGGGCCAAGAAAATGTTCATCTCGCTCTAAATATTTCATTTAGACGGTGAAACTTTGTTTTGGCATTTTTATGTTTTTTTAGGATTTTATTTCTGTCGGCGAAATTATTTATAAAAAAAAATCCTCCTCGCGCCCGACTGGGCCTAAGGCCCAGCCAAGCCAGCCGCCCGAGCCGCCACCGCCTCACAGGCGCGCCCCACCGCCGCTCGGACCGGAGTCCGAGCCGGACTCCACCGCCGCCGCCTTGGCCCCTCCTCCAGCCCCCCTCCTTATATACTCCTCCCCGACCCCCACCACCACAACCGCCACTGCCGCCAAGAGTTCGCCGACCCAGCGCCGCCTCCGCCCGCCCGCTGCAGCTGCCGCCACCGCCGTGAGCCCCCCGCCCATGAGCCGCCGCCGCCTAACCCCACCCCGCCGGAGCCACCTCGCCGGAGGTACCGCGCCGGATCCGAGCCGCCGGTTTTTTTAAAAACCGTTCGTTTTTTTAGAAACCCTAGTTCGTTTTATTTCTAGATCGGTTCGCCGGTTTTTCTCGGCTCTTCTAATTTAGCGGACGTTCGTCCATACGTTTGTTTTAACGAACGGTTATCTTCCGTTAGTTACAGATAACGAACGCTCGTTCGTTAGTCTGTTCGTCAGTTTTCTTTTATCGGATTTATCTACGATTATTTTTTATCATGATTTCTGATCCGATCTTAGTTTATGTTTATATTTTCGCTCGTTAGTCGGAATTAAGTGATTGAAACTCCTAGAGTTTGATCTCGAGACCCTCTTCTGTTTAAGCAACTTAAACAAGATTTTGGTACTGTAAAATTTGACCTTAGTTCAGATTAGTAAACGGATCTTGTTTCTTTCGCTGTTTGAGTTTCGTTGCTCCGTTTGATTTGATTCTTTTTGCGAACCGGAGTTCTTAAGTTGAACTTTCTGGTCAACCTCTTTTATTTGAAGTTTTGCTTGTGCATCTTTGCTTGTTGCTTATGTATGTTATTGTTTGTTTGCGATAAAATTCCCGGAGTGCGAAGCGTGTTACTACGAGTCTCTAGGATTCACGGATCGTCAGCAAGGCAAGTAACACATTGATCTTACTCTTTTCATACCCAGTTTTTATGCATTAGTTCAATCCTCAAACATTGCATGATTAGGATGTCATTAACTTGTGGGTTGGGAAGTAGTTGATGAGGTAGAACCTATTGCCCTGTTACTATCAAACCCTTGGGAGTTACTTCTACGCGTTGCTTATATTGCTATGCTATGCTCGTAGACGTGGTTTGCGTTTTGAATGAATCCACGACAGATGTGAGATTGTTAATTAATGGTTCAACTTAAGGTGGCAACTTAAATTAACATCTGGGTGGATTGAGGCACCTGGGGAACCCAGTGTTGTCTGTTTTTTTTTTTGGAAATCCCGGGGTACCCGTGTGATCTTCCTTTGGACCGCCACCCAGGCTTAAAGGGAACTGAGATGATTCATGCTAGAAACTTCTATGTGCAGCCACAAGCTATTATGGGCTCTAGCATAGTTGAGTAAGTTACGTGAAGCTCTTGAAGAGGTAGATCAGCAGGTAGTGGGTTTTGTAGGTTTGGTATGGTCTACCCGGAGTAGGGAGTTAGTGTTTCTGAAAGACTATGTCTCGGTCATCCGTTTCTCAAGCACCATGTAGTGCGAGAAATCCAACGGAGGAGATCGAGTCTTGTGGGGAAAAGTGCGCAAACCTCTACAGAGTGTACAATCTAATCATGGTTAACCGTGTCCCCGGTTATGGACAATCTTGAGTATCTAGTACTTTGGTTATCACATGTATCTCATCAATCTTAATTAATATTGTTGGGTTGATAATTACTTTAATTGGGATTGAGTTGGGGATATACCTTCTCAATGTTTCAACCACCATGATAGTTAAATTAAAAAAATCTATTCCTTTGTTGTAGGGAAAAATTGGCTTTTCGCAAAACTATAACCATAGAGCTTTCCATCAGCCAAATATGCATGTAGTGATAGTATTATCCTGTTCTTGCTCTACTGTGTTATATTGCCAGCATATTCCATGTGTTGACCCGTTTTTGGGCGGCAACGTATTATGTTGCAGACTTTTCAGACGAGGAGTAAGGTTCGTTAGGTCGTTGCCGTGCAGCTCAGCTATGCCGTTGGAGTTGATGGACTCACTTTATCTTCCAAGCCTTCCGTTGTTATCGCATTAGATGGCCTTAAGTCATATTATTGTAATAAGTTCTCTTTTGAGACATTCGATGTAATAAGTGTGTGATTGCTACTCTGTTATAAATCCTTGAGTCTTTGTGTGTCAAGCATTCTGATCCAGGATGACATGAAAGCACGTAGACTTGACCATCTGAGGTCGGGTCGCTACATCAGCCCTAGAGGCAATCCACCACCACCACACTGGAGCAGGGTATTACACCACAACGGTGGCCCGAACCAGTATAAACCTCGTGTCTTTCTGTGTTGCGAGTTCGTCGAGTTTGTATGTGAGATCTTAGCGAGCTAGGGCGTAGATCGGTAGGAGGGAAAGACTTCGTGCGCACCCCAGTGTTCGAACCTTAAGGGTTTGCCGGAACCCCACATCCGACAGGATCCACTCATGGCGGCTTATCGTCGAGAGGTTGATGCTATTGCGGGTGACTTCAAGGGTTACCAAGTTGAACATATTGATCGCAGGAAGAATGAGGCGGCTGACACTTTAAGCCGGTTAGGGTCTCAGCGTAAGCCGGTGCCACCTAATGCATTCCTAGATATTCTGCTTAATCCTTCAGTCAAATTACCTACGGAAGAGGATCTTGCTATTCCTGACCCGGAAGCACAATTGGTGGCGGCTCTTCATGCCATTCTTGATTGGATAGTTCCGTATTTGGCTTACATGACCCGGGGCGAGTTGCCTGAGGATGAGATTGGCCAGGCAGATAACCCGGCGGTCTAAGTCAATGACGATTGTCAATGGGGAGTTGCACCATCGTAGTGTCACAAGGGTGTTTCAACATTGTGTCTCTCCTGAAGAAGGCTATGAGATTCTGCGAGAGATTCACGAAGGAGACTGTGGTCATCATGCCGGCTCTAAATCTCTCATAGCCAAGGCTTTTCGTCATGGGTTTTATTGGTTGACGGCTCATGCTGATGCTGAGGATCTGGTCAGCAAATGTGACGGTTGTCAGAAGTTTTCATGACGAGCTCATGTGCCGGCTCAAGAGTTGAGGATGATTCCAATTGCTTGGCCGTTTGCAACCCGGGGGCTTGATATGGTTGGACCTTTCAAGAGGTCCAAATATAAGAAGACCCACCTTTTGGTGGCGGTTGACAAGTTTACTAAATGGGTTGAAGCAAAGCCGGTTAGCAAGTGTGATGCAGCAACGGCGGTACAATTCATCAAGAAGGTGATCTTCCATTTTGGCTTTCCCCGCAGCATTATAACAGATAATGGCACTAATCTGTCTAAGGGTGCTATGAAAGAATTTTGTCAACAAGAGCATATTCGACTTGATGTTTCCTCTGTGGCTCACCCCCAGTCTAATGGTCAAGCGGAACGAGCTAATCAAGAGATTCTGCGAGGCATCAAGCCCCGGCTTATGGTTCCTTTGAAAAGAACGCCGGGCTGTTGGGTGGAGGAGTTACCTTCAGTGTTATGGAGTATCAATACAACCCCCAACAGATCTATGGGTTACACACCTTTCTTCATGGTTTATGGAGCAGAGGTAGTTCTCCCTAGTGACATCCGTCACGATTCACCTCGTGTGGCGGCTTATGTTGAAGCTGATAATGAAAGGGCACATCAGGATGCACTTGACCTGTTGGATGAGGAGGGTGACCTCGCGGCGGCTCGTTCAGCGATTTATCAACAAGACCTACTTTGTTATCATAGTCGCCGGGTCAAAACCAGAAACTTCCAAGAAGGCGACTTGGTGCTCCCGCTTATCCAGGATCAAACTGATATGCATAAATTATCACTGCCTTGGGAAGGACCTTTTGTGGTCAGCAAGAATCTACATAATGGGTCATACTATCTTATCGACATTCAATACCACAAGGACTCACGCACATCGGAGGAGGAGACCCGTCGGCCGTGGAATATTGCTCATCTTCGGCCCTACTATACTTGAGCCACCGGTTCTCATAATGTACATAGTTTGATGATGTATATATTATAAACAGTATAATAAAGCCGGCATCCCTGATAATTCAGGGCTTTTGCCATTTCACTTCTTCGAAGCTGAGTCTTTATCATCGTCTTACATGTTCACTTAAGAGGCTCGACGCCCAAATTACAGGGACCAAAGAGAGTTGGATGCACAACACAGCTCAAACATAGGTCCCCGACGAGCACAACTCATAAATTTGTCACTTGGGGGCTTCCTGTTCAAACATAGGTGTATTCACCAAAGAGAACATAGCATTACTACCCTCTTTACCAGGTTATCTTGTTCAAACATAGGTGTATTCACCAAAGAGGACATAACCTTTCCGGGTCATCCTACATGTATACCAGCTGCTTCTTCATCAGGTAATCCTGATTGACCCACCGAACTCTTAACAATCAATCTTTTACGGTGTATTCACCAAAGATCCTGAGCTTGTTAAGGTTAAAACGCGGTATGTCATGTGAGAGCACGACTTACAGATAGTCAGGATAGATCTAGGATCATAAGCCGCCTTCCTTGAAACTTGGATAAATCGGCCTGTGATGGATGATGCTACTCCGATCCCGCGTACTCCTGATAAGTCTATCTTTAAATAAGACCTGAACTTATCTAGGTTCAAATGTTGATTGGGTCATGTGAGAGCCGGCTCATGGAAAGCGCGTACCTTCCAGTGGCCATCAAGCTAGTTTCATTGAAGAAGAAACTTTGGCTTGGCGGCCTGCAAAAGCCTCGTATTTTTTTTCTTATTTTTTCTTTATATAATATTTTTTTCTTGCCATATGGTTTTTACAAATCAAGCCAAGCTGCCCTATTTATGTCTCATATTTGAAGCATCTTTGGGTCTTTTGCAACCCGCCGGGATGGCAGACTCTAAGTCGCCAGAGAATAATAATCTTATGTTTAGAGTTACAGCTCTAAAAACTCTAACTGCATGGAGCTGATAAGCCGACAGTCTAAGCACACACCACAGGTACGATTCTTTATTTAACAATTGTGTCAACATTGTGGTTAGACCAGCCCTGGTTATGGACTATCTATCCCCAGTGGTTTCAATTGGGTATCATGACCAGCCCGGCGGTAAACCGCCAGGGCACTTGTGATCTGTTTGTGTGCATGGTAATGATCAATCTGATATGTATGAATCAACGCTATCATAAGCATAAAGTGATAGTTTCTTAAACTGGCAGATCAGCAGTATTGCGCAAAACAGAAACATGCATGATGGCACGGCAGATTAAAGTTTCACTACCCTATTACATGACTCCGTGAGCCAAACAAGATCAAGTGTTTTCAAAGGATCAAATATATAAACCGCTCGGCGGTTCACTCTTCTTGGCCTTGCTGACTTGAGGCCTCTGGATCATCCTTTTCTGGTTCTTTGTCCTCCTTTGCCGTTTGGAAATTTGGTGATGACCAATCGATGCCACGTAAAGCTTGAAATTCAGCCTCATCATCTATAAGTTCAGGCGGCTCAACTTTAGGGGCAAAAGTATGCTTACGGATTGGGGGGATTAGATCCGTCACTTTATAAGCCGGCGTCGGCATCTTCTAATTCTCCATGCTGTAAGGCGGATGGTATTTTGACAGGTCCGTTTCATTGGCAATCAGACTGGACAGAGGCCGTATTTCTTTCACACAGGCAGCGAGGTCCTTTTGATCAAATGAAGTGTCGTCTTCTTTCAAGCTTGGATATCTAGTAGCTACCTCAGATGGGTCTAGCTCTGGTAACCATGCCTTGGCCCGGCTCAATGTCGTCATGACACCGGCTCTTGCAGACGACCACTTCATCTCATCCATCCTAGCGGGCAGCACAGAAAGTTTTTTCAAGACATCTATCAAGAGAGTAGGTGCTTCATTAGTCGGAGAAATTGTGGCCAGTGCACGCTGAGCTCCAGTGTATAGCTGTTCAACAAGTGTGTAAACAACCTTGAGCTTCACAAGCATGTCTTGGTTAAGATTGCTGCTCCTGGGACCTGAGTAAGTCATAGATTGGTTAGAGGCGGTTTAGACTATCAAGGAAAAGAGTCACTTTTGATGATTAGCAAGGCGACTCACCAAAGATAGCAGAAACCATCTGGGATACATGGTGTTTTAAACCGGTGAGCTCAGTGGTCACTACTTGAAGAGCCGCCTCCGCTTTTCCAGCTCGCTGCGTCAAAGCAGTCTTTTCTTCAGCCCAAGCGTTTCTCTTCGCCTTAAAACTGGTCTTCAGTTTTTCCGTTTCAGACACGCTAAATTGGAATTTTGACTCAGCTTTCCGGGTCTCAGATTCTTGATTCTCCAGCCGGGTCTTTGCATCAGCCAAATTGTGATTGAAGTTCAGCAATGGCATCCTGTACAAGCACAAAGTTGCAAATGCATTCATATCCGGGTTACAGGAATATAAGTCCCAAGCCTTTTGCAAGCAACAACACTTGGCACTTGGGGGCTAATGCCTGCCGAAATATTCTTCATACAACAACTCATGTCAGTAAGTCCCAAGCACTTTGCAAGCAAGAGTACTTGGCACTTGGGGGCTAATGCATATTGCTTGTATCTCCTTACTACTTTATGATGACCCGGTTGTGCTGTAAACAATCACAGCCGGCTCATGGGGGCTACACAGATAAGCTCTCCTCTCTAAACAATGGTAAACTGGACCGACTCATTCATGCTGATTAAACCGGCCCTTGGGGACTACGGATGCAATGCTAATTGTTTAAAATCCGGTTTAATTCTAAATATGACACCGGCCTTGGAAGGATTCTACCATAGATGATCATGGTTATTTTAAGTCCACGGCTTATTCAATCTTATCATACCCAGTAGACTTGGGGGCTGGCAGGATGTACATAACTTATTTAAGCAGGAGGTCATACCTCATATTTTTTATGCATCTGCTTCACCATATCAATTTCAAGATTGCAGTTGGTGTGTACTTAGTTGAGGTAGCCAGAGAGTACTTCACTGCTGCTCAATTGAGAATAGTGGGCGACGTCAATCCTCACTTTCCGCCTTTCAATGACCTCTTGTTTGGCGTAGTGTTTAGCCAAGACAGTTGGATTCCCCGGTTCTTTAAAGCTGGTGCCAGTGATCATCACATCTTCACTATGCTCTTCTGACGGCTTAAGAGGGCTTGATGATTCAGTGTTTAAAGAATTGATATTTGTGTGGTCAAGGGAGATATCAGAAATTTCAGGCGGAACATCATGGGCAGGTTCTTCTGGCTGTTTTTCAGAAGCGTCTGATGTTGGGACTTGCTGCTCTGGTTCAATGACTTTTGGATCCTCAGCTGGCTTGGTCACCTTTGTTTTCTTGCTAGGTTTTGCTTCTCCACTGCACGGGTTATGACAAGTCAGTACAATTATAAGAGCATAAGGAGGTACAGAATAAAAAGTAACTGTTGTTACCCAGGGGCAGTTTTGAAAGCCGATAGCTGGGTCTGTGATGAGTCGCCGGAGGAAGAGCGAGAGACCTCCTGGTAGTTTCAATCGGAAGAATTAAGTGGTTGGCGAATGAGACCCGCCAGTGGGTAAAAAGATTTTAAGTTCGGAAGGACCTCGTTTTGACGTTTTCGTCGAACTGGAGTATTTGGTAAGACGGAGGATAATTGATACGTCTCCAACGTATCTATAATTTTTTATTGCTCCATGCTATTATATATTCTGTTTTGGATGTTTAATGGGCTTATTTGTACACTTTTATATTATTTGTGGGACTAACCTATTAATCCAAGGCCCAGTGCAAATTGTTGTTTTTTTGTCTATTTTAGTGTTTCGCAGAAAAGGAATATCAAACGGAGTCCAAACGGAATGAAACCTTCGGGAGCGTGATTTTTGGAACAAACATGATCCAGAGGACTTGGAGTGGACGTCAAGAAATCAACAAGGAGGCCACGAGGCAGGGAGGCGCGCCTACCCCCCCCCCCCCGGCGCTCCCTCCACCCTCGTGGGCCCCTCGTGGCTCCACCGACCTACTTGTTCCTCCTATATATACCTACGTACCCCGAAACCATCGAGGAGCACAACGAAAACCTAATTCCACCGCCGCAACCTTCTGTACCCGTGAGATCCCATCTTGGGGCCTTTTCCAGCGCTCTGCCGTAGGGGGCATCGATCATGGAGGGCTTCTACATCAACACCATTGCCTCTCCGATGATGTGTGAGTAGTTTACCACAGACCTTCGGGTCCATAGTTTTTAGCTAGATGGCTTCTTCTCTCTCTTTGGATCTCAATACAAAGTTCTCCTCGATCTTCTTGGAGCTCTATTTGATGTAACTCTTTTTGCGGTGTGTTTGTCGAGATCCGATGAATTGTGGGTTTATGATCAAGATTATCTATGAACAATATTTGATTCTTCTATGAATTCTTTTATGTATGATTGCTTATCTTTGCAAGTATTTTCGAATTATCAGTTTAGTTTGGCCTACTAGGTTGATCTTTCTTGCAATGGGAGAAGTGCTTAGCTTTGGGTTCAATCATGCGGTGCTCGATCCCAGTGACAGTAGGGGAAACGACACGTATTGTATTGTTGCCATCGAGGATAAAAAGATGGGGTTTATATCATATTGCATGAGTTTATCCCTCTACATCATGTCATCTTACCTAATGCGTTACTCTGTTCTTATGAACTTAATACTCTAGATGCATGCTGGATAGTGGTTGATGTGTGGAGTAATAGTAGTAGATGCAGGCAGGAGTCGGTCAACAAGCTATTTCTATTGCCGTTTATTTTGCTTTCTTTACTTTTAGTCTTTACCATAAAAATACCAAAAATATTATCTTATCATCTCTATTAGATCTCACTTTTGCAAGTGGCCATGAAGGGATTGACAACCCCTTTATCGCGTTGGTTGCAAGGTTCTTATTTGTTTGTGTAGGTACTAGGGACTTGCGTGTGGCCTCCTACTAGATTGATACGTTGGTTCTCAAAAACTTAGGGAAATACTTACGCTACTTTGCTGCATCACCCTTTCCTCTTCAAGGGAAAACCAATGCAGTGCTCAAGAGGTAGCAAGAAGGATTTCTGGCGCCGTTGCCAGGGAGGTGTGCACCAAGTCAAGTCAAGATTTTATCTCCCAACAACGAGCCATTTCTGGCGCCATTGCCGGGGAGTTTACGCACAAATCAAGACACACCAAGTACCCAACACAAACTCTTATCCCTCGCATTACATTATTTGCCATTTGCCTCTCGTTTTCCTCTCCCCCACTTCACCCTTGCCATTTTATTCACCCTCTCTTTCCGTTCGCCTCTTTTTCTCTTGCTTCTTGTTTGCTTGTGTGTTGGATTGCTTTCTTGTCACGATGGCTCAAGATAATACTAAATTGTGTGACTTTGCCAATACCAACAATAATGATTTTCTTAGCACTCCGATTGCTCCTCTTACCGATGCCAAATCTTGTGAAATTAATGTTGCTTTGCTGAATCTTGTCATGAAAGATCAATTCGCCGGCCTTCCTAGTGAAGATGTCGCTACCCATCTAAATAGCTTTGTTGATTTGTGATATGCAAAAGAAGAAAGATGTGGACAATGATATTGTTAAATTGAAGCTATTTCCTTTTTCACTTAGAGATCGCGCTAAAACTTGGTTTTCATCTTTGCCTAAAAATAGTATTGATTATTGGAATAAGTGCAAAGATGCTTTTATCTCTAAGTATTTTCCTCCCGCTAAGATCATCTCTCTTAGAAACAATATTATGAACTTTAAGCAACTTGATCATGAACATGTTGCACAAGCTTGGGAGAGAATGAAATTAATGATACGTAATTGCCCTACACATGGTTTGAATTTATGGATGATTATACAAAAAAATTATGCCGGATTGAATTTTGCTTCTAGAAATCTTTTAGATTCGGCCGCGGGAGGCACTTTTATGGAAATCACTTTAGGAGAATCTACTAAACTCCTAGATAATATTATGGTTAATTATTCTCAATGGCACACTGAAAGATCTACTAGTAAAAAGGTGCATGCAATTGAAGAAATTAATGTTTTGAGTGGAAAGATGAATGAACTTATGAAATTGTTTGCTAATAAGCGTGTTTATTCTGATCCCAATGATATGCCTTTGTCTACCTTGATTGAGAATAATAATGAATCTATGGATGTGAATTTTCTTCGTAGGAACAATTTTGGTAACAACGCTTATAGAGGAAATTTTAATCCTAGGCCATATCCTAGTAATTCCTCTAATAATTATGGTAATTCCTACAACAACTCTTATGGAATTTTAATAAGATTCCCTTTTATTTTGAGACTAGTGTTAAAGAATTTATGATTTCTCAAAATAATTTCAATCCTTTGCTTGAAGAAAAATTGCATAAGATTGATGAATTGGCTAGGAACATGGATAGAATTTCTCTTGATGTTGATTCTTTGAAACTTAGATCTATTCCACCTAAGCATGATATCAATGAGTCTCTCAAGGCTATGAGAATTTCCATTGATGAGTGCAAAGAAAGAACCGCTAGGATGCATGCTAAGAAAGATTGCTTTGTAAAAGCGTGTTCTTCTAGTTTTCATGATAATAAGGATGAAGATCTAAAAGTGATTGATGTGTCCCTTATTAAATCTTTATTTTGCAATATTAATCTTGATAATTATGGAACTGGAGATGAGTCAACTTTAGTTAAAAGGCGTCCCAATGATTCAGAGTTTTTAGATCTTGATGCAAAATTTGGTAAAAGTGGGATTGAAGAGGTCAAAACTTTAGATAGCAATGAACCCACTATCTTGGATTTAAAGGAATTTAATTATGATAATTGTTCCTTAATAGATTGTATTTCCTTGTTGCAATCCGTGCTAAATTCTCCGCATGCTTATAGTCAAAATAAGGCTTTTACTAAACATATCGTTGATGCTTTAATGCAATCTTATGAAGAAAAGCTTGAATTGGAAGTTTCTATCCCTAGAAAACTTTATGATGAGTGGGAACCTACTATTAAAATTAAAATTAAGGATCATGAATGGTATGCTTTGTGTGATTTGGGTGCTAGTGTTTTCACAATCCCAAAAACTTTGTGTGATTTGCTAGGTTTCCGTGAATTTGATGATTGCTCCTTAAACTTGCACCTTGCGGATTCCACCATTAAGAAAACTATGGGAGGAATTAATGATGTTCTTATTGTTGCAAATAGGAATTATGTGCCCGTAGATTTCATTGTTCTTGATATAGATTGCAATCCTTCATGTCCTTTTATTCTTGGTAGACCTTTCCTTAGAACGATTGGTGCAATTATTGATATGAAGGAAGGAAATATTAGATTCCAATTTCCGTTAAGGAAAGGCATGGAACACTTTCCTAGAAAGAAAATAAAATTACCTTATGAATCTATCATGAGAGCCACTTATGGATTGCATCCCAAGGGTGGCAATACCTAGATCTATCCTTGCCTTTATGCCTAGATAGGGGCGTTAAACGATAACGCTTGTTGGGAGGCAACCCAATTTTATTTTAGTTTTTTGATTTTTGGTTCTGTTTAGGAATAAATAATCCATCTAACTTCTGTTTAGATGTGGTTTTGTGTTTCAATTAGTGTTTGTGCCAAGTAGAACCTTTGGGAAGACTTGGGGAAAGTCTTTGCGATCTTGCTGTAAAAAACAGAAACTTTAGCGCTCACAAGATTAGCTACAACTTTTTACTGGAGAGTTATATTTAGTTGATTATTTTTTCAGATGATTAATAGATAAATTCCTAACGTCCAGCAATTTATTTTAGAATTTTTGAAGTTCCAGAAGTTTGCGTTAGTTACAGATTACTACAGACTGTTCTGTTTTTGACAGATTCTGTTTTTCGTGTGTTGTTTGCTTATTTTGATGAATCTATGGCTAGTAAGGGAGTTTATGAACCATAGAAAAGTTTTAATACAGTAGGTTTAACACCAATATAAATAAAGACTGAGTTCATTACAGTACCTTGAAGTGGTGTTTTGTTTTCTTTTGCTAACGGAGCTCACGAGATTTTCTGTTAAGTTTTGTGTTGTGAAGTTTTCAAGTTTTGGGTAAAGATTTGATGGATTATGGAAAAAGGAGTGGCAAGAGCCTAAGCTTGGGTATTCCCAAGGCACCCCAAGGTAAAATCTAAGGACAACCCAAAAATCCTAAGCTTGGGGATGCCCCGGAAGGCATCCCCTCTTTTGTCTTCATCCATCGGTAACTTTACTTGGAGCTATATTTTTATTCACCACATAATATGTGTTTTGCTTGGAGCGTCTTGTATGATTTGAGTCTTTGATTTTTAGTTCACCACAATGATCCTTGCTGTACACACCTTTTGAGAGAGACACACATCATTCAGAATTTATTAGAATACTCTATGTGCTTCACTTATATCTTTTGAGTTAAACAAATTTTCTCTAGTTCTTCACTTATATCTTTTAGAGCACGGTGGTGGTTGTATTTTATAGAAATTGTTGATCTCTCATGCTTCACTTATATCATTTTGAGAGTCCTTTAGAACAGCATGCTAATTTGCTTTGGTTATAAAATTAGTCCTAATATGATAGGCATCCAAGATAAAAACTTCTAACTGCATTGAATACTAAGAGAAGTTTGATACTTAATAGTTGTTTTGAGATATAAAGGTGGTAATATTAAAGTTGTGCTAGTTGAGTAGTTGTGAATTTGATAAATACTTGTGTTGAAGTTTGCAAGTCCCGTAGCATGCACGTATGGTAAACTTGTGTGACAAATTTGAAACATGAGGTGTTCTTTGATTGTCATCCTTATGAGTGGCGGTCGGGGACGAGCGATGGTCTTTTCCTACCAATCTATCCCCCTAGGAGCATGCGCGTAGTGCTTGGTTTTTGATGACTTGTAGATTTTTGCAATAAGTATGTGAGTTCTTTATGACTAATGTTGAGTCCATGGATTATACGCACTCTCAACCTTCCATCATTTCTAGCCTCTTCGGTACCATGCATTGCCCTTTCTTACCTTGAGAGTTGGTGCAAACTTCGCCAGTGCATCCAAACCCCGTGATACGATACGCTCTGTCACACATAAACCTCCTCATATCTTCCTCAAAACAGCCACCATACCTACCTATTATGGCATTTCCATAGCCATTTCGAGATATATTTCCATGCAACTTTCCACCATTCTGTTTATTATGACACGCTTCATCA
Organism: Aegilops longissima; assembly: GCA_021605205.1. NCBI lineage: Eukaryota > Viridiplantae > Streptophyta > Magnoliopsida > Poales > Poaceae > Aegilops > Aegilops longissima. The sequence goes on from CM038681.1 coordinate 123,844,391, forward strand.
TTGTCATATTGCCTTGCATGATCATGTAGTTGACATCGTATTTGTGGCAAACCCACCATGCATATTATTTCATACATGTCACTCTTGATTTATTGCCCTTCCCGGTACACCGCCGGAGGCATTCATATAGAGTCATATTTTGTTCTAAGTATCGAGTTGTAATCATTGAGTTGTAAATAAATAGAAGTGTGATGATCATCATTAATAGAGCATTGTCCCCAAAAAAGAGAAAGGCCAAAAAAAGAGAGGCCCAAAAAAAGAAAAAAAGAAAAAAAAGAGAAATAAAAAGGGACAATGCTACTATCCTTTTTCCACACTTGTGCTTCATAGTAGCACCATGATCTTTATGATAGAGAGTCTCTTGTTTTGTCACTTTCATATACTAGTGGGATTTTTCATTATAGAACTTGGCTTGTATATTCCAACAATGGGCTTCCTAAAATGCCCTAGGTCTTCGTGAGCAAGCAAGTTGGATGCAGACCCACTTAGTTTATTTTGTTAAGCTTTCATACATTTATAGCTCTAGTGCATCCGTTGCATGGCAATCCCTACTCCTTGCATTGACATCAATGATGGGCATCTCCCTAGCCCGTTGATTAGCCGCATCAATGTGAGACTTTCTCCTTTTTTGTCTTCTCCACACAACCCCCATCATCATCTTCTATTCCACCCATAGTGCTATATCCATGGCTCACGCTCATGTATTGCGTGAAAGTTGAAAAAAGTTTGAGATTACTGAAGTATGAAACAATTGTTTGGCTTGTCATCAGGGTTGTGCAAGATGAGAACATCTTGTGTGACAAAAATGAAGCATGACCAAACTATATGATTTTGTAGGGATGAGCTTTCTTTGGCTATGATATTTTGAGAAGACATAATTGCTTTGTTAGTATGCTTGAAGTATTATTATTTTATGACAATATTAAACTTTTATCTTGAATCTTTCGGATCTGAACACTCATGCCACAATAAAGAAAGTTACATTCAAGAATAAGCTAAGTAGCATTCCACAACAAAAATTCTGTTTTTATCATTTACCTACTTGAGGACGAGCAAGAATTAAGCTTGGGGATGCTTGATGTCGGTGTACTAGAGTAGGGGTACCCTAGTACCCGAACTTCGTCTGCAGACGATCGCATGACACCCAGGGCAAGGCTGGCTTGGTGACCGCCAAGGTCCTCGTGGCTCCTTTGGAGCCATTCAAGAACAAAATAATCAAGGCCCGGCAAGAGGAGCTTGTCGGGAAGGCCACTCAAGGCACGAAGGAAACAAGACCCGGCAAGAGGAGCTTGCCGGGAAGGCTGGCGGGCGATAAGCTCGAAGCGCGACAAGGACCTTGCCGCGGCAAGGCACTTGCATGACAAGGCACTGCAGCGCGGGTAACTCTCTTCATCTCCGCTCCAGCTCATCCGCCAGCGTGTCGCCATGGGGCTTTCCGAGCACGCGTGTCAATGAGCTGAGCAGCCAGCGGGAGCGGCGATAAGCGGCGCCGACAAGCTACCATCGTGGCAAGCGAAGGCGCACCAGCGGTCCTGTTGCACTACTCGAGCGGCGAGGACGGACATTATGGCTCTTGTCCCTTGCCGTCGAGTTAGGTATAGATCATCTGTACCTTTGTACAAAGCGGTGTACCAACCTCTGTTTTTACTATTTTACCCTTGTCTACTTGCCACCTGTGGTGACCGCTTGTGCCTATAAAAGGATGCCCAAGTGCAACGTAGAAAGGGTTCGGCTCCGGTTCAGTTCATTTGCCACATACGAGACTAGAGACACTCAGGCTAGGTTTTGTAGCTCCCATTGCTCCCTAGCAAGAACACAATATAATCCACCAAGCAGCAGTAGGAGTATTATCTCTCCGGAGAGCTCCGAAGCTGGGTAAATCTGCTCGCGTGCATTGCTTCGATCTGCTCTTTGTCCAATCTCCGCCCCCCTCCGAACCACAAGGGACCCGGTCCCATAGGTGTTCGTGGGCCACGATCAGCTTCCCCGACATCTTTGGCGCGCCAGGTAGGGGGCGTCGAGGCTGTGTGAACCTGATCCAGCGGTCACGCGAGCAACTTCATCATCATCTTCATCAACATGGCACGAAGAAGAAGTCTTGGCGGCAGAGCCGTCGCGTCGAACCCACCACCACCGGGCGGCGGGTGGTGGGGAAGGCGCTGGCGGAGGAACGGACGTTGTCGAGAGAGCCCACGACGCCGCCAGGTCCAAGGACAAGGCGGCGCAGGCGTCGGCGTCCGAATCCGCCCCACGTCCTTCTCAGGAGGCGCGGGACCGGCAGCGTCATGATGCTCGCAGCACCATACGCTCGTTGGATCAAGGCCAAGCTGGAGGATCCCGAGGCCCTCGAGACCCACATGCACGCCAGCATGCCGGTACGAGCGGAATACGGTCGCTTGGGTGGGATGCTGCTCCTCCTAACTTGGTTAGGAGTCCGAGCACATCCCGTTCCTCGCTCCGTACGCCATTGCCACCCACCACTCCAGCGGAAGCCTTGGCGAGAGCTCAGCTACTTTTAGACTACCCTCCAATGGCGGACAAGGTCGACGAATGGAGGGCCACCATCCAAAGTCTCATCGGCTTTGCCAATGGCGACGTCCCGCGGCAACCAAACACGTCGCAGTCGCGGCACGGCGACAAGGCACGAGCCGGTGGCGACGAGACCTGTGGGGGTGCAACCACCATGCACCCCCCTTCCCGAAGGCCAAGATCACCAGCTCCTCGGATCCACATCGACAGCAACTCCACCGCGTCGTCGGATCCACGAGCTCGCCGTGACCAGCGCCAAGTTCTTAAGGAACGACAAGAAGAAGACGCTCGAACCCGCATCGAGCGCCGAAGAGAAGCGCGGCGTCAATCCGACCAGCGCGATGGGCCCACTGTCGATATGCATGCGCCAGGGGAACCAGGCGACTTGCCATACGCGGTAGGTTGCCCTGCGTTCACTCGTGAGCTGCGGCAAGTCCAGTGGCCGACAAGAAAAACTTCAAGCCAGATGTGCGTAAAAGTATGATGGTAGGACACACCCGCCGGAGTTCCTCGGCATCTACACCATCGCTGATGCAGGCTGCGGGGGACGAGACGACAAGATCCTTGCCAACTACTTTCTCTCGGTGCTCAAGCCAAACGTCCGATCTTGGCTCATGCACTTGCCGGACAGTTCCATATCCTCTTGGGCAGATTTGTGCCATCGGTTTGTTGGCGCCTTCACGGCGACCACAAGCCTCATGGCGGAGAGTGACCTTCACCGCTTGCCCGAAGGAAGGAGAGTCCTGCGCAAGTTCATCCATAGATTCAGTCATGTGCATTACAACATCCCAGACGTCCATCCTGCCGTGGTGATCAGCGCGTTTCATCAGAACGTGCGGAACCGTAGGATGAGGGAGGAGATGGCGATGTGCAAAGTAAAGGACGTCAGCGAGCTCTATACTGGCCGACAAGTGTGCGTCTTTGAGGAAGGAGGAGACTCCCTGGAGAGAATGTTGAAGCAGGATCAGACAGTGAGGAGACCGCCCCGGCAAGGAAGAACCGGCGGCAGAATAACAGAAGGAAGAAGAACAAAGAAGTACTAGTTGTCGAGCAGTCCGGCAACAGAGGTGGCACCGGCAAGGCTAAGGCTGTCGACTCCGGCAAGGAGGTTGCCGCTGACACCAACCGCCAAGCTGTGGCGGCCGCCGACAAGCAGGACAGCTCCAACAAGCAGTACTGCAAGATTCACCGCACCAAGGGTCACGACCTCCAGAGCTGCAAGAAAGTCGAGCAGCTTGTTGAATTGCAGAAGGCAGAATACGAGCGGCGAGACAAGGAGAAGGCCCAGGAAGGTGCAGCTGCAGCTAGCAAGAAGAGACCCGGCCGGGGAGGGCGCCGCGGCAAGGCCAAGCAGCGGCAAGGAGACAGGCCTCCCCGCGGCCGCAACAAAGACGAAGACGATGATGATGACGAAGATATGGAGGAAGATGAAGCTGATGAGCAGGAGTTTCAGAAGGCAACAGAGGTCCTCTGCGTTGACGGAGGTGCTTCTCTGCATACCTCGCACCGCCAACTCAAGCAGTGGGTGCGAGAGGTTAATGCAGCAGAACAATCCATGGAGTCGCGCAGACCTCTGAAGTGGTCTAGCACGCCCATCGTCTTTGACATTGAGGACCACCCTGATCGCATAACTGCGGTCGGGTGCTTGCCGATGTTGGTCTCACCAACCATCCGCAACCTCAAGGTCACAAAGATGTTGGTTGACGGCGGGGCCGGCCTGAACTTGATCTCCTCTGCAGTGCTCCAGAAGCTTCAAATCCCTGACAGCGAGCTCGAAGAGACTGGTACGTTCCAAGGGATCAACCCAGGAAGGAGCAAGCCCAAAGGGAAGATCACGTTGCCGGTAACATTTGGCAGCGAGCTCAACTTCAGAACTGAGAGGGTCACATTTGACGTTGCCGATTTCCCATTTCCCTACAATGGCATACTTGGCCGTCCAGCACTCGCCAAGTTCATGGCAGCCTCTCATTATGCTTACAACTTACTCAAGATGCCCGGCCCGATAAGCGTCATTTCTGTCCATGGCGACAAGAAGGATGCGCTTATCTGCACCGACAAGATTTACCGGGATGCAACAGCCGCGACAGATAGCAAATCACTTGCCGCTGAAGCTCCCGGGGGGAAGAAGAAGACCAAGTCTGGCAAGAGCTTTGATGCCCACTCCGGCAAGCGCACCTCTTCGGAGTGCTGCGCTACCGTCGAGGACGCACCATTGAGCTCCACCGGCAAGTACAAGAAGATGATGGCGGCTCCGCCGAAGACCAAGAAGGTGTCCGCCAAGGAGGACGGCACTGGTGGTACCTTCACCATCAGTGCCACCCTAGACCCTAAATAGGAAGGCGAGCTCGTTGCTTTCCTGCGGGCGAATGTCGATGTGTTTGCATGGCAACCATCGACATCCCGGTGTTCAGAAAGTAATTGAGCACCACCTAGCTGTCTGTCCTCACGCGGCCCGTCAAGAAAAAAGTTAGGAAGCAGCGTTGGGCGCCAAGAATTCATAGCGAAGAGATCAAGAAGTTGGAAGCAGCAGGCCTTGTCAGAGGAGTGCTCCATCCCAAGTGGTTGGCCAATCCGGTAGTTGTACGCAAGGCTAATGGGAAATGGAGACTTTGTATGGACTTCACGGATGTTAATAAAGCTTGTCCCAAAGACCCATTTCCCTTGCCGCGTATCGACCAGATTGTTGACTCCACGGCTGGATGTGATTTGCTTTCATTTCTTGATGCATATTCAGGATATCATCAGAACTTCATGGCAGAAGAGGATGAAGAGAAAACCGCATTCATTACACCATGTGGCACTTACTGTTTCATACGGATGCCTTTCGGTTTGAAGAATGCTGGTTCAACGTTCGCAAGAGTGGTCCACGACGCTTTTGAGCCACAGATGCACAGAAATGTGGAAGCCTACATGGATGACATAGTGGTCAAGAGCAAGGACAAAGCAACTCTGGTTCAAGATTTGGATGAGACTTTTGCAAATCTGCGCAAGATCAACCTCAAGCTCAACCCCGAGAAGTGTGTGTTTGGAGTCCCTTCCGGCAAGCTTCTCAGGTTCTTTGTGTCTCAGCGGGGAATTGAAGCCAATCCCGACAAGATCAAGGCCATTGAGCAGATTGAAGCACCAAAGCGCATCAAGGATGTAAGAAGGCTTGCGGTTGCGTGGCTGCTCTCGGCAGGTTCATCTCTAAGTCTGTTGCGGCATACCGCCATTTTCAAGATTTTGAAAAAGGCAGGTCCAATGAAATTGACTCCCGAAGCGGAGGCTGCGCTGCAGGACTTGAAGAGGTGCCTGTCCTCCACTCCAATACTTGTCGCACCCAAACCACAAGAGAAGTTGCTGCTATATATAGCGGCTACCAATCAAGTGGTTAGTGCTGCGTTAGTAGCGGAGAGGGAGGCGGATGATGAGCCGGCAACCGAAGCAAGTGCGTCCAGTGACAAGCAGGGGGCTTCACCGTCAAGCTCTGGTCCCGACAAGGACGGATCTGCGCAGGATTGCGGCAAGATACAGAAAAGGATGGTGCAGCGCCCAGTCTACTTTGTCAGTTCCCTTCTGCAGGGGGCTAGATCAAGATACTCTGGCGTGCAGAAGCTGCTTTTCGGCCTCCTCATGGCCTCGAGAAAGCAGCGCCATTACTTCCAAGCACATGAGATAACAGTTGTCACTCGCTTTCCGCTGAAGAGGATATTGCAAAACCCAGAAGCAACAGGCAGGATTGTCGAGTGGGCACTGGAACTGTCAAGCTTTGGCCTCAAATTTGAAAGCACTTCAACTATCCAAAGCAGAGCATTGGCAGAGTTTATAGCAGAGTGGACGCCAACGCAAGATGAAGAAATTCCAGAGACGAGCATCCCCGTCAAGGAAGCAAGTAAAGAGTGGCTGATGTACTTTGATGGTGCCTTCTCGCTGCAAGGCGCCGGTGCCGGCATGCTGCTTATCGCACCCACCGGAGAGCACCTCAAGTACATAGTCCAGATGCACTTTCCCAAGGAGCAAGCAACAAACAATACTGCAGATTATGAAGGTTTGCTTGCCGGTCTCAGGATCGCGGTAGACCTTGGGATCAAGAAGCTCATTGTCAGGGGGGACTCGCAACTTGTCGTCCGCCAAGTAAACAAAGATTATCAGAGCCCGTTGATGGAAGCCTATGTTGATGAAGTAAGAAAGCTAGAAGAACACTTTGAAGGCCTGCAAATGGAACATGTTCCAAGAGCTCAGAATGACATTGCTGATGGCCTGTCAAAGTGTGTTGCACTCAAGTTACCTGTGGAACCAGGGATTTTTGTGCTCAAGCTGACTCAACCAACCGTGACACCATCAAATAGGCAGAACAAGAAGAGGAAGTTGATTTCTGGTGACTACTTTCCGGCAGATCTCCCTGAAGCCGCCGCCAAGAAGGTCCCCAAAATCAACGCAAATATCGCTGAGGAGCAGTCTGCTCCGACAAGCCCTAGGGTTTGCTTCATTGAAGCAGACGCTCCCGACAAGCTTTGCTCCGGCAAGCTTGCCGGGGATCATCAAGCTCCGGCTGAGCCGCAGGTTCTTGCCGTAGAAGCTGATGTTCCCACAGCGGCAGATGTGCCTTTAGTCCTTGTTGTCGAGCGCAGCTCCAAAGATGGGCACACAGATTGTCCATTTCCTTGAGACGGAGAACTTCGAAGAGCAAGAAGAAGCGGAAAAAGTAGCCCGGCGGTCAAGTATGTATCGGTTTGTTGACAACATCCTGATGAGAAGAAGACTCAGCGGTGTGAAATTGAAGTGTATTTGCGGGAAGATGGATGAAGCTGTTGGCGAGATACGGAGGCATATGTGGTCACCACATTGGCGCGAGAGCACTTGCCGCAAAGCTTTCCGGCAAGGTTTCTTCCGCCGAAGCCCTCCGGGATGCAATCGCACAAGTAACCACGTGTGAAGCGTGTCGAGTTCCATTCAAAGCAGATACACCAACCTGCTCAAGCTCTCCGGACGATCCCTTTATCCGGCCATTTTCGATGCAGGGGCTCGACATCCTCGGCCCTTTCCCCGAGCTGTGGGGGCTTTGAGTACTTGTACATCAGAATCGAAAAGTTCACAAAGTGGCGGAAGTGGAAGCAGTGAGGAAGGTGGACAAGACGGTCGTGATCAAGTTCTTGGTCAATTGTTTGCCGTTTGGGATTCCTAACAGGATCATCACCGACAACGGCACACAGTTCTGAAACCGCACCTTCATGCACTCGCCCAAGATCTTGGCACCAAGATCTGCTTTGCTTCGTTGCTCATCCGAGAAGCAGCGGTCAAGCGAGAGAGCAAGCGCTGAAGTGCTGCGGGACTCAAGACCAGAACTTTCGACGGGCTGCACAAGTGCGGAAGAAACTGGATCGAGGAGCTGCGGTGGTTCTTTGGTCGATTAGGACGACGCCAAATCGAGCCACCGGCGGACACCTTTTGCTCTAGTCTATGGAGCAGAGGCAATTCTCCCCACGGAACTTCGTATCGGATCGCCTCGAGTGCTCGCTTATGATGAGCTTGAGCAAGAGCAGCTGCGACAAGATGACGCGCTGCTCCTTGAGGAGGATAAATCTTGAGGCTGCTGCATGACGAGCTGCTCGTTATCAGCAAGCTTTGCGTCGCTACCATAGCCATAAAGTTAATGCGAAAGCTTCGAGGAAGGCGACCTTGTTCTTCGGCGTGTTCAATCCGCCAAGAATTCCAACAAGTTGACGCCGAAGTGGGAAGGCCCTTATCGGGTGAAACGAGTCACTAGGCCTGTTGCTGTCCGCCTTGAGAGCGAAGATGGAGTTCCGGTGAGCAACTCCTGGAATATAGAGCATCTTCGTAAGTTTTACCCATAGGGCGCGGTTGCCGGAACCAGTTCCGGCAACCACCCTTTTGTACAAGTCTTGCCGCTGTTGCATGTAATCCTTTGTACAAAGCCGGGCGCAGACCCCGTGCATCAGTAAAGCTTATGTATTGCACACAACTTGTCAATTTCATGCTTTCGTCATTATTATGCATGTATTATCTAACATTTTGTGCAGCATACACACCCGGTAAGCGATAACGAGCCACTAGGCTCCATAACTTTATTTTCTCTTCTTTCTTCTCAAAAGAGAGCAAGGTTCATCCACCCACAAGTTAACCAGGGGGGGAGGAGAAGATAATGGTGTGGGCAACCAAGTGTTGCTCGAGGAAGTATCACCTTGCCGGGAAGCAAACAACAGAAAAGCTAAGTTGCTAAGTTTAAGCAATCAGTTTTTAATTTTTCAAGTTATCTTCCTCGAACGATAGTACTTTGTATGGAAAACCCGTGCGCGGAGGAACCAACTCGCAGCTAGCTTGCGCCCTTACGTTGTTTCGAGTCCGCTCAACAACCTAAGCGAGCTGCAACTAGTTGCGACAAGGTTGCTTGTCGGAGGCAGCATCGCCGACGAAGCTCGCCGACGTTCACTTTTCGGCGCTTCATGACAAAGGTGTTTGCACTGACAAGTCCCCTAAAAGCGTAGGGCATAAAACATACAAGGGAATAAATCAAGTAGAGGAAATAACATTGCGATCGATTGCCTAAGATAGTGTATTTTACAAAAATAACTTGTCGCAGATCTAATGAATTGTTCTAAACATGGTCTGCAGCGACAAAGGAAAGATAAAACTTGGCGGCCTAGTCCACGCGGTCGCCATCAACCCTCTTTACTTTGCTCACTCTGTCCACGATGGGTGCGACAAGGGCTTTGAGCGCTTCAACGTCAGCGCTTGGCGGCAGTGACTTGAGGACATTGGTGAAGTTGGCCTTTGGATTGCGGAAGGCCACCTTCATCAGCACCTTCTGGAGGGCCCCGGCGCAGACTTGGCGCGACTCTTCACTAACTGCTTTGGGATCTCCTCTCGGAGCAGCGGAGACCCGTCAACACGCCCTTGAAGAATAGGCTGAGCTTGGCGCTGGGTTGGAGGTTCTCGTCGGTGGAGTACCCAAGATCCACCATCCCCAGCTCCATCAGCTCATTATGGATGCCGGCGGCGGTGTCCACAAGACCTTCTGTCCAGTGCATTATGCTATCTCTGAGATCATTCTGGGCAGTCACGGCATTCGCCAACAGCTCCTCGTTGGCCTTGATCTTCTCCAACAGGCCCGCTTCTCGATCCTTGGCGCCGTTCAGCGCCTCCGTCAGAGTGGTCAGTTTCAGCTCCAGATCCGCCTTGGAGTCCTTGGCGGCGTCAAGCTCTTTGATCTTCTCAGCAAAACGACCCTGCAGCTCGCCGAGAGTGTAGGCGTCCTTCTCGCGCTCGTGCTTCAGCGCGGTGACCTCCTCGCCCGCTCTTGGGAGGGTGGCCTCGGCTGAGCCACCCTCGTCTCCAATTCCTTCTTGGCGGTCTCGGCAGCCGCCGCTGGCGTCCTTTGCCTCCTTGAGTGCTCCACCAATTGATTGCTCATGGCTAAGATCTTCCTTGTAGCTATCGAGGTTGATCTTCGCTGCGCCACTCACCTTCTTCTTGAAGAGCTTCTGCCGGCAAGCCTTTGCTGCTCCTCGACCTCGGCCTTCTCCAAGATGAAGGCGTGCGCTCGACAAGCTGCTCAGCGCTTCTGCTATATCCCGGAGAGTTTCCTTGTTGTACGCGGAGCTCTTCTGCGCGTTTCTCCATGTCAGCTCCACCCTCGCGACAAGCGCCTCCACAGACTCCAACTTGGCTTGGCGGGCGCGGTAGAGCGACAGCAGCTTCTTCGATAGCTGCTCCTCCTCGAGCTTCGCCGCTCTGCTGCTGGGCGTCAACCAGCGACAGCCCGGCGGAGGCGAAGCAGTTCAGCGTCGAAGGTCTCCCCTTGGCGGCAGTGCCCTGAGCTTGACGCCCACGGAAGCTTGATGAAGACACCTTCACGGCCTTGAGATAGGCGCGGGCTAGGGCTCTTCGAGTGCAGTGCGGCATCGGTGGCGGGGATCGGCGGTCGGTGCAGCGCTGGCGCTCCTGCGGCCTCGGGGCGTCGATGACGATCACGGACCTCCCGGCCTCTGCGCCCGGCAGCCTTGGCGGCCTCCTCGCCCAGCCGGACTGTCGGCGCCCGGCCTCCTCCTCCATGTTGGCGGCCGTCATTGTTACATGGCGTCCTCCTCGCCCGGCAACCTCGATCTCCATCGGCTCTCCGGCAGATGGATCGATGATCGAAAAAAAAAGAACAAGTCAAGCAAGCGTTGAAGAAGAAATGTAAGAAGAAAAGACCCAAGGAAATTTTCAGCCAAGAAGATTACGCAATGGGATGTAGCGCGGTCTCCACCAGGAGGGTCGTCGGTGCTGCCTTGTCGGAGACTCCCCTTGTCGGGAGGCCTCCCTTGGGAGGCGCTCCCTTGGCGGAAGTTCTCCTCGATGGGCGTAGTTGAGGCAGATGGAACCCGGGAGTGACCTCGGGGCCTCTGATGAGGCTGCTCTGCTCTGCATAGTTTAACAAGTCAGATATCAGTAAGAAGAAGCACCCAAGCACACCGAACCGTAAGAGATCAACCAAACACTTCTGCTGGGGGCTGTCTTTGGGGCTGCTCTGTTGAGCGATTCTTGCGGATCCGGCAAGGGAGTCTCGGACGTGCCTCCACAGCCATACAGGGGAATCATACGAGGCGACAACCACGAGTATTGGCCCTTTTCGGCGCCCTCGAGCCAGCGTCTTGAAGAAGGAAAGAGCTCGAGAATAAAGCAAGTCGGATACAAGGCAAGCGATAAATTGAAGAATTACAAGTAGCAGCGACAAGAACTTACTCTTCCTCTTCTTCCTCGGGCGAGAGCGGAGAAGTCAAATTCCGCTCGAGGCGGCAGGCTGGAGGTAGGCTCCCTCGGGCGCTTGGCGGGGCCGTGGCTCGAAGGCCCGCTCCGTTCTTGTGTGGCAGGGAGGCGCTCAGCGGCAATAGTGCTTGCAGCGGTGGGCCAGCGTCGGCGGCGGCTGTTGGCCGTCTGCCGCCCGCCACTTCTCGGTCTTCGAGGCGTCTCCTTGGCGGGGCGCGGGCTCCTCTGCGGCAAGCTACTTGGCGGCGGAGGGCGCCCCGACAGGCTCATCCGGGTCAGCGTCGGGCTCGGCCTGCTCCTCCTCACCGTGAGCTCTTCTCGGTCGGCAAGGCTTGCCGCCTCGGCTGTTTCCGCCTCCTCGGCGGTGAACCCAAACACGCCAGCGGGCGGCAGCTTCTGCCGCCTCCTCCAACCTTAATGGCGTCGCGCCATCTCCTGCTTTCGGTGGTGTCGCGGGTGAGCCGCTTACGCTCGTCGGCGCGGATCGGCACTTCCGCCAAGTCGTCGAAGAACTGCTGCGGCGTCGTCGGCGGGCTCTGCCAAGTTGGAGCGATTCCATGGGAATCGCTGGCAGCATCATCAGCGCGGATGCGGTCAGCGGCAGTTGTTGCACAAAGGCACGACTCCCCTCGGCAACATGAACCACTCGGGGTTATCGCATCGGCTTGAACAGCTCCCGCAGCATGCCGCCCGGCTCCAAGACAGTAAAGTTCGATTGAGGCCCAGACGCAGCCTCATGATGTCCGCCGCGTTTTGGAATTCCCAAGCTGGCCTCCCCTCTCTGCAAAGGCGCAATCGGTGGCGAAGGAAGTCGCGCCAACTGCTCCTACGGTAAGCCCTGCTTGCGGGCGCAAAATC